>JAVJIX010000065.1:105000-165000 GCA_036785185.1 Paratrypauchen microcephalus | reverse complement strand
CAACTTTGATCCCAAAGGGGCCGGATCAGAAAACTCATGGCAAATATACCCCAAAAATAGCAATAAGTCCAAATATTTGTGCAGAGAAACACAAATCTATTACAGACTGTTGTTTCTTCAGTCGCAGCAATAATTATTGTTTATCTTCTGTCTCAATTCTCTGTTCAAGTTATTGTGTTGTTCAAAACGCCGTGTCTCGTAGTGGCGTTTAAGATTATATTCCTCGAGCACCACCACTTGTTGCAAACACACCGAGCGTACAGGTTTCCCATTCACCTCTGTGAACAAATAGGAATTAGTCAATTTTTCTTGGAAAATCCTGCACTTGGCGTCCACTTTTCTCATTTTTGACATTTTGCTGATGAGGGCGTCACATCAACAGTCAAAACGATGGTCCTTTAAGAACGTTTGGAAAGAGGCGAGTCTTCATTTGTGCAGCTCTGGTGGGAGGGGCCACGTACAGAGGCTCTGGAGACGCTGCTATGCTAAACTGCAGAAAAGAGGTGCAGAAAATTACTAATATTTTAATAGAAAATCAACATTTTTATAGAAAATTAAATATAATTAAAATATTTGAATAGAAAAATCAGTCGAGGGCCAGATTAAAGGTCTTAGAGGGCCGGATCAGGCGCCCTGTATGTTTTAAATCATACAGTTTTTAAATATAAAGACAGCTCGATTGCTTTCATCTACTTTTGCTTTTGTTTATTTTAGTTACACAAGACGTTTGCGTGATGTATTTCCATTGTTTATCATCGGCACACTTCTCCATCTGCAGAGGAACCAGCAACCTGTGTCCACACAAGACCATATTAAAACGGCAAACTGAATTTCTATAATAAAAAGTAGACGCGATACTCAAGGCAGATTCCACGATGATGATAAAAACACTCCACTAGGGCTGGGCGATATGGGAAGTAAAGAATCACAATTTATTTTTCCCATATTGATTGATCAATGTCAGGATCACTACAGTTTTTTTTTTTTTAAATTATGTGTTGATGGGACCACTCCTGGACTAGTAATCGGGCATTTTCCCGGTGGGGAATTTAGAGGAGGGTCCATCTTCAATACAGACAGTGGACTAAACCAATCAGGGTATAGAAGCTTACGAGAGCGGTCCCACCCATTTCTCTGCACTGATCCAACAGTTTCAGTGTTGAGCGTGGAAACATGGAGAAGCGGCAGAAAGGGGGTGTGGAGAAGTTGTGGGTTAAAAAATTTTAAAAATCGTTATAGATGCTGCAAAAATGTTCTAAAATAACAGACATATTCTCCGAAGGGGTTGGAGCCTCCACGTCCTCTGCAGCCCAGGCTGAAGGTGGACAGAGGAGCAGCCAGAGACTGTGGACAGGGAACCCGAGAGAACCCGAGGGACAAAGTGACCAGGAAGTGTCGCACAGGCACAGCAGGTCAGCAGGTAGTAATGTTAGGATAATACTGGGACTTTTAGGTGAAGGACAGGCATGAAAATCGCTCACCTTTCAGCGAAATTTGCCGTTTTGAAGCTAAAACAGGTGACCTACGTGAATCGTGTAGATTCGATGAGAACGCTTGTGTGTGCAAGATGCATTTTAAATAAACCGTTGAATGTGTAGTTACTGTGAATTTGCTGGTGTTTTTTGGGGATTTTTCCTTTAAATGTTTCCCCTTGGCCAAGACGTAACAATAGTAAAATACTTTGCTTCAGGGAACACAAACATAAATTAGTCCGTTGGGCTGCGGTAATTATGAGGGGCCGGTCTAAGCCAAAAACGCCAGGGCCGTTTTTCTGTCCCAGTCCAGCCCTGGATGGGACCATTAATTCCGGAGGCATTCACATTTAAAGTTTGGAATACGTTTTTTGGATCAGAGAGGAAGAGGAGAGAGGCAGACAGAAGGAGACACTGGACTTTTAGTCAAATTGTGCAGATTAAAGTCAAAACTTGTGAAACTCGTGAGGAAACAGAGACACGCTGTGGCTTAGGCTGCAAGACAGCACTAAAACCTCGTCAGAACCAAAGTTGAGATCACAATCTATCAATTTTACAATTTTTAGCACAGCCCTATTTTTAACAATAAAAACAGTACTTTCTTGTATATATATACAGATATAAGGCCATATATATATATATATATATATATATATATATATATATATATACACTATATATATATATATATATATATATATACACTATATATATATATATATATATATATACACTATATATATATATATATATATATATATACACTATATATATATACACTATATATATATACACTATATATATATATATATATATATATATACACTATATATATATATATATATATATATATATATATATACACTATATATATATACACTATATATATATATATATATACACTATATATATATATATATATATACACTATATATATATATATATATAGTGTATATATATACACTATATATATATATATATATACACACTATATATATATATATATATACACACTATATATATATATACACACTATATATATACACACTATATATATATACACTATATATACACACTATATATATATATATATATACACTATATATATATATATATATATATATATATATATATATATATATATATATATATCCTTATGTCTGTGTAACCCCTCAGTGGTCCTGGGTGGAAGGTTCCACAGTGGAAATTATTCAGGAAAGGTTCATTTCCTGTAAATGGACTTTTTAGTGCTGATCCCCGCTCAAATGAGTATCTAGTTTCAATACGAGTTTTAGGTCGTTTTCACACCTGCCTTGTTTGGTTTGTTTGTTTTGGTTCATTTGCTCCTTTGATTCGGACCTTTTGGGCTGGTGTGAATAAAAACCAAAAATCTCCATCCGGAGCAAACAAGCGAACCGAGACCACCTAAAAAGCTCGGTCACAAGTTGCTTTTTGTACTTAACGAGCTCCTGTCGTATGTCGAGCATTATGGGAAACCGAGGCTGACGAAACTAAACTAAACTTATGAGGCTTACTTACGTTTTGCGTGAAGAGCAAGAGTCAGAACTTGATGCACACATGAGCTCTGTCCTCCGGTCGTCTTGCCCTGTGTCTTCGTCAGTTGGAAATTGATTGTAAAATAGTGTAAACCTCACGATGCTGCTCAAACATTTGTGCGAACTGTAAAAACTGAGCAAACCATATCGCTAAGGCTAGATTGAAAACAGCACGTAACAGCATTATTCTCCTCCTTCCGTGTTTGGACAGGGCTCATTTCTGTCCAATGGCTGAGCGACCTCAGCACACGTGGTTTTATTTATAGATGTTAGTTCGCTTGGGGAAAAAACGGCAGTGTGAAAGCGAAGATAAAAAAAACTAAAAACTATTTGGCCCGGACCAAAGCAAGTGAACTATCGGACTTTCCTGGTGTGAAAATGACCTTAGCTTGGTGGATGAAAGACAGTTTCATCCACAAAGCTGTCAGGATGCTGAACTCTCTCCCTGCCCTCCCTCCCCCGACACTGCTGCTTAAATGACACCATTTGAGCTTTATTACGCTACATTGTGTGTTTTACTTATTTACTTATTTGTATTATACACAAGTTTACTGTACTTTTGTTACAGGTATATGTGATGTTTTAGTCATGGTGTTTATTGTCTTGTTTATCACATGTTTTATGTTCACTGTGGGCCTAGGGGGCGCTGCAATTTCAAATCCTGTGTGTGCAAGCTGTACATATGGTTTTGGACAATAAAGCTGACTTTGAACTTTTAGTATTGATTAGTATCTGCTTTTGGATACTTTTGACAACCCTAGTAATGAGTTAGAACTTCAACTCGCACGTCCAGACTACTTTTTCAAACCTTTTTACAATGAAACTAAACAATATTATAACGAAAACAGCATAAAGCAACATAATTTGCATAAACTGTTAACTTAATTACGTGATCAAAACAGAAGTTACCGCTTTCAATTACCGTTTTACTCGAAATGTTGTTTGTATTTTCCACCAATTAGACTCCAGGTTTTCCCAGGACGCGTGGGAACCCTGACAATCAAAAATCTGAGAGGCTTTGAGTGCGAGCTGCTCACCAGAGTCTGAGGAGAGCTGAGAAGATATGGAGTGACAGCAGGGATGGAGGAGTGAGGAGAGTGGGAGGGAGAGAGAGAGAAAGCATGTGGAGTGTGAATGAGGAGACAGACAGGAGGGGGAGGAAGAGGAGGAGGAAGAGGAGGAGGAAGGTCGAAACTCTGACCACAAACAAGACAGAGAGAGAGGAGAGAGGAGAGAGAGAAAGCATGGAGATAGGAGGGAGAGGAAGAAGAGGAGGAGAGGAGGAGAAGGAGAGAGAGAGAGAAAGCATGGAGATAGGAGGGAGAGGAAGAAGAGGAGGAGGAGAAGGAGAGAGAGAAAGCATGGAGATAGGAGGGAGAGGAAGAGGAGGAGGAGGAGAAGGAGAGAGGAGAGAGAGAGAGAAAGCATGGAGATAGGAGGGAGAGGAAGAAGAGGAGGAGGAGAAGGAGAGAGAGAAAGCATGGAGATAGGAGGGAGAGGAAGAAGAGGAGGAGGAGGAGGAGAAGGGAAGAGGAGGGAGAAAGAAAGCATGGAGATAGGAGGGAGAGGAGGAGGAGGAGAAGGAGAGAGGAGAGAAAGAGGAGGAAGAGGAAGAAGGCCTAAACTCTGACCAAGAACAAGACGGAAAGAGGAGAGAAAAAGAAAGAAAGCATGGCAATAGGAGGGAGAGGAGGAGTAGGAGAGAAGGAGGAGAAGGAGAGAGGAGAGGAGAAAGAGGGAAAGGAAGAGGAGGAAGGTCTAAACTCTTGACCACAAACAAGAGAGAGGAGAGGAGAGAGAAAGAAAGAAAGAAAGAAAGAAAGAAAGAGAGAAAGCATGGAGATAGGAGGCAGAGGAAGAAGAGGAGGAGGAGAAGGAGAGAGGAGAGAAAGAGAGATAAAGCATGGAGATAGGAGGGAGAGGAAGAGGAGAAGGAGGAAAAGGAGAGAGGAGAGAGAGAGGAGGAAGAGGAAGAAGGCCTAAACTCTGACCATGGACAAGATGGAAAGAGGAGAGAGAGAAAAAGAAAGAAAGCATGGAGATAGGAGGGAGAGGAGGAGTAGGAGGAGGAGGAGAGAAGGAGAAGAAGGTGAGAGGAGAGGAGAAAGAGGGAAAGGAAGAGGAGGAAGGTCTAAACTCTTGACCACAAACGAGAGAGAGAGGAGAGAAGAGAGAAAGCATGTGGAGTGCAAGGAGAGAGACAGGAGGGAGAAAAGAAGGAGAGGGGGAAAGAGGAGAGGAGAGACAAAGAATGTGGAGTGCAAATGAGGAGAGGTAGGAGGAAGAAGAGAAGGAGAGAAGGAGGAGAGGGAGACAGGAGAGCAGAGAAAGAGGAGGAGGAAGAGGAGGAAGGTCTAAACTCTGAGCACAAAAAAGAGAGAGAGGAGGAGAGAAAAAGAAATGGAGATAGGAGGCAGAGGAAGAAGAGGAGGAGAAGGAAAGAGGAGAGGAGAAAGAGGAGAAGGAAGAGGAGGAAGGTCTAAACTCTTGACCACAAACAAGACAGAGAGGAGAGAGAGAAAAAGAAAGCATGTGGAGTGTAAGGAGAGAGATAGGAGGGAGAGGGAGAAAAGAAGGAGAGAGGAGAAAGGAGAGGAGAAAGAAAAGGAAATGAAGGAAGGCCCAAACTCTGACCACAAACAAGAGGAGAGGAGAGGAGAGGAGAGAGAAAGCAAGTGGAGTGCAAATGAGGAGAGGTAGGAGGGAGAGGAAGAAGAGAAGGAGAGAAGGAGGAGAAGGAAGGCCGAAACTAAATGAGGAGAGAGATAGGAAGAAGAGGAGGAGGAGGAGAACGGCCTAAACTATGACCACAACCAAAAGAGAAAAAGGAGAGGAGAGAGAAATCATGTGGAGTGTGAATAAGAGACAGAGAGGAGGAGGAGAGAAGAAGGAGGAGGAAGAGATGGAGGAGGAGAGGAGAGAGAAAAAAAAACATTTGGAGTGTGACTGAGAAGAGAAATGGGTGGAGGAAGAGGAGGGCCTAAACTCTGACCATATAAAAGAGATAGAGGAGAAAGAAAGCACGTGGAGTGTGAATGAGGAGGAAGAAGAGGAGGAGGTGGAGGAGGAGGAGGAGGGCCTAAACTCTGAGCACAAACACTCACTTGGCCAGATGCTTCATGAGGAGCCCCAGGACGAGTCGATTTTTCTCTGGAAGTTTGTGGACGAGACAGTGGACGGCCTGGATACGAGACTCCGGAGTCCCAGCCTCTGTTCACAAAGAGAACAAGAGTCAGAGGAGGAGAGGGAGGAGGGAGGGAGGAGAGAGGGAGGAGGGAGGAGGAGGGGGGGGGGAGGAGGGAGGAGGGAGGACGAGACAGTGGACGGCCTGGATACGAGACTCCGGAGTCCCAGCCTCTGTTCACAAAGAGAACAAGAGTCAGAGGAGGAGAGGGAGGAGGAGGGAGGAGAGAGGGAGGAGGGGGGAGGAGAGAGGAGGGAGGAGGGAGGAGACAGTGGACGGCCTGGATACGAGACTCCGGAGTCCCAGCCTCTGTTCACAAAGAGAACAAGAGTCAGAGGAGGAGAGGGAGGAGGGAGGGAGGAGGGAGGAGGGAAGAGAGAGGAGAGAGGAGGGAGGAGGGAGGAGAGAGGAGAGAGGAGGGAGGAGACAGTGGACGGCCTGGATATGAGACTCCGGAGTCCCAGCCTCTGTTCACAAAGAGAACAAGAGTCAGAGGAGGAGAGGGAGGAGGGAGGGAGGAGAGAGGAGAGAGGAAGGAGAGAGGGAGGAGAGAGGAGAGAGGGAGGAGAGGGGGGAGAGAGGGAGGAGAGAGGAGAAAGAGAGGAGAGAGGAGAAAAGAGAAAGAAGAAAGGAGAAAGAAGAGAGGAGAAAAGAGAAATGGGGAAAGGAAAAAGGGGGGAAAGGAGAAAAGAGAAAGCAGAAAACAGAAAGGAGAAAAGACAAAGGAAAAAGGAGAAAAGAGAAAGGAAAAAGGAGAAAAGAGAAAGGAAAAAGGAGAAGAGAAAGGAAAAAGGAGAAGAGAAAAGAGAAAAGAGAAAGGAAAAGGGAGAAAAGAGAAAGGGAAAAGAGAAAAGAGAAAGGAAAAAGGAGAAAAGAGAAAGGGAGAAGAGAAAAGAGAAAGGAAAAAGGAGAAAAGAGAAAGGAGAAAGCCTGGTGCTCCAGTGGCACAGAGCCAGATGAACACCGCGGAGGTCTGGAGTCTTATTCAAAACACGTTTGGCTTTTTCACACTCCTGGTGAAGCGATGGTGGAATCTGAGGTTTGGAACTGGAGGCAATTTACCAAACACAAAACTGGTGATCAGCAAAGACGGAGAAATCACTAATCCTCGATTTGCAAACGCATTCACGTCACAATTTGTAACCGCATCGGTAAAACAAATCAAACCGGAGCTGACCCGGTTTAGAAACGACACGCCGCAGCTAACACTTGTCACTAAACTCAACACCGAGCACTCACTTTGGATCCAGAAGTCAATTTCCCTTTCATTTTTCATGTAGACTTTTGAAAAATTCAGTTCAAATGCATTGCAGAGGCGAACCAGCTACATGGCGACTACTCCTCGAATCCAAACAGCAAAGAGAAAATATTTTAATAACTTCAAGGTTCATAAAGTTTCAGAAACAGACTTTAAATAAAACAATAGGTCATTAGTTAGTACGCTGTTTTCTTTCTTTTTTAATTTTTTTTTAAACATAATATACTCTCTACAACTGTATATAGCTGTGATTGGATATTCTATTTGATATTATATATTTTATTACTTATTTTTCTATTTTATTCTGATTTATACTTGTTTTTATTTTTATAATAATGTCTCATTTGCCACTGGTCTAGTGCTCTTTTTTTTTTTTGCTATTCCATCTATTTTTTGTTACCTTCTGTTATTATATTGATGAGTGTGCTACTGTACCCAAATAAATTAATGGTGGAATAAATTGCCACAAAGTCTGAAACTTTCCTCTGACATGAAAAAACTTTTCATTTAATGTTAAGAAATTATTATTGGAGAATCAGCAGTGTCAACATTAAGAATGGTAATTGGTATGCTATAATCTTAGTGAGATTTTATTGTAATTTTATTGTGCAATAATTGGTAATTTGTAGTCTGTGAGTGTGTATTGATTATATTGCTTACATTTTATATTGTATTTCTCACCTGCTTCAGCTATAATCTGGTGTAAAGCATCTTTAATGTTTTTTGCACATTGTCCCTGTCAAATAAACTAAAATGAAAGAAATAATTTCCCTTGTGGATCAATAAAATTTGTCTAAGTCCAAGTTTAATTCATAAAATATAATTACCAAAGCCGGTTACAAACTGTAAGCATTGAAATCCATTCGATATGTTCACGGATTAGACCGGTTATTGTTCCATTTGTGCGTTATAATGAACCCCTTTAGCTCCACTACATCCACGGCAAACCTAAAACGAGCAAACGTTTGTGATGCTCCTGAACAGGCACCGCCATCAGCAGCATCACCAAGGTCAAAGTTTATTTCTACAGAATATTTCATAACAGACGGTACAGCTCCAAAGTGCTTAACTTAAATACAGCTCTGGAAAAAAATAAGAGACCAGTGCATTTTTTTCTGAAATCAGCATCTCTACATGTATTACAGCCATTCCATTCCAGCGTCTGTTGAATTCCAACACAACCACAAAGCTGAGCTACTTCAGTTCTTGCACCAGGAGTGAAATAAAGTCACCCAAGAACAATGTGAAAGACTTGTGGAGAGCATGCCAAGACGCATGAAAGCTGTGATTAAAAATAAGGGTTATTGCACCAAATATTGATTTGTGAACTCTTCTTAAGTGTAAACATTAGCATTATGTTGTTTTAAAATGAATTTGATCTTGTTTCTTTGTATTGTTTGAGCTTTTTTGTTATTTTGACCATTTGTCATTTTCTGCAAATAAATGCTCTAAACGATAATATTTTTATTTGGAATTTGGGGGAAATGTTGTCAGTAGTTTAAAGACTCAAAACAAAAATGTTACTTTTGCCCAAACACAGACCTATAAGTAGTAAAATCACAAAAACTGATCATTGACTGTGTGCACATGGTAGGATCAGATTGGATTTCTCCAAATCCGATCCCGTTACTCGGCGGGTGGTCTGTCCTATAATCCAAGTGCGCATGAAGCTCGTGTAATCAGAAAATCGACCTAGCCGGCTCCGCTACGCTTTGTGGCGCTGTAGTCCAACTACTTCCGGGTGATGGCTACTCAATAAAAACACAACAAACTATGTGGCGGTATACAAAGATGGCGCTCGAGGAGTTTGACGGAGCAGCATTGGTGTACGTGTTGTGCATTCTTTCTTCGGAGCCATGATTCTGTCTGACTTTTCCGGCAACAATCGCTACTTATGACAGTGTTGGCGCCTCCTGCCACTTCCGGGTGAAATCCCTGGTGAACATTCCCGCGCATGCGCAGTACGCCAGTCCGGTCCGATATCATGCACAAGGCGGCACCGAGCGGAATACTATCGGCCTAAGTCAGGGGTTCCAATCGGATTCGGGAAACAAATCCCTATACAATCCTTAGCCTGTGTACATGAATTCGATACGATCCCAATCCGTTTGCAATCGGATTACACTCGTCCATGTGACCGCACTGATTTTGCAGTAGTCTCTTATTTTTTTCCAGAGCTGTATTTGATGAGTGAGCTACTGTACCCAAACAATTTCCCTTGTGGATCAATAAAGTTTGTCTAAGTAAGTCTGACATTGCCCACGGGCTGATGGCGTAGATTGGCAGCCTCACTTCAGTCAATCTGTCTTGGGTCAGCTGTGGCTTTCAGTAACATTTTACCACCACTGAGTGTTTAGTGAATGAATAACGCTCTGAAAAGCGCTTTGGGTGTCATCAAAGGTGCGCTATAAATGCAATGATTAATTAATGAATTAATAATTTTAAAAAAGCACATTTTCAGCAGCGTTCATCACTGAAACCTTTCCACCACATCATATTCCCGCACAGCTGTGGAAAAGCCGAGGAGACGAGGAGAAGATGGAAGTGCGATGTTGATATGCGCACTATAAGGTCTTTTAGCCTCTCTGAGTTTTGGCACGGGGCCTCTTGTGCTGCCGGGAGCTTTACACTCCCGACGGCGCCGTGGAAATGGGCTGAGTTCTACCCCCCCGGATCATCTCCTAAACATTCGCTCACACATGGGCATCTGACCGCCCACGCGCACAAACAAGACGCTCACCCAAAATCATTACTATGGGAACGGCCAGGATGCAGACGAGTGTGGA
Organism: Paratrypauchen microcephalus; assembly: GCA_036785185.1. Classification (NCBI taxonomy): domain Eukaryota; kingdom Metazoa; phylum Chordata; class Actinopteri; order Gobiiformes; family Gobiidae; genus Paratrypauchen; species Paratrypauchen microcephalus. The sequence goes on along the minus strand of JAVJIX010000065.1, from coordinate 154,744 downwards.
GCCTGTCACCCGTCAAAATCGTATTCACCGCTAATCCCCCCCACCCGCCTCCCCCTCTCGTTAGGAGGGCATTGCGAGGGCCCGATAAAAATGTCAACGTCGTCCCATAATAGCACTTGTTGTTGTAATGCGACTAGAGCTTTGGCTGGGTTTAAACACATTTGATGCATAAACGAGGAGGTGGGTGAAAGTAAGAACGGGTGGTGCACCTTTTAGCTGCAGCTTAATGTCACATTGGTTCAACGTTATATAATATGGACCTTAAACCAACATAAATAAAGCTCAGGCAATGATTAGAGCGCTTATAGTTATTTAACCAAACTATATTGCATTTGCTTTGGGGCGTTACGTCGAGTTTTACCGAGCGGTACTAAATTCCTCGCAAAATAATCATTTCTAATGATGATATGGAATATTTTTGAGCGTTCTATCATGTTATAACGTTATTCTCTCATCAAAAAATGTGCCTCAAGAGGTTTTAGAGTCATCCATGCATGTTTGGATAATTTAGCAATCTCTCCCAGCCCCTATTTGAACATCCCTTATATAACATTTTCAAAATAAAAATAACATGATCTAAATATGTTGTGTGTAAACATTTAACACCTCATAGAGGTAAAATACCTCCTCTTTAAGAAAATGTATGTACTGAAAGTAAGAATTTAACATAAAAAATAAATATAAAACTAAGTAAATGTGACCAGCCATTAGAAAACCGGTCACAAATCGGGCAGGGCGAATACGAGAAAATTGCGTTAGAAACATTTTTTTTTTAAATCCCAAAATTTGTGATTTTCGTTTTTTTGCAGAATGTGCTAGATGAAATCATGAAGAAGCTACTCCATGCTTCAGATAACAGCATTGGTCACTTTAAAGGCATACATTCGGTCTTTGAAATTGGCTTGTTTTTCAGAAAGTATCGGGGAGTGTGTAAATTACCATAATTACCATACTGGTGCTACTGCTCATTCACGTGACGATTAGCGCTCTTTTGTTTTCTTTTTCCGCCAATCAGCTGTGTGCGAGAAGGAAACTCGTGCATAGTTACGCTCCGTAGCTGCATGTGATTTCAAGATGGACCAAGCTAAATGTACTACCAAAATGTACGGCCGAAAGACCGTAGATACACGAATAATTGGACAACAAGGCAAACAGCAGTTACATCGGAGGTGACCACATCCAGGTGAAAACCGACCCCCGTGTCCCTGATGATGTTTGCAGAAACACATTTCTCCTTCTTATGGGGTGAGTAAAGTGCTTCTAAACTTTGACAATACATGCTTTAGGACAGGGGTGCTCAACCTTTTTTTAACCGGCATCTACTTTTGAGGTTGATGGTGTGCCAAGATCTACGAAGAGGGAGGGTCAGGGAGGTCCCCTTCTCCGTCTCCTCCTTAAAGGGACAGTGTGTAAGATTTTTACCCGTTAATTACTGAAATTGAAGAAATACATTGTTTTCCAAGCCTTTTTACTTCCATCATGAAATCAAAGTATTCTTTTGGACTTTGATATAGTCACATAAAAGGGGGATCTTCCCCATGCAGAGGCAGCCATTTTGAATACGAGAGCCGCAGAAGGACATTTGGGCTCCGCCTTCGCCTTCGGCAAGGCTCGTGGTTTTGGGTAAACAACACAAGCATGCTGCCGGATCAGACGTCGTAATGGATCTAACACGTGTTTTGGACTAAATTGTTTTACTGGATTTTATTCGCTGGATCCTTACGGACAAACTGAGAGCAAGTTTATGGTGAAATACAGAGTTTGACCTGTGCAAAGCATTCTAAGGTAAGCTAACCTCGTTTTGTGCTTTTCCGTATAAAAGCCCCATGTGCTCGGGGAGTGATTGTTTTGCAGGGAAATGAATTGCATAGTCAAAAAGAGGAGACTGTAAGGTTTCATTTGATGTGTAGAGTGTCATGGTACATGATCGAGAATGTGTGTTTTCATGAGAAAAGAAAAAAAATAAAAATAACCGGGACCGCGTTTTATTTATACAGTAGCGGCGTGCGGCTCGTGCGCGGGTACGAGAGCTGTCCGCGTTACGGCGCGCCCGGGTGACCCTCGAGGTCTGCCGTAGCTAAAACAGAAAGTGCAATAGCACCGTCCACCTATGCGCCACGAATCCTACACACTGGGGCTTTAAAACAAATAAGCTGTACATGTTTTGGCTCCGACACGACAGCAACTTTAGGAGACTTCTGTAAACACTGAGCACACTCGCTGCACGTGACCTCGTCGTGTCCTCCAAGGTGCATGCGGGACACTTTTGGGGCGTTTAAAGTTCACACTGGAGATCACATACAAGTCGCATTTAATTGGAGATATGAACAACCTCGCAAAAAAATCGGATTTCACAAAAAAATTGGAATTGAGCATTAAGCCCTGCAGTGTGAACATAGCCATACGTGATCGACTGACACTCTGCCTGCGATCAACCGGTAGATTGCGATCGACTGGTTGGGCACCCCTGCTTTAGGACATGTTTAAATACTGATTAATGCCTAAATTGCTAGCCGTACTGCTTCTTACTACTAGATATTAGATTGTAAAGAAGTTTAATATCTCTGTTCAGACTCAAACAGTAAGGGAAATTGTGCAAAAAAGTACAATTATCATTATTTTTAGCATAGTAGTATTGTATTTGAGCAGCATTTGTCTTGCCCCAGTACAGGTATATTGTATAAGCAGCTCCTGATGTCAAATATGTCTGCTGTGTTGTGTCTATTTATTGCCAGATAATCAGATTGGCACCGTTAGCATTCTAGTTGTTCGTATTATCTTAACAGAGGTTGTTATAGTCTCTGAAAACGGGGAAAAGTGGTGAATAATTAGAATGTTTCTTATTTATCTTTCACATTCTAAGCACAGGCCGTATAAATGGACATAGTTAACCTGCTAGCCGCCGCGTTCCAATTGGGAAATGAGCATGGGTGCGCTTCTGGTTCCATCGACTCCAATTCCCTTTGTACTGAAGAAACGTTGTCCATCTCTCTGTAACTGCTGCTGTCAGACTTCACAATTTGGAGGTAAAATGTTCGAATTAACCCGCTCGACAGTATTCTCTAGTGGTTTTTATTTTGCAATTTTGTCCATAAATAAATTCCTTATATGGAACTTGGCTCCAAATTCCCCCCTATAACTGCTGTCGTAACACTCAGGAATAACTCTGGACCACTACAATCCGTTTCAAATGAGCCAGTTCTGTTTTTCACATTTTAAAATAACTTCTTTAAATGAGCAGACACAGTGGAGCAGTAGTTGGGTAAAAAGTTACAGGCAAAAATAGCAAAATCTTTGTCGAGTTGGGAACCTGTAAACAAGCAGCAGCATTTTGCTGTGTGCTGTCTGACAGGTAGGGAAACCTGTAAATATATGCAATGTTAGAAAGCATTACCTGAGCTCTAAAGGAGGATTCTTCCCCATATCAATTACCATAACCCCCTCACATCATATCTATACATAAACAGACTTTCCTATATATTCTATGGTGGGGATTTACTTTAGGGACCAGTAACAGAAAGGGAGAACTATGGAAACTGTAGTAATGGATTTGGCAGGTATGTTTTTCCATATTAGTCCCACGAAATACCATGTTTCTGGCAATAATGCTCTGTTTGCATTGGTTTGGCTTAAAGCTATGATTGGGAATAGGAAAAATTATATTACCATGACAAAATAAACTCACAGGTGTGTCCCATTTAGCGTACCGTTTCTACCTTATTACGATGCAATTACTGTGTTTTAAAGAGGGGGTATTTTACTGCTGTGGGGTATTAACTGCTTTTATTATGTATTATTATGTTTATGTTTATTTGAGGAGCTTGCAGGTTCAATTTAAACGAAATTTCACAAATACAAACTCAGGAATTCTACAAATACAAACTTATGTCACATGGCTCTGCAGTTCCTTTTGCTCAAAATGAAGCAGGTGGAAGTATAAACTGCTAACGTAAAACATTTAGTTCACCATGTTTCCTTTTATTGTTTTGAAAATGTTATATTTTAAATGTCAATTTTGTCACTCCCCCTTCAGAGCGTTATCACAAAACAATCAGCGTGTGTCCCACTAACCCTAACCCTAAACAACTAGTGCTGTCAGGTGATTAAAAAATTAATCCAATTAATTACAGGATTTGTAATTAATTAATCTAATTAATCACATTTTTAATCTCATGCGCGGGAGAGAAGTAACCCACTTTACGATTGAGTTTGTCAATTTTTCTGTGGTCGCTTTTCTCATTCGTTTCCCAAATTCTGTGAGCGTGGTTTGGTGGTTTGGTGAAGTGCGCTCTATCACTGGTAACAACAGAACTTGTCCAGACGTGTTTATGATTCAAATGATCCGTCAGTCTGGAGCAGCTTCGGTGATCGGAAAATTCTTTTTGACAAAAGCTCCAAATCACCATGTTCTTGTTGATCGTCCCGTCTTAATTCTTTTTTATAAATAAACTTGCCGTTCAAAGGCCCTGGCAGCGATTTGCTCGCCGCACGCCAAATTTAAAATGCATGCACATTGAATTGCCGCTCATAAGCGTCTTTGAGTGTCTTGAAAAGCGCTTTATAAATAAAATGTATTATTATTATTTATTATTATTATAATTAATTGTGTTAATTTTTATAACGCGTTAATTTGCAGTGTAATGAATTAATCTAATGAATGCGTTAAACTGACAGCCCTAGAAACAACGCATCAGGTCTGTGAAGTTGCTGTGTTTTGAGGTGTTTTGATCAGTATGGCTTATTCTTTGGTTGTAATTTTGGTTAAATATTATTATTGTTTTTATTTGTCTTTATTATTTAATTTATTGTTGAGTTTCCCTCCCAGCGCCTGCACTGATTGATTAGAAGAGCCAATCAGTTTGGCCATGTCTTTTTTAAGATTCTCACGTTGTGTGTTTAATAAAGCTTCGATGTCGCTTTTGGTCACAGCCATGGCCTGGTCGCTGCTGCCTCCAGCACACTCATTTTCCGGGTCTGGTGGTAGATGCTAGCTTAGCCGATGAGGTCGCCGCTCGTGTCAGTGGGGCTTGGGTCAATAACAGTTGCAGTTTTGACAGGCTCATCGCGAGATATATTCAGCGAGTTCACTCTCAGATTAGATGCAAGTAAAGTCGGTGCAATAGGCTTTTAAATAAAGTTTTTTGGAGTAGGAGCCCCCTCACTGTTCACACGCTCACGGTCTTATTGAACCGGAAGCAATCTTTAAAACGTCATCACAAAACAATCAGTGTGCATCCCACTAATGAAGTTGCTGTGTGTTTTGGTCAGTATGGCTTATTCTTTGGTTGTAATTTTGGTTAAATATTATTATTGTTGTGTTGTGTTTATTGTGTTTATTATTTAATCTGTTGTGTTGATGTCTGGTTGAAGAAGACCGTTATATCACAGAGACTATGAATATACAGTGGTCCCTCGCTATATCGCGGTTCACTTTTCGCGGCCTCGCTGTTTCGTGGAATTTTTATTTATTTATTTATTATTTTTTTATAGTGCAAGAGACCTTTGCCGATTGATGTCATAGATGGGGGACGCGGGGGACCGGGACCAGACTGGAACTAGACCAGGACCAGACCAAGACCAGACCAGGACCAGACCAGGACCAGACCAGGACCAGACCAGGACCAGACCAGGACCAGACCAGGACTAGACCGGGACTAGACCAGGACTAGACCGGGACTAGACCAGGACTAGACCAGGACTAGACGCGGACTAAACCAGGTCTAGACCAGAACTAAACCAGGTCTAAACCAGGCCTGGACCAGGACTAAACCTGGACTAAACCAGGACTGGACCAGGTCTAGACCTGAACTAAACCAGGACTAGACCAGGTCTAAACCAGGATTAAACCACTGTGTGCGGCTCTTTGCCTGGTTTCGTGCGGCTCTTGCATTCGTTCATGTCGAGGTTTGATGTGCGTGTTCGCTTCGTGGCTCGGACTGCGTGCCTCGGACTGCGTGCCTCCCCTCGGGACCGCGAGGCACGGTTTGGACACTGCCGGTGGTCTCGTGCTCGCAGCCCCGGGTGGGATGCGCGGTCTCGCGCCGGTCATGCTGCGCTATCACGGATTTGACCACAACCCCCCCCCCCCACTATGAATACATTTTGTTGAAAATCTACGAAAGTTTGAGTGTTTAAACGAGAGAGAAATGTGAGAAAAGGTTCATTCCAGTCTGAGAAAAGTGTATAATGTGTGTGGTGAGGCGTTTACAGACTTAAAACATGTGGAATATTTGTAAAATATAAAGTTGTCCTACTTCGCGGATTTCGCTTATTGCAGGTTATTTTCAGAACCTAACCCCCGCGATAAACGAGGGATTACTGTAAAGGTAAAAGTTGCTGTGTAGAGTTTTGTATCATGTTTTGTATATTTTGGATAATTGTTTAGGCTTGTGAATCTGTAAAGAGGGTTTGACTAGGGCCCGGGAGAGATCACTAAATTACTCAAACATGCATGGATGACATCTAAAACCTCTTCCGGCAGGTTTCAGGTAATAATGAATCAGGTAATAAGAAAAAAAAATTTAAAAAGCTATTTGTGCGTCCCAATTATTTACTGGAATGAGCTCATAAGTTCTTTTCACAACGCTCTAGCATGCCAACAGCACACTTCCTGATACTGGGTGGGATTCTTTATAATTCGATGCAAACATTACAGTACAAACAGATGACTCAAGAGCTGCTTACACAATATATCTGTACATAGGCAAGACAAATTTAGCTCAAATACATGGGGGAACACTGGGTAGAGACCCTTTAAGCCAGTGCAGTTTTGTAAGAACAATGATGTAATCTCTCGTTTATCCAGGAGATGGAAAGATATTTTAAAAAGGCAAGTCACTGTATATGAGCGTTAGCCCCTCTCCTCTGTATCTGATCACTGGTTTACAGACATTAGAAAGTGTTACCTCGTCAAATGCTCCATACATTAAGCTGTTAAAAAGTCTCTGCTAATGTTTTCCACCCACTCTCTGGCAGAACGCTCATGAAGTCAGACAAGTTAGTGTTTGCCAAAAGTATCTTGTTGATGCGGAGATTATAATTAATATGAATATCCTTCTTATTTTTGAGAAACTGTCAAAAATGTACTGTCTCTACTGTAAGGACCGCTTACTACTACGCCAACATGAAGTAAAAGTGAAGCTTAAAGGGCCTATACCAAGAGATTTTCTGAACTGTTATGTTTCTTTATCAAAAACACAGACCTAGAGTTGTGTTTTGTTTCAGTCGTACATCTTTAACACACAAACCTTGCATATTTAGGCCAAGTTCTTGAAAATGCTCTGTTCCACCTTGATGTCATGTGGTAATACAGGAAGTGCTCTACTGTGTTTTTAAACTCCAAACTAGATCCAATCCATCCAATCCACTTTATTTATATAGCACATTTCATAAACTAAAAGCGTTTCCAAAGTGCTGCACAGAAACATCATTTAAAATAAACAAATAATCACAGAAACAAGTGTGCATACAAATAAATATACCATAAAATAATTTAAAAAAAATATAAAAAAAATAAAAAAAATAAATAAATAAAAATAAAAACGCTAAAAAATAAATAAATGAATACTCTAAGAACAATAAAAATAAAATAAAAAAAACCTAAAATACAACAAAAGACAACAGAGGACCACACAACTCACCCAGTGTTAAAAGCCAGAGAATAAAAGTGGGTCTTAAAGGGATATGCCACCCCCAGGTCAAACTTGGGCATCTCCCCACAGTCCAGAGACTAAAATAAGTGGTGGAAAGCGTTTTCCTGGTCACCCAGCCATTGTCCGAGTCTGTCAGCACTGACCGCCGCGCCCAGCTGCAGCTACTCCGCGTTAGAATGGAGTCTAACGGCGCCAGAGAAAGATTTCGGCCAAAAGGAATTAATTTGCTTGATGCGTTTCCCAATTACTTTCTGTGTAGTGTGCATTCATATCGAGTGCAAATAAATGTACAAATCAACATGGAGAGCTTGACTTGGTCATTTTGGGTGGGAACTATTTGGCCCTCAGACCTCAGAGCGCGCGCCGGAGTGTAAATTTGGATGAGGTCCGAGATGTAATCCGAGGCCAGTCCATTCAAAGCATTAAAAACAAACAATAAAATTTTAAAATCAATTCTAAAATGAACAGGAAGCCAGTGCAAAGATGCAAGAATTGGGGTGATGTGCTCACGTTTTTTGGTTCCTGTTAAAAGTCGTGCCGCGTAGTTCTGGACTAACTGTAGGCGTGAAAGAGCATTTTGTGATATGCCAGTATAAAGAGCATTACAGTAGTCCAGACGCGAAGAAATAAAAGCGTGAACGACTTGTTCAAAATGCTTAAAACTTAAAAACGGTTTAACTTTGGATAAAAGACAAAGATGATAAAAGCCTGATTTAACGACTGTGTTGATCTGCTTGCAGAGTTTAAAATCACTGTCCATGGTGACGCCAAGGTTGGTGGCGAAGGGATGAACATTATCTTTAAAGGGGCCCAAGTCCAATGAGGGATCAGTGGGCCCAAAGAGATGCAACGATCCAGCATTTTTAGTTCCGATACTGATTTTAATACTACTATACTATTAATACGAGGGCTGTCAGTTTAACACGTTAATTAGATTAATTAATTACACTGCAAATTAACGCGTTATAAAAATTTGAGTGAGCAATTCAATGCACATTTTAAATTTGTCCCACTGAAGGACCTGTAGGCGACTTGGCAGTGGGGTCACTTCCACCTGCGTCGCTGATCAAACAAATAAATCCTGTAGGAAACTGACTCGACTCAGGGGGCGAGGATCGAATCGCTGCCAGGGACTTTGAACGGCAACTTTATTTATAAAAAAGAATGAAGATGAGACGATCAAGAACGCCGTGATTTGGAGCTTTTATCAAAAAGAATTTTCCGATCACCGAAGCTGCTCTAGCCTGATGGATCATTTGAACGATAAACACGTCCGGACAAGTTCCATTGCTACAGGTGATAGAGCGAGCGTGAGCGCACTTCAACAAACCAACAAACCAACAAACCACGCTCGCAGAATTTCTCGATATGAAAATGCGATGAATTAGATTAATTAATTACAAATCCTGTAATTAATTAGATTTTTTTTAAATCGCCTGACAGCACTAATTACTATTGATCTAAATATGTGATGTGGCTGTTATTTATCCCTAAACTAACTACAGAACAACTTAGTATAAATAATTTTTAAAAAATAATAATAATTTAAAAAAATAATAATAATAATAATAAAAAAATAATAAAAACTTTCTGGGCTGAATATACAACCAGGAAAATTACTTATTACATACAATTTACACCCAGAATATCTGCTGAACCGATATTTAGAAACCGATATCCAGTCCTGCAAATTTTTCAGTATCAGTGCCGATATCAGATACCCGTATCGGATCGGTGCATCCCTACTCCACACACCTTCACTAGAATCATTTTGATAATTTCAGCCCTGGAATTTCCAATTTCTGATGAACTAAAGATAAAAGGAGCTGTTAACTTAAAAACTACCGCTTCATGACATCACAAGGTGGAACACAGCATTTTGACCTTCAGAGATGTCATCGGCCTAACGCTACAGGATTACTCAAACATGTGTGAATGAAACAAAACACAACTCCAGGTATGTTTTTGATGAGGAAATAACATTATAACCTGTCTTAAAACTCACAAGAGGCAATTTTACATAATATAGGACATTAAAAAGTAGCAAAAACACTGAAGGTTAAGTCATAAAAAGTAGAAATGTGTCTTTTAACAGGCAATATTATGACCACAATTCTGTTTACTGAAAATACAAATATGAGCAGTGTTTAAACTTACTTGCGGGCTGTATGAAATCTTTGTACAGTCCGTACGTCATGAGTGGCTCTGGCAGGCTCCTGGAGGAAGACAGCAAACAAAGAGAAAGAAAGAAACAAGAGCGGGATGGAGGGAGGGCGGAGGGAGAGATGGAGAAGGAGAGTTCAAGTTAGTGAAGGGGGACCGAAATAGCTCTTTTTTATAGGGTCCGCTCACTCTGGAATGATTAATGCGGCAGGGACGGCGGGGAGAATTAGACGGTGTATGCGTAGTGATAACCAAGTTCATCTGAAGGTACTGGACACAAGCCAAAAGCTCTTAGTCTCAGAGGAACCATCAGAGTGACCGTGGCTGGGAGCAGGACGAAGTAATAGACAAGTTAAAGAATGTATGGAGATGTAATGACAGGGATGCTTTTTATATAGCAAAATATAACGTTACAGTCAGTACTGCAGGAGTATGTTGCATAATTTACAGGTAAATCAAAGTAAAATGTTAAAAAGGCTGATTTCAAACTCATTTTTTTTTAAAGCTACCCGCTGTAAGTTATTTTTATTGTATGTATGTGTGTAAATAGAGTCAGGTTGTGTTTGTGAGACACTTTGACGTCCAGTTCAGGAAGCTCTACACTGGTCTGCATGTTGTAATGTTTGTTTGTGATGTTTTGGTTTTTTATATAATGTTGTGTACACTGGATGATATGTCTCTGTTTTTCTACTGTATATATGTATTATACATTGCATTCAAAAAAAGAATATGACTTTAAGGAAAAGAACATGTGACTGTATGGTGTTTAGTCGCACCTGGCACTACTCAGGTAATACCAGAGCGAACCTGATGATTCTGTAGAGGCGAAACTCTGGCCTAATAAAGAATAAAGTCAAGTGAGTGTGCGGTAAACCTTCTCTTTTTTTGGAATTATTTGCATATTATTTTTCTTGTACAAGTAGATGGCAAATGGAAAACCTGTTCGGCCCTCCCCTCCTCTGGCCCCTCCCACTCACTCACCTGGTCCCTCCTACTCACTCACTTGGTCCCTCCCACTCACTCACCTGGCTCCTCCCACTCGCCTCACCTGGCTCCTCCCACTCGCCTCACCTGGCTCCTCCCACTCGCCTCACCTGGCTCCTCCCACTCACCTCACCTGGCCCCTCCCACTCACCTCACCTGGCCCCTCCCACTCACCTCACCTGGCCCCTCCCACGCACCCACCTGGCTCCTCCCATTCACTCACCTGGCCCCTCCCACTCACCTCACCTGGCCCCTCCCACTCACCTCACCTGGCCCCTCCCACTCACCTCACCTGGCCTTTTCACACATTACTGCACTCTCTGGTTTTCTTCTGACAGGCCAAAGCTGGCACACTGTCAGACAGCAGTAACGTAGAAAGCCTCTAGTGGTGATATGTGAGAATACAACAGGGGCAGTTCCACCAATCTGATTACAAACCGTCTCTTTAGAAAATCGTAAATGAGCTTCACTGTTTAACCTGCACTTTAAAGATGCACTGTGTAACTCTGTCAAATGCTTTTCTCCTCAGAGATGTTATTACTTTGTCTGGAATGTTTCACAGTGTGGCATTAAACCTTTTTATCTCCATGGAGACCAAACCAGAACAAGTTACAGGTCAGATCTGTGGAGGGACGACCCCGCTCAGTCAGAATGCCTGTTTTTCTAGGATTTCTGAGCTCTAAAACCACCTGTAATTAAATAAATCTAAGACAGAGCTGTTTAATGTCACACTGTGGAACATTCCAGGCAGAGCAATGACGTATCCACAGAAACAAAGAAGTTACACACCTTTTAAGAGTCTTGTAAATGTCTGTGCAAACACGCTCACATTTTCTTGGAGTTTCTGTCACTTTATGTTGTTCACTCTCTAACCTCATTACGTTTAAAATCCTGTTCGTCATTTTTCTGCTGTTCGCCATCGCAGTGTGCAAGCATACATTAGCACGTGTTAATTAGCAAGGAGGAATGTTGCTTTGCCAATCAAGATAAAAGTAAACTTCGCAAAATGCAGCGAATGTCTCCGTAAACTACAGAGATCACCATGTTTTTAGATTTAAAATTAAACCGACTTAGTATTAATACAGACTAACTTGGTCATTAGGGGGCAAAGATATTTCTCTCTTACAAATGATCACGAGAAATTATGGAAAAGACCAGAAAGCAAAACCAGAAATGAAATGAAATTTAAAAAGTATATACATGTTGGTTTTATTCATGTTTATTTTAAAGATAAACTAGGTAACTTGTCTGGTTTAGGGTCTGCCACCTGCTCGTCTCCATGGAGATGTTATTAGCCTTGTTTACATGTTAAACTCATCTCCATGGGAACAGCCGGGTGACACCGCTAAGCCACGTTACGGGTCAGATCTGTGGAGAGGCAGGCGCAGAAGGACATACATTTTCAATCCAATGCCATTTCCAGGGATGAAAGTGGCCAATCGTGAAAAAAGCGGAAAGTCCCCCCCCCCGCTGGAAAATTTTAAATTTTCTGAAATTTGGATTTCTATATGCTATATGTTAGCAATAAAGTAAAAGTACAAAAAAAAACCACATTTTATTAACAGGTAGGCCTACTAGTAGTATATATTGGATTTGTTTTTGCTTTGCACTTCGTCTAATCAGAGGCATTGAGGAGGAGCTTATGCGCGCTAAAAGGCGCAGGTGAAAAAGCGAGGAGCGACGCGTTAAGTGAGGCACAGGCAGGTAGGATGAGGTATATAGGATGTTTTATAAAGTTTAACCTGTGTACACGCAATGGTACATGCTATTACGAAAAAGCTGCGCTCACTCCAGACACGGGCTCGCGCGGCCCGCAGTTTAATACGAAGTTTAATACGAGATACATGTACTTTTGTTCTGAATACGGGACGATTCTGTTTTTCAAGTGACTGTTGGCGACCCTAAACACAACTATACACATATATACACCCAAAATCTTTCTCAACGAATTTGCAGATATTTTAAAAAAAAATAAAAAATTGCCCCACGGCTGAAAAAAAAAGCGGAGATCCGCTAAAAAACGTAACTCTTTCATCCCTGCATTTCCATTACGATTTAGACAATTTTAAAGTAAATCTCAACCACTAAAAGGTCGAGAATATGTAAGAAATTAGGAATATTTTTTATACCAAGTCTCAAATATATGTTCTTCTGGTCTAATTTTGATTGTGATAATCGGTTTTCCTTATAATTGTGTTTGTCTATTCATACTGCTTACCTTAAATAAAGCTTTAATGCACTAGTTATGGTTTTCACGTCCCAGTCCTCACTCACAGACAGATCCACATCGTTGCTCTTCTCATCTGTAAAAATGACACACACAAAAAAAACAACAACACTGAATCAGAAACAACATCAAACCACATATTTAAAGAAGACGCACTGTGCTTGTGTCTGCTGTATAGTTATAATTTATTACAGCCCTGGATCATTATGTTATAACGCACTTTTCGGACTATAGAGCGCACCTGACTATAAACCGCACCAACCAATTTTTTCAAAAAATTAAGATTTGTACATATATAAGCCGCACCTGACTATAAGCTGCAGGTGTCCACATTGTAACTTGAGATATTTACACAGAAAGATGGTACACAAAAAAAAATGATTTTTTTATTTTATTTTAATAAGTGGTAAAAGTTCTGACGTTCAGAACTGACGAAGCAACTCGGATGAGCTGCAAAACGTTTTCGACCAAATAAACTTTGTCCAGTTGACAAATTGAATTTCTCCTTTTACCATGAATTCTACCTGGACGACTGAGGGATTCTTCACATATTTTAATAAGTAAATACCGGTATGTGCTTTTTTTCGAACAGCGCCTACGGCAGAAACACGGCAAAAGCACGGCAGTAAAACAACTGTAAAATGGCCTGTACCCTCTGGAAGCCTTAAAATAAAGTTTCAAGTTTAAATTTAAGGGTCAATCTCACGGAACTGTTGATACCTGTAGGAGATTTTAAGTGGCTAAAACAAGGCTTCATTAATTCATGAACTCTCCTGAACTTATTTACCGCAGGTATTGTCACCTACCAGAAGTGGAGCTCGGGTTACGCGCTACATTCGCTGTCTTGATAAAGAATTAATCCATACATAAGCCGCACCTGATTATAAGCCACAGGGTCCGAAGTGTGAGAAAAAAGTAGCGGCTTATAGTCCGAAAAGTACGGTAATTTGGACATTTTAAATCTCAATATTAATTTAAAACGACTTAATAAAAGAAACAAATCCAGAGTTCCGCGTTAGAAAACCACAGTGCCCAATGGGAGCGGAGGACGTTGCCGTAAACATCACAACAAAGTCCTGCGGATAGCTGCAGATCACACGAACGAGCAGGAGATTTTTTTTTTCCACTTGTACCAAAATTAAAACGCATCGCTGACAAATCCTACGCATATCACTGATTAAGAAATAAAACTGAGAATGGAGTAAGTAAAGAGAAATGGCTGTTTGCCAGTGGTGGTGAAAACAGGAGCTGATTACAAAATGGCGTCTTGAAAATAAGCGATTAAAGATCACTCAAAAATGCACGAATCACTCCAAATACAGGAAAGGGGAAACAAGAAGGGGAAACAAGTATAAGAAAGTTAAAATCAATACATTTTGTAGAATATGTCTGCCTTAAATGGATAGTTCAGGTTTTTTGATGTGAATCTGTATGGCATCCCTTCAACAGTGCCCTGAGATAAACACCGACTTACCCATGACGGCGTGATCTGGTCCCGGTTATCCTCCGGTAACGTAGCTCGTAAACGTAGTTCCGGTAAGTTCGCGGGGACATTTAATAAAGCTTGTTTTTCTTCTCAAAACATTTGTCCGAAAAGTGATATATTTGCGCCCCAGTTGTCGGCGCAAAAATCCAGCAGTGTATTTCGCATTCGCATATTTCGTCGCGATTCGTTTCACTGCGCGCATATTAGCTGTATTAGCCTGTTAACTTTTAGCAGATGTGGTACGGCGACATCCCCCGTAAGCGGATGTTTACAAGTGAACAGGCTAATAGAGCTAACGTGGGCGCATTGATACGAATTTAGAGATTAAATATGCAAATGCGAAGTACGCTGCCGAATTTTTCGCGCAGACAACTGTTTGGGACGCAAATATATTACTTTTCGTACAAATGTTTTGAGAAGAAAAACAAGCTTTATTAAATGTCCCCGCGAACTTACCGGAACTACGTTTACGAGCTACGTTACCGGAGGTGAACCGGGACCAGATCACGCTGTCATGGGTAAGTCAGTGTTAATCTCAGGACACTACTGAAGGGGATGCCATACAGATTCACATCAAAAAACCCTAACTATCCCTTTAAAACATTATTTTTTTTTTTATATGTACAGTACTATGGACTTTAAATTAGGCACTCACATTAACCAGATATTCAAAAAAACTCATTATCAATACTTACTTGTCATTAAAGGGCCCATATTACACTATTTTCTGATCTATAATAATATAGTTTCCTTATCACAAACATACCTGGAGTTGTTTTTTGTTTCATTTACACATGTTTAACACACAAACCTGCATATTTAGGTTCTTCTAGGAGTTCTTCTCTCAGAAAACACTGTGTTCCACCTTGTGATGTCATGTGGTAATGTGTGTTTTAAACTCCATCCACTTACGCTAGAATTATTTGGATAATTTCAGCCCTGGAATTGCCAGTCTCTACTGAACTAAAGGTAAAACTCAGCTTTTAACTTGAAAACTTACCACTTCATGACATCTCAAGGTGGAACAGAGCATTTGGAGCATTGGAGATGTAGAAAAAGTAAAAATAAAGAAATATTCAAACATGTGTGAATGACAAAAACACAACTTCAGCAATGTTTTTGAGGAGATAATAATATTCCAATATGGCTTAAAGGTCCCATGGCATGAAATTTTCACTTTCTGAGGTTTTTGAACGTTAATGTGAGCTCCCCTACCCTGTTTAGCCCCCCCCCCCATGGTTAAAAGTTGTGAAATGTCTAAACTGAGCATTTACGATCCTTTTCTGCGTTACAAAAAAATCGGAGCTCAAACGGGCGATTTTGAACAAGGCACCTTATTGACGTCGAAAAAATCAAAAAAAGAAATGCAAATGCAGTTCCACCCCCGTCTGTCTGTACTCAGCGTCTCTGTAAATCACGCCCAGAGAGTTTGGACTGCGAATGCGCTAGGCAATGCGAAATGCGTTTTTTTATTTGCCTGGAGGCACGTCCGAGTGTTTCTAGGCTCGGAAGTCCTTCATCTGAGCCTCTGGACCTTTGAACAGCAGTGGTTTAATTTTATTTTATGTGGAAATGTGTTTATTTTTCAATGGAACGCTTCAAATCTCTCCCCCGTGCAAAAACAAGGAAATGGATCAGCTGTGGGCTCTGAACGGAGATTTTGGCCACGCCCCCACCCTCTACTATTGGCCATCTGTTTTCTCCTCATTTGCATTCAAGCTACAACGCCCAGAATAAAGAGTTTGAGAGAGATATTTATGACTCTTTCTCATCTTATCTCTGTTTCTCATGCACTGAGTGTTGATTTTGAAGAAGGATTCATTTACAGTATTAGGGAACCATTAAGGAGCCATATAAAAGCATCAAGAAGTACCATGTCATGGGATCTTTAAAGCTCACAAGAGTCAATTTTGTGTCATACGTATGGGACCTTTAAGATCCCATAAACCTTCATTTGTCCCACAACGGGGAAATTCCATTAAATAAAATTAATAATTCACAAGAGACATCCTGGAAAGTCCAAACATGTAATATAAATATGTAACTTGTAATTATCCAGATGAGGACAAAAGCAGTGGCATCAGCCTGGGGGGGTTTGCATCGGGCCCCAGCGGATTTTTGGCGGAAGTTACAGCTTGTGTTCCTTCTCTACTCATTACAACTTTAATTAATCCCTTACTACTCGCCCGTCTCCATGGGGAACGGGGAGCTGTGTTGTGCTTGAACAGAGAAGAAGAGGGGTGGCGATGTTAAGTAACCTCCAATGAATAACGAGGCGTAAGTGTGAGCCGAAAGTGCTTAAATTCAATAAGAAGTAGTGAGGTGAAAGACTGGAGTTCATAGGAGACGGAGCTGCTCAAATGGATTTCCGATCTTAAAGACGGGGTGTTTATGCGTATTTCACTTTCTGGAGCGTTCTACCGTGTTGTAACGCAGTTCGTGTGATAGGTCAGAATGGTACTATATGCCCCTAATACTTGCTCTGTTTACAGTGACGCAATTCATAATGTGATTTCACACTAAGGCTTTAAAAACAGTAAAAGGTTTGTAATAAATATGAATTTACATAAGCCTTAAAAACAAATGCAAAGTTGAATACAGTTAAAAGTCTGCTAAAATAGTGCATATTAATGAACATCTACAACACTGCAGTGTAAATACTCCAGACTATTGCAAAAATGCTCATTTCCATCTGTCGTCCCTGGGCAGGTGACGCCACAACAAAAACAAAAACAAGTGACAACAGCAGCAGTTAAACATTAAAAATATCCACAAGTCTGGTTTTCCTTTAGCCGCTGTTTCAAGTGTGATTTAAAGTGTCCAGTGTTGGAGTCTCTCTTATTGATGATGGGAGAATGTTCCAGAACTTAGAGCCTCTGACTGAGAGACACTTGTGTGGGATCTCATGATTCCCCCAGGGTCTGTGTGGGACCTCACAGTTCCCCCGGGGTCTGTGTGGGACCTCACAGTTCCCCCGGGGTCTGTATGGGACCTCACAGTTCCCCCGGGCCGTGGCCCTAGTTCCCACTGACAGTCTTTGTTTGAATAAAATCCTGTAGCGGAGGAGGAGGAGCACATGCAAAACTTTATATATTTTTTCAGTAATGTTCCTGTCATTTTGTTCAAGCATACTGTAATCATATCCGTAATAGACTACTAAGCCTGGGATCCATTATTTTAGTGATTGGTAATGCCTTCACCACTTGGGGGATTTCAGGTGAGGGGTATCAAATGCTGCATATCAGTAATATGCATATTGTTCAGGAACTTATCTCTTAAAAGAGCATGTTGAGGTGAGGCGTTCTTTTTAGAGGTTGGACCTGACGTATTTTTTGCATTGTGGACTTTAACGATCTCTCCCAGGCCCTATTTGAACCCTTCTTAAGATTCTGTCTAGGGATGCACCGATTCACATTTTTTCACTTCCGATCCGATTCCGATACCTGAATTTGGATATCTGCTGATACCGATACTATTCCGATACCAAAACTGTTTGTTTCAATATTATCATCATTATTGTTAAACTACAAATAAACTCATCTCTACAGGCAGTCGGCCTATGATAAGAACAAATGTTTGTGTGTCCCAAAAGGAAACTTGAGGTAAGTATCGGTCTTGCATTGTCCTGTAGAATTACGGAAGCACCTGGAGCACCGCACAACAGAGTCCGTGTGAATCGCGGTCAGTCCAGAGCACAGTGAGGCTTATCAGTGACATTGGGCAGAACGATGTCCAAATATCTGTAGTAAAGCTCAGATCTGGAACTCTTTTTAGCTTCTCAGCTAACTTGTTGACACTCGGTTGTAGAGTTCGGGTAGTGCAGTCTCTGATAAATCGTGTCCGCCTCTCGGTACAATGGCTTTGCAAACATCGCACGTTGCTGTTTTGCTTTGAGGTGTTTCTAGTAAAAAGTATTTCCACACAGCGGACATGTTGCGATGAAAAGTCGGTTAACTGCCTTGTGATGCTCAATGTTCGCCTGCTAGCTCGCGCTGCTAGTTCGCCTGCTAGCTGACTGCAAACTGCGGAATGGATTTCCAGAACGGAGGCGTGTCTCATCATTACTATGTGTCTCATTGAGATACGCCTCCGTTCAGGAAATCCATTCCACATTTTGCAGCAGGAGCAGAGCAGGCGACGGGGAATCACTCGTGGAGTCATTTCAGCATATCATGTGTGTATACAGACATGGCTCATGGATCGGAAATTTTCCCAGGTTGGATCGGAAATTTCCAATCCGTGAATTACATTGATACCGATACCGATACCAATACTGGATCGGATCGGCCCCATCCCTAATTATGTCCAAAGCTCCGCCCACAAGCCCATGTCACCCAAGCTCCCATGTGACAATTCTCCATAAGTATACAAAGCAGGACACAAAAAATACACTACAACTGAACAAATCTGACGCAATGTGCAGTAGTTTCAATAGAGGAATGCGCGCTGATTGTAATGTGATAGCGCTCTGAAGTGGGAGTGACTTAACACGGCGAGCAAAGAGAGGGAAGTCTGTGTTTGTGAGCTTGCATTTGCCATTGATTTTACAAGCAGAGACCCACCTTTGAGAACAGAGATTTTACGCTTCAATAAAATAAGCCGGTCATATATTGTAGTAAAATAAATAAAGTTATAAGTTATAACTTTATTTATTTTACTACAATATACAATAAAAATCAGTTATATATTATATAACTGATTTCTAAAATTGGCACTGGAAACGGAACATCGATATTAACCAGAAATCGCACTCGCAACTGACAATTTCAGGAAAAAAATTAAAATAAAGTCACAGTTAAAGGTGCACTATAACTTTTTGATTGGGGTCCGTCACCTGCTTGTTTCCATGGATACATCACTACTCTGCCTGGAATGTTCCACAGTGTGACATTAAGCAGCTCTACTTTACATTTATTAAATTAAAGGTGGTTTTATAGCTTAAAAATACTGAGAAGAACGGGCATGCTGACTGAGCGGGGTCGCCTCTGCAAAGATCTGACCTGTAACTTGGTCTGGTTTGGTCTCCATAAAGATCAAAAGGTTTAATGCCATACTGTGAAACATTCCAGACAAAGCAATAACCAATGTCCATGGAGAAAAGCATTTGATGGACCCTCCACCAGATAAGTTACACAATGCAGCTTTATCAAATACAAAACAAAAAAGACATTTCAAATTTGAGTTACAATAAAATCTGTACGGTCTAAAAATATGGAAAAATTGTGGAGGGCGCTCTTGGAAACAGGACCAAAACTTTAGACACGACGAAATCCAGGCCCTCGAAAGAAAAAATAAAATAAAATAGTCGCACGAGGAAAAGTATGGTTAAAATCTCAAATATACTTATGATTAAATTATTTGTCTGTTCCATACAGATGAAAATGAATGAATGAAACCTCCCACAATGCAACAGGTCAGATCTGTGTAATTCCATCTTCATGAAGCGAATGCACCAGCTCAGCATCTATCGGACCTCAGGCCACCCACACGGGTCACAGCCGAGCGCACACTTCCTGTGTACACTTTTAGGCCTGACATTTAATCAGAGCGGCTCCTTTGTTTTCACTGTAACATGATGGGCCCTGCTCCTCGTGTTTAGTATCAGTCTGTTCTCCTGCGCCGGACCACAGGCGTGTCAGTGGGTGAACCAGAGAGGAGGACGAGGAGGAAGAAGAGGAAGACGAGGAGTGGGAGGGTCACAGGGTCACTTTTAAAGCTCCCTTATTACACAAGCTTAAAGACATGTTAGAATGTTGTTTCTTCATCCAAAAACAGAGCTGGAGTTGTGTTTTGTTTCATTCAAACGTTTGAGTAACACTTTAATATTAGTCTGTCTACATCCCCAAAACTCAAAACACATGAAGTGGAAGTTTAAATTAAGAGCTCCTTTTACTTTAAGTGCTCTGTGGTGTTTTTAGGCCCCGTTTACACGTACACTGGTATTTTTAAAAACCGAGACATTTCCCTTCGTTTGTACCCATCTTTTACACGCAAACGGCGAATTCACCTCTGAAAAAGAATCTTTCTAAAATCTCCGTCTAGAGTGGAGATTCTGGAAAACTATGGTTTCGCGTTTGTGTGTAAAGTGAGATGGTCATGGTAAATGGTCACATCTTTATATAGCGCTTTTCCACCTTCAAGGCGGCCAAAACGCAAAACCCATTCACACACCAGTGTACGCAGACACTGGGGGCGAGGAGGGTTAAGTGTCTTGCCCAAGGACACAACGGCAGCATTCATCTGTGGGAGCTGGAATCGTACCAGTGGATCTGACCGCTCAACCACTGATGTTTCTTATGTCAAGAGCGGGATTTGAACCGCCAACCTTTGGATCATTGGACAAACGCTCTACCAACTGAGCTACTGCCGCCCCCAACTGAGCTACTGCCGCCCCAGATAAACAGAGTTTTAGGCAGTTGACGCACCAAAAGTGTGATTCTGATTGGCTTGCAGAGCGTTCTCCTTCATTTTCCACCCTGGAATTGCCAAACTGCTGAATTAAGGCTATGTTTACACGTAGCCGTGTATGTTCATTCATTCATTCATTCATCTTCTGCCGCGTTTCCATTTTCTGGGTCGCGGGGGCAGCAGTCCAAGCAGATCTGCTGCCCAGAACGCCGTGTATGTTGAGAAACGAATATTTCTCTCCCTCCGTTTTCCAAAATTAGGCCCCATTTACACGTACACTCGTATTTTTTAAAACTGAGACATTTCCCTTCGTTTGTACTCATCTTTTACATGCAAACGGCAAATTCGCCTCTAAAAACGAAGGAGAACGCTCTGCAAGCCAATCAGAATCACACTTTTGGTGCGTCAACTGCCTAAAACTCTGTTTATCTCACTTTACATGCAAACCGAAACCGTAGTTTTCCAGAATCTCCACTCTAGTCGGAGTTTTTAGAAAGATTCGTTTTCAGAGGTGAATTCGCCGTTTGCGTGTAAAAGATGGGTACAAACGAAGGGAAATGTCCAAGTTTTTAAAAAATACCAGTGTACGTGTAAACGGGGTCTAAAGGTAAAATGAGCTGTTCACTTGAAAACTACCACTTCATGACATCACAAGGTGGAACAGCGCGTTTTGAGCTTTGGAGATGCAGACAGACTAATAATGCAGGTTTACTCAAATGTTTGAATGAAGCAAAACACAACTCCAGGTCTGTTTTTGATGAGGAAACAACATTCTGTGGTTTAAAGCTCGGGCTGTGCAATTTTTCAAATGAATTCAATTAATTAAGGATTTTAATCATCAAGAAAAACTGCAAAAACATGATTTAAATTTGTGACCATTTGAACTTGTTTAAATGGTCACAAATTAAAATGTTTTTACACTGGTGTACACAGACACTGGGGGCGAGGTGGGTTAAGTGTCTTGCACAAGGACACGATGACAGTATTTATCTGCGGGAGCTGGAATCGCACCATCTGAGCGCTCAAACAGTGAAGTTTTATGTCGAGAGCGATTCAAACTGCCGACTTTCGGATCAGTGGACAAACGCTCTGCCAACGGAGCTGCTGTCACCTGTCGTTCACTCCTGACGTCCTCACTGGTAAAGCAGGTTAATGTATTCATTTCATATTTCATAAAATGGAAAAACACATGGAAAAATATCTTGTTGAAAAAATAAATATTTGTAAAAAAACAAAACAAAACAATAAAATAATTTTTTTTTAGCAGCAATTAGCACCATTTAAATAGAAACATTCAATAAAATGTTTAAAAAAAAAACGCATTAAAAATGTGTTCTTTAAAAAATATAGATAATAAAGAAATTCTTCAAGCTCTAGTGGTAAAAAAAATAATAATAATAATTTGCAACAATTGGCATAATTTAAATAGAAATATATTTAATAAAATGTAAAAATGCATTGGAAAAAAATATGCTCTTTAAAAATATAATTAAGAAATTCTTCAAACTAGTGGCAAAAAAACAAAACAAATCTTAATAGACAAATAAAAAAATATATAGGCAATAAAAAATATAGACATTAAATAATCTTTCAAACTCTTGACTGTTCCATAATTTGACCGACTGTTTTAAAATATGGGGAAGTGCTTGTAAAACTTGTTAATCCGATATTCCTTTGACAGAATCGTCAGCAGAAGTGGATACAAACACCCAACAAACCCAATATTTATCAAATTAAAGATACTGAAATTCAACAAACTGGTAGAACTTCACATTTTAAAAACTATGTACAAAAGAAATCCGCAGATCTTGCCCACCAATCTCCAAAGAAAATTCATTATAATTTGAAAGGAACTGAAATCTTAAAAAGAAAAAGAAAAAAAGCAGGTTTAGAACAACAACAACAATGGAAAAATCTTACAATCAAAGGTGTTTGTCATAGTTTTGTCTTTTGTTTACATGTTATCCGAAGTCCAGCTCCATTTCCAAGCCTTTTCCGGCCCTTTTTCCACCTCCCTGTTTTTCCTGCTGCTGCCGCTCATCCCCTAATCATCCCGGGGAAGTCTATATAAACTCCATCTGCCCATTCAGTCTTCGCTCGATTGTTAACCAGTCAAGAGACACTCCAGTTCTTTATCAACTAATCCTGTTGTTGCCATTGTGCATTCTGTTTCTGAATTATTCCCTGTCCGGGCCTGTTGTTGTGTTTATACTCAGCTTGTTTTCCTATTAGAGAATTCCCAGTTTGGAGGATATTTTAGTTCATATAATAAAGACATATATTCCTTAGTCGTTTATCAGCCTGATTTGCCATATTGCCATATTTCTGTGTTTGGCTGTATTCCCTGTGTTCCATTTGAGTCCAGTTCACCTGCATGTCACAGAACCTAGAGCTGGGCAGTATTCCGCTTCATACCCAATACTGTTTTGTTTTTTTAATGATATGGATTTTTCATATATCCCAATCCCGGTGAGTGTGTCCGTACAAAACATCAGGAACACAGAGCGGCGGAACGTGGCGCCGCGGGACATTGTTTGAGAGGGGGACTGTTTTGCAGTGGCGTGAGAGCGGTGGAAGCTCAGTGTGTGTCGAGCGGTGAACATGGACGGAGAAAATGTTACAGACACAGAGGAACTTATACCGAAAAGAGGAGCCGCGTCAGTCGTGCGGAAGAACTTCGGCTTTACAAAATCTGACGCCGATCAAACAACCGTATTCTGTAAATGTCGGGCTAAAGTTGTAGCCGCAGGAAGCGTCACGAGCGATCTGCTTCACCACCTCCGTCACAAACACGTCCTGGAATATGAAGAATGCACGAAACTAAAATCTGCATCCTCTTCCACGTCTGTAGGAACGTTCAAGTTGGCGCCGCGACACAAAACGCCACTCAGACGTCACTCAAAGACGCGTTTGCTAAGGGGACCGCCTACGACAAGAACGATATTACCAACGCTATTACTGTCCACTTCGCCAAAGATATATACCACTTATTACATGAAAAAAAAAATACTGTCAAATACTGTGACATCGATATAATATTTAAAAATACTGGAATATAACACTGGAACCTATAGAAATGAAAATATCAAAGCTTCAAAATCTATTCCAGTGTCAAATGTCTAACATGATGTGCTAAAAAGTATGAGACAGCATCATGGCAGAGTACAGGCCGCCACACACTACAGTCTTAAACGATTTTTAAATGTGCAACAAAACGAGCACACCACAGACACGAGGAGAATCTTATGAGATTTTAAATCTCTGCTCGCAAACACTTCAGCGGGATATGACTGCGGACCACAGGCTACAGGTGTGATCGCACCTCGTGTCGGCTGCTTCCTGTTTACAGTAAAACGACTCACTTTGACACTCAGATCAGAGACTGCACTTCTAGTTTAGATGCAAGACAAAATATGTTATTATTATTTGTGAAATGTGGTGCAGTACTTCAGATAGATGATTTTTAAAGCATTAAAGTTTGGAGATAAAGTCCACAGGAAGTAGTCTCGGTCGCTGATCTGCAGCTTCACCTCGATCCGTGCGCTGTGGATGTAAATAGACCCACGTGAGGAACTACTCTGGCCTTTTTACTTTTTAAGAACGCCTCAAACTGGATTCACAGCGCTGTTTTGTGGACTGGGATCATTATTTACAGAGGACAAGTTCTATGGATAATGTGGATGAGACGCTGCACTTTAAATGCTTTACAAGAGGTGAGTAAATGACACTTAAATGACACTGCTGCTTAAATGACACAATTTGAGCTTAATTACACTACACATTGTGTGTTTTACCTATTTGTATTACAAGTCTTACTGGTTAGCTCAACTGGTAAGTCACTGACTTTCCCCCCGGGGGTTGTGGGTTCTAATCCCCTCCGGCAATGAGCTAACCAGTGTGGGTCCTTGGGCAAGACCCTTCACGGTACTGCCCCCCGGGCGCCGAAAAAGATGGCTGCTCACTGCTCCTGAAAAGGATGGGTCAAATGCAGAAGTCAAATTTCTCCCATGTGTCATTGTGTGTGAGACCAATAAAGGCTTAATCTAAAAAAAACCTTACTTACTTACGTTTTAGTCATGGTGTTTATCGTCTTGTTTATCAGATGTTTTATGTTCACTGTGGGCCTAGGGGGCGCTGCAATTTCAAATCCTGTTTGTGCAACCTGTACACACGGCTTTGACAATAAAGCTGAGTCAGCAAAGTCAGGTCACGCCTTCACGAACTTGGAGAGAAGCAAATCGCAGCCAAAATCAGGCAAATTCTCCTGTAGTGTGTGGCGGCCTTAACTGTCCTTTTGTATTAGTTGATAAGTACTTAATTTTGTGTATGTCACTTAAATAAATTGCTTACAAATGTTACAATGTTACAAATTCAAAGTTCAAAGTCAGCTTTATTGTCAAAAACCATATGTACAGGTTGCACACACAGGATTTGAAATTGCCGCGCCCCCTAGGCCCACAGTGAACATAAAACATGTGATAAACAAGACAATAAACATCATGACTAAAACATCACATATACCTGTAGTAAAAGTACAGTAAACTTGTGTATAATACAAACAGGTAAAACACACAATCAGACCCCCCAGGATTTCGCGGGCATTTTCTGTGATTGTTGCGGGCTAAAATGCCTGAATTTGCGGGAGCTTTTCCAAAAAGTTGCGATGAAAGTTGTGGTGCTTTTAAGGTTTTTGTTGCGATTTTGTTGCGGGAGGAAGTGAAAGTTGCGATAAATAGTTGTGATTTTCCCTTTTTGTAATTAAAATTGAGTAATATTTTGAATACTGAGTTATTACTGACAAAGAATAATACAAGGACACAGAGATCACAGATATGGTCCTAAAACAACCTTACCAACATCGAAAATAAATTACTACTAGGAGGGGAACTGTTTCGGTCTTTTGCTGTTATTTTTGTGGGCAAATGGCACCGCAGACATGTTTCTTTGCCATTAGAAGCCGTGTCCCAATTCCCAGAGTGCACAGTTTGGAGCGTGGTTTGAAGGGCATGTGCGTCATTTCTTTTTTGTCCCATGCGCAGTTAACACACGTTCGCAGACCGCAGTCGTTTCCATGGAAATCGGGACGTGGACTAAGTGTGTGAAAATGCATGCTTCGCGCAGCATGCACCGCGCGCTACTTCTTCTAATGGAGTCGGCGGCTGCTTCCCGTAGTTGCGAGACCTGTCGCATTTCGCAGACGGCTATGCGGTCCGCGGAGTGCACTCAGGGCTGAGCAAGTGTGCACCGCCTTGACTGCAGTCTGAGCCCCCTTCAAACCACGCTCGTCACGCAGGAAGTAAAGCAGAAGGAAGATGGTCGACGTGAGTTCAATACGTCGCCGATGACTGGTCAAAATTTGTAAAAAATTGCGGGAAAGTTGCGGTGATTGGTCAAAATTGCAACACCGCACTGAATTCACGGGGATTGGCTGAAGTTGTGTTGAAGTTGCAAATCGCAACATCGCAAATTCCTGGAGGGTCTGCACAATGTGTAGCAGAATAAAGCTCAAATGGTGTCATTTAAGCAGCAGTGTCAGTGTCATTTAAGCAGCAGTGTCTGTGTCATTTAAGCAGCAGTGTCAGTGTCATTTAAGTGTATACATTTAAGACTATACATTACGTTGGAAATGTTTTATTTTGTGTGAAAAGAGGGCAGATGTTAATTCCAACTTTGTGCTTCTGCTCCTTTTCATTCACACCGATGAATGAATGAAACAAAAAAATTCAATAAAATCTGGTGCCAAAACAAACAAACAAACAAACAAACCTTAACAGCCAAATGAACAATTAGTACCATGTAGTTTTAAAAGTTAAAGAGTATTATCTGCCTCTGCGTGCATCTTCAAACTGGCTGAATTTCCCAGTCGTTTAGAACACAGAGTAAAAAACAGTGTGCTCTTGAAGAACTTCTCACTAAGGTAAAAGGTATTAGATTTGCAGAGAGAAGTGTGCCTCCAACACCAGAGCCTGCGAACTGTACTCTGAGTGATAATGAAGTTCCCAGCATGATTCTGCAGATTAGAAGAGACGCTGGAAATATTTGGCACAGGAGAAAGTTGGGCTCGCACCGAGACGGGACTTTGTTGAGATTCAAAACACACAACTGTAAGTGAGCGAGTGTCTGCGAGAGGAGGCGAGGAGGCGAGGAGGAGGCAAAAGAACGAGGGATAAGAAGAGGGAAGGAGAGAGGAGGTCAGGGAGTGAGGAGGAGACAAAAGAACAAGGGATAAGGAGAGAGGAGAGGAGAGGGCTCTCTACCGTGTAATAACGTTGTTCCCTCATCAAAAACATGTCTGAAGAGGTTTTAGATATCATCCATGCACGTTTGAGTAATTTAGCGATCTTTTCTGGGCCATATTCAAACCCGTGGTGATTTAAAGGTCCCATGACATGGTACTTCTTGATGCTTTTATATGGCTCCTTAATGGTTCCCTAATACTGTAAATGAATCCTTCTTCAAAATCAAGACTCAGTGCATGAGAAAGAGAGATAAGATGAGAAAGAGTCATAAATATCTCTCTGGAACACTCCATTATGGGCGTTGTTGCTTGAATGCAAATGAGGAGGACAAAGATAGGCCAGAGTAGGGGGTGGGGGCGTGGCCAAACTCTCCATTCTTTCCTCTTTAGCGGTGCGCTGTGCGCTGGCCTCACTTCCGCATTTTTGTGCGGAGGAAGAGATGAGAAGCGTTCCATTGAAAAATAAACACATTTCCACAGAAAATAAAATTAAACCACTGCTGTTTCAGAGGTCCACAGGCTCAGATAAAGGACTTCCGAGCCTAGAAACACTCGCACGTGCCTCCAGGCAAATAAAAAACGCATTTCGCATTGCGTAGCTCCTCCGTGGTCCAAACTCTCTGGGCGTGATTTACAGAGACGCTGAGTAGAGACACAGACGGGGGGTGGAGCTGCATTTTTCGATGTGACGTCAATAAGTTTCCTTGTTCAGAATCGCCCGTTTGAGCTGTGTTTTTTTCTAATGCAGAAAAAAACACAATTTTTATCTGTTGTATGTCGTATTGTGTAAGTGTGTTGTATATTTGTTTTGTCCTGTAATAGACACAGAAGAGATGTGAGCATTCTTGCTGTACCGGAAACAAATTCCACCAACTTGTTGTGTGGCCATTAATAAATGATTCTGATTCTGATTCTGAGAAAAGGACCGCAAATCGTTCAACGTTCAAAAACCTCAAAGTGAACATTTCATGCCATGGGACCTTTAAGCATCACGCACCAGGGGAACACTGACAACAGTGGGTATACGACAGGAAATGAAAAGAATTTACCTATCATAAGTGAGAGAAGCTTCTGGACCTTGGAGCTAACCCCGACCACTCTGTACAAGCCTTGGTCATTGATGCCTAAAAAAGACAAAACATTAAAATACATGTTACTTAGGCCTGTCAGGTTCAAAAATATTCACAGGAACTCAATATTTTGGGCCTCAATACCTCAATTTTGGCAGTATGATGAGATTTAAGCTATTTATGTGATTTAGTAACCTCTTTTTTAAAAATATGATTTAATTTAACTCAAAAAAATGAGGCAAAATCTCATTAGGCAAATTTTCAGTCAGATCTAGTTTACTCAAATACAAAAAAAATCCAAGACATTTAATTCTGTCTCTTTTCATGTTTCTGTTTTAAAAGTCACAATGAAACAAATTATTTTTTTTATCTGAAATGTATGTACAAATGTATGAAAACATGATGAGGAAAAACTTGCAATACATTTTTTTCCTTTCATTTCTGCGAGTAAAACAAGAGAAGTTTCAAATTGATATCTCTAGAGGTCAAATTTTTATGTTTTTATTATGTGTTGTATCAGTTCTATTAATACCAACATTATAATAACTACAAAAGAAGCCTAAAAAAGACAACACATTAAAAATATTATGATATCAGGTTCAAAAATATTCACAGAAACTCTGTTTTGGGCCTCAATATCAATTTTTTTGGCAGTATGATCAGATTTAAGGTGTATATGTGATTAAATAAGCTCTTTCTTTAATTATGGTTTAATTTAACTCAAAAAAATTAAGCGAAATCTCAATTATTTCAGATCTAGTTTACGCAAATACAACAAAAAATATCAAAAGTATCTATAATATAACAACAATATCATTTAATTCTGACTCTTTTCATGTTTCTGTTTTAGCAAATTATTTTTTATATGAAATGTATGTACAAATGTATGAAAACATGAGGAAAACGTGCAGTACATTTTTTTCCTTTCATTTCTGCGAGTAAAACAAGAGAAGTTTCAAACTGATATCGCTAAATGTAGAATTTTTATGTTTTTATTACGTGGTATAGCAGTTCTAATAATACAACACTATAATAACTACAAAAGAAGCCTAAAAAAAGACAAAATAATAAAAACATGCTATCAGGTTCAAAAATATTCACAGAAACTCAATATTTTGGGCCTCAATATCCATTTTTTTGGATTTAAGCTGTATATGTAAGCTCTTTCTTTAAATATGATTTAATTTAACTCCAAAAAATGAGGCAAAATCTGAATTATTAGGCACATTTTCACTCAGATCTAGTTTACTCAAACACAAAGAAATATCCAAAATCCTCTATGTACAAAAAAATGTAGTATCTATAACAACAAGCAAGATATTTAAATCTGACTCTTTTAATGTTTCCGTTTTAAAAGTCACAATAAAACAAATTATTTTTATATGAAATGTATGTACAAAAGTATGAAAACATGAGGAAAAACTTGCAATAAATTTTTTTTTCCTTTCATTTGTGCGAGTAAAACTTGATATCTCTAAATGTAGATTTTTTAAAATAGTTTTTATTATGTGTTATGGCAGTTCTAATAATACCAACATTATAATAAGAACTACAAAAGAAGCAAAAGAAACAGCTAGAACTTTGCGACTTTGTGGATTTCTGCCTTTCTAATACTGAAGCAAGTTTGCCCTCTAGAGTTCAAACGATGTCATTACTGCCATTACACTGTAGTTTTATTTTTCTTTGCTCACCTCTCTTTTCTATGGCGTTAATGGAGTTCTTCACAAAATCCAAGCCCACGTCGTCGAGCTGCGCGTCGACTGAAATAGATTTTGAAATATAAATCACAAATTGCTTAAATATCATTACACAAAAATGCACAACTTGCAGCTGGCACTTACTTCCTCTTTCTTTTGACAATGTTCTGCTTAGATAATGCCCAGTCTGTTAAAAATAAACACATTTCTTGGTCAAATTAATTTGTAAAAGCAATTTATATGTGCAGTTTATTGTGTCTGATAGTTCCCCATGTTTGTGTTTTATTAGAAATCTGTGGATTCTAGTGTTAATCAATAGTTATCAATGGCTAAAATTCATTGTTTTTATTTACTGTGGGAAAGTGTATGACCAGTTTTGAGCATTCTCTAATTTTAATTTAATTTGGTGAGATAAAATATGTTGTAAATAAGGATGGGACGAGACAATTTCCTCAAGACGAGACACGAGATTGGGTCCACGAGAATGAGATTTTAACGTAATTCCCAATTCAGTTTCCAATTTTGGCCCTCACAATTTTTTATTTACTTGATTTCATATTTTTATTTCCATTGGAACTGTAATGACATAACTCACCGACACGTGACCTTTTTCGTCCAATCCAAACATAAACAAATGGAATAAAATAATTTTTTTTCTTGTGCGCAAGATTTTGTGGTAATTTTGTCGCACGAGATCTTGTACCATCCCTAGTTGTAAATACAAATTAAAGTTTTAGACTGATTAAGAAGCAATTTGTGAAGAAAAGTAGAAAAATAAGTTTATTTTTATTTATTTCAGAGAGTCCCATGGCGGTAGGAAGAGTACTATCCAAAACATTGCAACAGTTTACACGCTAGAGACATATTTTTCTGTTACTTTAAACATAATTTCATTTTTATTCAGAAAATATTAATTTCTGTGTACATTTAAGGAGCGTACAGTATGGTTGCCAGGTAACAACTGTGGAATTCCCTAGTGGGATGTCACGATTTCTAAGCAGGAAGTGAAATTTGAAACCTGCAAAAACAGCCAAACTGGGGAAAAATTGATTTAAAAAAATTTGTCAAACCTTGAATATAACGATCTTACGTGTGTTTTAGTAAAATGAGAAGTCCAACAGGCACTTTTTTTTTTTTTTAGAATTCTACCATGCAATAATGTTGTTCCCTCATCAAAAACACGCCTGAAGAGGTTTTAGAGTCATCCATGCATGTTTGAGTAATTTAGTGATCTCTTCCGGGCCATATTCAAACCTGTGGTGATCTAAATATGTTATGTGTTAGCAGTTAATGCCCCATACAAGTGTAATACCCCCTCTTTAAATACAAATTATGGGGTTTTAACTGCAAACTGCTAAAACATAACAATTTCAGATCTCAATGTTTTATTGTTTTCAAAATGCTATATTTGCCAAAAACAACATATTAACATGTTTTATAAGTTTCACTCTTGTTTTTGATGCTCTTAGGCTGCGTCCCATTTCTCTGTCTTACCCCTTTGTCTTACCCCTACCCCTTGGTTTTGTGCATTCATGTGAGGGCAAGGGGTGTCCCGATTCTAATTTTGACCAAGGGCTCGGGCCACAACCTCGGACTACATACCCTTTGAAACGAAATAAGCTCTCGACCAGACTTGAAACGAAGGGGTACGCCTACAAGCTCAGGCAGGTTTTGGGATCAGGATGGCAGCGTCACATCGACCAGCCAAGGAGTCTCATAAATGTATTTTCAGCAGTTGTAATTATCGATTAACAGTTTAGCAGGTTTACAATTATGACGCTTATGTTCTACGTTACTTTTAGTTACTTTTAGTGATCCGATGGCGCAGATTGGCAGCCTCGCTTCCGTCAGTCTGCCCCAGGGCAGCTGTGGCTACAGAAAGTAGCTTACCACCACCAAGTGTGGAGTGAATGAACAATGAACTGTAAAGCGCTTTGGGTGTCATGAAAGGCGCTATATAAATGCTATGAATTAACTGTTGTTGTGGTTTTAATTGTAGTGGTGTCTGTTTAGCCGACGTTATCGTTTTCATCGAACTTTCACGTATAAACAGGCTAGTATTTTGTCGAGCTGAGGTACCCGATAATCCTTGACATGGCGAGGGATGATGTCGCAAACGGTAATCAAGTGGTGTTCCATTTCTTAGGGGAACATTCGTACCCCGAGCCCTCTCAGCTCTCAATAAAGACGTAGATAAAGGGGAAGGGGTAAGACAGAGGAATGGGATGCAGCCTAAGTCTCCCTTCAGAGCTCTATCACAAAACAATCTCTAATGAAACGACTGTACACCGCGTCAGGTTTGTCAAGTTGTTGTGTAGTTTTGTATCATATTTTTGTAGATTTATGGAGAATTGTCGTGTGGGAGTGTGGGGGACGTAGGCTTGTGGGCGGAGCCTTGTACAGAATCTTGCAGCTAAACGTAAAGAGGTTCAAATAGAGCCCGCAAAAGATCTCTAAATAACTCAAAACACATGCATGGATGACTCGAAAACCTCTTCAGTCATGTTTTTGATGAGGGAACGTTATTACATGGTAGAAAGCTAAAAAAAAGTGCCTGTTGGACTACTCATTTTACTAAAACACACGCAAGATCATTATATTCAAGGTTTGACTAAAAATTGTATAAAATTTTCCCCCGTTTGGCCATATTTTCATACTTCGTGATATGAAATCGCGATATCCCACAGCTGTTACCTGGCAATCATACTTTACCCTACGCCAAAACTCCTTAAATATGCACAGAAATTAATATTTGCAGAATAAAAATATAAGAAAACACATTTATTTTGTTGAAATTATGTTTAAAGTAACAGAAAAATGTCTCTAGAGTGAAAACTGTTGCAATTTTTTTGGATAGTACTCTTCCTACTACTATGGGATTCTCTGAAATATATAAAAATAAACATATTTTTCTACTTTTCTTCACAAATTGCTTCTTAAACTGGTGAAAAAAGTTATACATTTTTCACCAGTTTGGCCATTTTTTCAGGTTTAAAATTTGACTTCCTGTTCAGAAACCATGACATCCCACGAGGGAATTCCACAGCTGTTACCTGGCAACCATACACCAAAACTCCTTAAAGGTCCCATGACATGGTACTTCTTGATGCTTTTATATGGCTCCTTAATGGTTCCCTAATACTGTAAATGAATCCTTCTTCAAAATCAAGACTCAGTGCATGAGAAAGAGAGATAAGATGAGAAAGAGTCATAAATATCTCTCTGGAACACTCCATTATGGGCGTTGTTGCTTGAATGCAAATGAGGAGGACAAAGATAGGCCAGAGAGCGGGTGGGGGCGTGGCCAAACTCTCCGCTCTTTCCTCTTTAGTGGTGCGCTGTGCGCTGTCTCCCACTTCCGCGTTTTTGCGCGGAGGAAGAGATGAGAAGCGTTCCATTGAAAAATAAACACATTTCCACAGAAAATAAAATTAAACCACTGCTGTTTCAGAGGTCCAGAGGGTCGGGTAAAGAACTTCTGAGCCTAGAAACACTCGCACGTGCCTCCAGGCAAATAAAAAAATGCATTTCGCATTGCGTAGCTCCTCCGCAGTCCAAACTCTATGGGCGTGATATACAGAGACGCTGAGTAGACGGGGGTGGAGCTGCATTTTTCGATCTGACGTCAATAAGTATCCTTGTTCAGAATCGCCCGTTTGCGCTGTGTTTTTTTCTAACTCAGAAAAGGACCGCAAATGCTCAGTTTAGACATTTCGCAACTTTTAGCCATGGGGGGGTGGGGGGCCCCTAAACAGGGTAGGGGAGCTCACATTAACATTCAAAAACCTCAGAAAGTGAAAATGTCATGCCATGGGACCTTTAAATATACACAGAAATGAATATTTGCAGAACAAAAATATAATAAAACACCTTTACTTTGTTGAAATTATGTTTAACATGGTAGAAAGAAAAAAAAAACTGATTTTGCTTAACGCCTCCTCTGTAAATCCTGTACCGTGTTAACATTCTTAGACAGCTGCATTTTGACAGTTCCCCATTTTGCGTTTATTATTTGAAAAGAAGTCGGTCCATTGCGCGATGAAGTGCGAGTGTTCTGGAAGATGTTCTAACACAAGTAAACATGACTCACGGGCTCTTTCCCTCCCATCGCCTGCATCCAAAACTTCTGGTCATCCTCTGACAGGGCCTGTACTGTCAGCACTGTTCCAGGTCTGGGAAAATACACAAACAAGAGCACCACTGTCAGGATTTTCTTCATTTGTACTGAAATAAGCGTAGAAAAACATATACTAAACATTGCAATTGCCTATATTACACTATTTTCTGATCTATTTATGATGTTATAATGTTGTTTCCTCATCACAAACAGACCTGGAGTTGTGTTTTGTTTAATTTACACATGCACATTTAGGCTGGGTTTTTCTCTCAAACAGAAAACTATTGTGAAGTCATGTGTTTTTAAACTCTATACACCTTCACGAGACAATTTGGGATAATTTCAGGCCTGGAATTGCCATTCTCTACTGAACTAACAGTATATGTTTGCTGTTAACTTGAAAACTACAGCTTCGTGACATCACAAGGTGGAATAGAGCGGTTTGAGCTTTGGAGATGTTGACAGACTAATAATAAAAGTACTCCGGGTATGTTTTTGATGACATTATAACAGCTTAAACATCACGTCAGAGTAGATTTTGCGCAATATAGGACATTTAAGGAGATTTTTAAGACACAACAAAATCAGAAAAAGCAAAAATAATATAACCCACAAACAAAACATTACATTTTCTTTCTAATTCAAGATTATCTGAAACACAACTGTGAATTTCAATACGGCGGCAGTTGGTGTATTTGATTCGGTGTGAGCAGTTGCCAGCCTGACTCAGTGCCCATCGCCTTCAGAAATCATGGTTCGAGAGGGATGTGTCTCAAATATCTATTCTAAATCTGGGCTATGACACGTCCACGGACGCAGAAAAGGGACCAGAGGACTTAATGCGTGTGACAAAATCGAATATCCATTACAGCAGATATGGGTAGTACTCATTTACATTCACTTGGGTAACTTTTTCATAGCGTTGGACTTCTGGGTATAATATTTTAGTTATTTTTAGTGATTTATTTTAACAGAATTGTATGGTTTTGGTAGATCCCCCCACTGTGATTAAGTCCACAAGTGATACAAGCTTTAAGAAACAGCTCTAATTCACGTTTATTCAATTACAGGTGGTTTTATAGCTCAAAAACACCTAGAAAAACAGACATTCTGACTGTGAGCGGGGTCGCCTCTCTACAGATCTGACCTGTAACTTGGTCTGGCTTGGTCTCGATGATGATAAAAAGGTTTAATGCCATACTGTGAAACATTCCAGACAAAGCATTAATATGTCCAGGAAGTATTTGACGGACCCACCACCAGAAAACCCCTTACTCTTACTTGTGTAACTTCTTGAACCTCTACTATGTACTTTTACTTGTGTCATTTCATTTTGTGGTAACTTTAGTCTTACTTGAGTATATTTTTTTGGCTGCTCTACCCTAATTTACAAGTGTGACGATAATACAAGAGTACAGTAGCTCTGATTCTCTGTTACTTCTGTTCCTGTTGTTGTTACTGTTGTCACTGTTGTTGTTACTGTTGTTGTCGTTACTGTTGTTGTCGTTACTGTTGTTGTCGTTACTGTTGTTGTTACTGTTGTTGTCATTACTGTTGTTACTGTTGTTGTCGCCGTTACTGTTGTTGTTACTGTTGTTGTTACTGTTGTTGTTGTTACTGTTGTTGTGGTTACTGTTGTTGTTACTGTTGTTGTCATTACTGTTGTTACTGTTGTTGTCGCCGTTACTGTTGTTGTTACTGTTGTTGTCATTACTATTGTTACTGTTGTCGCCGTTACTGTTGTTGTTACTGTTGTTGTTGTTACTGTTGTTGTTACTGTTGTTGTTACTGTTGTTGTTGTTACTGTTGTTACTGTTGTTGTCGCCGTTACTGTTGTTGTTACTGTTGTTGTTGTTACTGTTGTTGTTGTTACTGTTGTTGTTGTTACTGTTGTTGTTACTGTTGTTGTCATTACTTTTGTTGTCGCCGTTACTGTTGTTGTTACTGTTGTCGTTGTTACCGTTATTGTCATTGTCATCGTTCCTTTCATACTTTACAGTACAGTACAGTTCATTCACTCCACACTTCTAGTACTATTGTAGCCACAGCTGCCCTGGGATAGACTGACAGAAGCGGCTGCCAATTCGCACCATTTGCCCCCCTGACCACCACCAACACGCACACCATGTTAAATAAAAACAGATTTTTTTTTAAAAAAGCTATGAAAACATACAGGAAATATATTTTAACAATATTATAGCTCTGATTCTCTGTTACTTCTGTTCCTGTTGTTGTTACTGTTGTCACTGTTGTTGTTACTGTTGTTGTCGTTAATGTTGTTGTCGTTAATGTTGTTGTCGTTACTGTTGTTGTTACTGTTGTTGTTACTGTTGTTGTTACTGTTGTTGTTACTGTTGTTGTTACTGTTGTTGTTACTGTTGTTGTTACTGTTGTTGTTACTGTTGTTGTCGCCGTTACTGTTGTTGTCGCCGTTACTGTTGTTGTCGTTACTGTTGTTGTTACTGTTGTTGTTACTGTTGTTGTCATTACTGTTGTTACTGTTGTTGTCATTACTGTTGTTACTGTTGTTGTTACTGTTGTTGTCATTACTGTTGTTACTGTTGTTGTCGCCGTTACTGTTGTTGTTACTGTTGTTGTTACTGTTGTTGTTACTGTTGTTGTTACTGTTGTTGTTACTGTTGTTGTTGTTACTGTTGTTGTCATTACTGTTGTTGTTACTGTTGTTACTGTTGTTGTCATTACTTTTGTTGTCGCCGTTACTGTTGTTGTTACTGTTGTTGTTACTGTTGTCGTTGTTACCGTTATTGTCATTGTCATCGTTCCTTTCATACTTTACAGTACAGTACAGTTCATTCACTCCACACTTCTAGTACTATTGTAGCCACAGCTGCCCTGGGATAGACTGACAGAAGCGGCTGCCAATTCGCACCATTTGCCCCCCTGACCACCACCAACACGCACACCATGTTAAATAAAAACTGATTTTTTTAAAAAAGCTATGAAAACATACAGGAAATATATTTTAACAGTATTATTTTCCCCTGCATTTTATTTTAAGTATTTTTGCATTTATTCCTCTGATATAACAGATTTTTTTTATATCGCCCTATATATTTTATGTATTATTTGTATAATTTTGACTTCCCGAATTATCCTCTGCCATAGAATCTGTATATTGGATTATGTAAAAAAACAAAAACAAAAAAAAAACGAATAAACAAACAAAAAAACATTGTCATACCAGTGCAATGTGCAATGCAAAAGTCCAAATGCCATGGTAAACAGCAGCATGGTGAGGCTAAGGGCTCCTCTGCTGCTACAACAAACAGAGCCGTGGCATTCTGTTTGGGCCAGACTCCATTGTCCTGAGAAACTGTGTCACCGAAATGTCAAATGTTCATGTGACGTGCAAAGTCATGCCCGAGTTTGATGATTGACGACGTATTCATGAGGTGATCCATTAGAGATGTTTGGAATGTCCTGGAAAACTGTACAAGCACCCTGCAAAACTCCAGGTATGTCCAACGATATCCAAATCTGACGGTACAATAATTATTGTGATATTTTGGAGAGACGAAGTGTAGATAGGCTATGGTTTGCTTTTAAAATACCTTGATATATATTACTAATAACACTGGTCTACAAAGTTTTGGTCTCAATCTTTATATTGATAGGATGAACTGAAAATCAATTGATAACTGTCCTGGTTAGCTAATGTATTCAAGAAATTTAATGTTATTGTTTTACATCAAATGTTATTGTTTTACATCAAAATCACATCTGTTTATACAATAGATTTAGGCATTTTTGCTTAAAAATAATATTTATATTTTGAAAATATTTAACTTGCACTTCTTTATCCGTCAAGAAATAAACAAGAAATATCTTAAGACATCAGGTGCACACAATTTCGAGGCATCTCTCTTATGTGAAATCCAAAAATATTTTATATTAAAACTCTCGACATATTAAAATGAATGTATGTGAATGTGCAGACAGGCTTTCAGATAGAACTGGAGCTTGTAGACACACTGTACCTTCTGATAAACTACCGTTTTTGCCTTATTTTCCATAAATTTCCTATTTTGACCCAATACTATATGTTGGAAACTATAGCCAATCAGCACTTCTGACTTACTTTTTCTTTATTAGTGACCTAAACCAAGAAAAATTTCACTTCTTTTGTTCTGGAAGCACTTTGCTTGTAGACCAGTGTAATA
Source organism: Paratrypauchen microcephalus (assembly GCA_036785185.1). Classification (NCBI taxonomy): domain Eukaryota; kingdom Metazoa; phylum Chordata; class Actinopteri; order Gobiiformes; family Gobiidae; genus Paratrypauchen; species Paratrypauchen microcephalus. The sequence goes on along the minus strand of JAVJIX010000065.1, from coordinate 116,521 downwards.
TTGGTATCGAATATAGGTATCAAATGGTGATATCCTCCAATACCAACAGAGATGAATCATATTGATATTGGCCAATACCGATACTGAAAGCCTAAAAAACAGTAGTGATCCTTGTATACTTTTCTGGTAGTCTTTCTTCTTCTTCTTCTTTACTAATTAAATATTCTTCTGAATTTGATCATCTTCATTTAATAAGAGTCTTCTTAATTTAATAATCTTCTTCTGCTTCTTCATTTGATAAGCTGCTTCTTCTTTTTATTAATTTATGATTGACAAACTCAAGGAAGTCAGGCTTCACACTCAACCAAACATCGCCCACACCCCAATATTCCATTTCCTATTGTGCTCAAATAATTTGTTTTTCTCCTTGGCAATTACTTTTCCTAGACTGTACTGATAGTGAATTATGTATTTTGTTTTTAAAGTATTCTAAACGTAAAATTGATATTGTTGAAGCCTTAAAAATAAAAGTCTTTCCTAACAACATAATTGTATCAGAAAAGGTGTGAAATTCCCCTCAAAACCACACACTGTGATGATTTTCTGCTAGTGTTTCCCTCAGGATAATTCTTTACCTGTCTGTAATATCCAGCTCCAGACAGAACCTCCTGTCCAGCACGTCTGTGGTTTTGCGTACGCAGGATTTCAGGGTTATGGATTCAGTCTCGCCCTAAAATGAGAAGGATCGTTTCAAAAAGGGTCTGAAAACACGGATTATAAGAATGGGTTATAAACGCTTAGGCAGGGCTGTGACTTACGATCTTCCCTCCGGACCTGTGGTCAAACGTCACCATGTGTAGGATCTTCTGCTCTTTGACAAACGTGCAGTAGCGTTTGACCCAGCTTGACCCGAATGGAGGCGGTCCTAAAAAAAAAAAGTTAGCGGTGCGCGGTGTAACTTTTTGGTTGGACGTTCGTCAGCTGCTTGTTTCTGTGGATATGTCATTGTCCTGCCTGGAATGTTCCGGTGTATGACCCTCACAAAATCCTCACAAAAAAGGTAGGAAACATCTGCCTGGAATATATAACATCATTTCATACACAAGACATCTTAAGTATTTAAATTTACTATGAAGATTTGAACTCAAAATACCAAAACAAAGTCAAAACATATCATAGATCCACTGTTGATAGGAAAAGTTCATGATAAAACAGAAGATATTATTTTACAGTAGGACTGGGCGGTATACCGCTTCATACCAAATACCAGCGTTTTTTTTGTTTTTTTTTAATGATATGAATTTTTCATATATCCCAATCCCGGTGAGTGTGTGCGTACAAAACGTCAGGAACACAGAGCGATGGAACGTGGCGCCGCGGGACATTGTTTGAGAGAGGGACTGTTTTGCAGTGGCGTGAGAGCGGTGGAAGCTCAGTGTGTGTCGAGCGGTGAACAACAGGGACGGAGAAAATGTTACAGACACAGAAGAACTTATACCGAAAAGGGGAGCCGTGTCAGTTGTGTGGAAGTACTTCGGCTTTAAAAAATCTGACGCCGATCAAGCAACCGTATTCTGTAAATGTCGTCGGGCTAAAGTTGTAGCCGCAGGAGGCGACACGAGCGATCTGCTTCACCACCTCCGTCACAAACACGTCCTGGAATATGAAGAACGCACAAAACTAAGATCTGCGTCCTCTTCCACGTCTGCAGGGAACGTTCAAGTCGGCGCCGCGACACAAAACGCCACTCAGACGTCACTCAAAGACACATCTGCTAAGGGGACCGCCTACGACAAGAAAAGCAAACGGTGGAACGATATTACCAACGCTGTTACTGTCCACTTCGCCAAAGACATCTACCACTTAATACATGAAAAAATACTGTTAAATACCGTAACGCGGATATCAATTTAAAAAATACCGTGATATAAATTTTTGGTCATACCGCCCAGCTCTAGTTTACGTTGAGAGAATAAACACCTAAACTTTTCTAGAGGAGGACTAAAGGTGGTGAGGGTAGAGGAGGGGCGGGGTCTGGTCTAACATGTATCCACACTTTAAACTCCACAGCCAGATGTTTGCAATCAGAAACACCTGGCAGGCCTACGTGATGTCACCAACTACTTGAAATTTCAGAGGACGCTGAAAGCAGCACAAACTTAAATTTAGCCGTTTTTGACAAGAACGCTGCAAATTCACATATTTTGCACTAAAATGGCCCAAAAAGGACTAGGGACGGTAGACTATGCTATTAGAGAAAACAGTTTAGTAGCAAAAAAAAGTTGATTTAGTGTTTAGTTCCACTTTAATATTTTTTCAGTAGTTGCATTTCCCTATTTGATTGTCATTTTCGTATATGTGGCTTAGTACTGTATTGCAAAAGCAGGATGTTATAAATCATTTTAACTTTGGCCCCAAACTGTCACTATCTGAGTTTAATTGTTTGCCGTTTTTGAGCCAAGCGATAATTTAAAGATAAGACGATATTTTCTGATGATTATTTTCTGTCCTAATGTTGTTTCCTCGTCAAAAACAGACCTGAAGTTGTGTTTTGATTCATTCACACAGGTTTAACGCATTAAACCTTGAATATTTAGAGTTCTTCTTGCAAACAGAAAACACTCTTGTGATGTCGTGATGTAGTACAGGAAGTGTTTGCCATTCTCTACTAAACAAAAGGTAAAAAAGGAGCTGTTAACCTGAAAACTACCACTGCATGACATCAGAAAGTGGAACAGAGCATTTTGAGCTTTGGGGATGTAGACAGACTAATAATAAAAGATTATTCAAACATGTGTGAACATGAAACAAACTCCAGGTATGTTTTTGAGGAGGAAACAATGCGGCTTAAAGCTAAATTTTGCATAATATTGGCGCTTTAATCTTAATTTCAAACACAAGTGTATCTCCAGGAATCACGTTTTTCTGAGTACCGCGACGCTTTCAAACAATGAAGTCTGATTTCCAGGTTAGTGTTGGGGAGTTTATTATCAGGACAGTTTGCTGACTAACTAGCAATGCATGTTAAGAGTCAGCGTCCACATGATGGCTCAGCAGAATGACCTGAACTCTGCAGCCACAGCACACACACGGCTCCACTCTTCTCATTTTAACTCATTTACTTAAAGCTGCACTGTGTAACTTTGTTTCTGCTTGTTTCTATGGATACGTCATTGCTCTGCCTGGAATGTCCCACAGTGTGACATTAAACAGCTCTACCTTACATTTATTCAATTACAGTTACAGGTTTTATAGCTCAAAAATACCTAGAAAAACAAACATTCTGACTGTGAGCGGAGTCGCCTCTGCACAGATCTGACCTGTAACTTGGTCTGGTTTGGTCTCCATGAAGATAGAACGGTTTAAAGGAAAAGTAACGTTTTTTTTACAATTTGAGCCTTATTTCGGTAATAAAACAAGTTGTTTTACTCACCCATAGCACTTTGGTGTCATATGGAGCATTTCCGGAGATGTTTTAGATTAGCGTTAGGCTAACGCCGTTAGCCTAGCGCGACTTATAGCCATAGCTTACAGCTTTGCGTTCCATGTTTGGGTCCCGGGAGCTGAGAGCACACTCCGCGCATGCGCACTGGCGTCCTCATCTACTCGAAACTATGGCTAAATCTCGGATTACAGGCCACTTTTGACCACACGAAATCGTAGGATAAGACATCGGGCTTCTATGATTTGAAAAGTGCTAAAGTTTGTGTTATTTGGAGCCCGCACGAGGCATATTACATGCTCGGGGAATGCTCCGAGCTATGGCTATAAGTTGCGCTAGGCTAACGGCGTTAGCCTAACGCTAATCTAAAACATCTCCGGAAATGCTCCATATGACACCAAAGTGATATGGGTGAGTAAAACAACTTGTTTTATTACCGAAATAAGGCTCAAATTGTAAAAAAAAACTGTTACTTTTCCTTTAATGCCATACTGCAAAACATTCCAGACAAAGCAATCACTTTTTTCTCCGTACAGAAAAGCACTTGACGGACCTGCCACCACAATAAATCTTTAAGTCATCTGCCTTCTCAAAAACAGACCTGGAGTTTTGTTTTGTTTCATTCACACGTGTCTGAGTAATCCTGCATTATTACGTTGTCTACATCTCCAAAGTTCAAAATGCTCCACTTTGTGATGTCATGAAGCGATAGTTTTCAATTTAACTGCTACTGTTTACCTTTCATTCAGTAAAGATGGGAAATTCCAGGTCTGAAATGATCCAAATGATTCAAGTGAAGGTGTGTGGAGTTTAAAAACACAGTAGAGCACTTCCTGTATTACCATGTGACATCACAAGGTGGAACAGAGTGTTTCTGTTTGAGAATATGCAGGGTTTGTGTGTTTAACGTGTGTGAGTGAAACAAAACTCCAAGTAACACGTTTTATGCTGATGTGGAGATGTTACATGACACTGAATCACTGCAAAAAGCAATTTCTACGTAAATTAAAATGACTTAAAAGTGCATTGTGTAACTTTTCTGATAAAGGGTCCACCACCTGCTTGTTTCTATGGATACGTATGTCATTGCTCTGCCAGGAATGTTCCACAGTGTGACATTAAACAGCTCTACTTTACATTTATTCAATTACAGGTGGTTTTATTGCTCAAAAATACCTAGAAAAACAACATTCTGACTGTGAGCAGGGTTGCCTCTCCACAGATCTGACCTGTAACTTGGTCTGGTTTGGTCTCCATGAACATAGAAAGGTTTAATACCATACTGTGAAACATTCCAGAAAAAAAACAATAACATCTCCATGGAGAAAAGCATGTGACAGACCCTCCACCAGAAAAGTTAGAAGTTACTCTTACTTGAGCAGTACTTTTCGCTAAAAACTTCTTTCTACTCCTACTTTGTGTGCGTATCTTACGTTTCTCCTGCACATAGAGGTAGCCTTCACAGCTGATGGCGCTGGTCTGTCTGTACTCCTGTGGGGCCTCCCTGATCCTCTTCATCAGTTCATACACCTCTGACCTGGTGCCCTCAAAGCGACTTCTCGTCTGAGGAGAACACAGCTCAGAGTCACGCACAAACACAACACATGATTATTGAGACATACACAACCAGTCGAAAGTTTGCACACACTTTTTCCATTTATGTTTGTTGTGGATCATCAGTGAAGAAAGTATTTCAGTTTATTTTTCTTCACTACATAATTCCATAGATCTGGCACATTTGAAGTCTTCCACATGTATATAAAATGTAGAAAGTAAACAAAGATAACAATGTAATGAGATGGTGTCTCCAAACTTTTGACTGGTAGTGTATGCATGCACACACTTTTATAATTAATAAAAATGTAATATTTACTTCAAAGAGCATCAAGAAAGACTTCATTCATAATGATAATAGTTTATAATTATGTTATAATTAGTCATTGTGTTTCTCTTGTACTTCTGCTACAGGTACTGTATATGTGATGTTTTAGTCATGGTGTTTATTGTCTTGTTTATCACATGTTTTATGTTCACTGTGGGCGTAGGGGGCGCTGCAATTTCAAATCCTGTGTGTGCAACCTGTACATTTGTTTTTTGACAATAAAGCTGACTTTGAACTTTGGGAGAACCTTAGTGTTGATTTAAAGCAGTCGGCCTCTTCTGTGGACAGCTACAGATCACATTAGCAAGCCTCAGATTTAGTTTCATTTGTGCGATGCCAAATCACACGAGAATCAGCGAAAGAAAATAAAATATTATTGTAGAACAATTTGCAGAACTGTTGTGTACCAGCGGTGAAAATGGGGGTTAATCAGAGCAATGCCATCTTGAATACAGGAGTATAAAGATTAGTCAAACTTGCATGAATTGCTCTAAATAAATGGGTAAATGAGAAGGGATGAACAACTATAACATGGTTTAAAGCTCTAAAAAGTCCATCTATCCATTTCCTAACGCTTATCTGGGTCTGGGCTGCAGAGACAGCAGTCTGAGCACGAGGCCCAAACTTCCCTCTCCACATCCACACTTCCTCCAGCTCCTTCGGGGGGACCCCAAGGTGTTCCCAGGCCAGCCCAGAGACACAGTCCCTCCAGTGTGTCCTGGGTCTTCCCTGAGGCCTCCTCCTGGTGGGACATGAACACCTCTACAGGAGTCCAGGAGGCATTCGGAACAGAGCTCAGCTCGCTCAATTTAGCATAAAAGGTCTGCTTAAATAAAGATAGATACTAAAGAATTAAGTCTTTCTTCATGCACTATCTAACTTTTCTGTGAATTCTTTGAATTCCTCTGCCTGAAATGTTGCACACTATGACATTAAACGGCTCTACATGACATTTCTTAAATTACAGATGGTTTTAAAGCTCAAATATTCCTACAAAAACAGGCATTCTAACTGAGTGGGGTCGCCTCTCCACAGATTTGACCTGGAACGTGGTTTGGTCTCTATGAAGATAGAATTTTAATTTATTTACCACTGTGGTGTGCAACATTCTAGACAAAGCAATCACATCTCCATGGAGAAATATATTTCACAGACCAAGGCCAAATAAGGTGTAGTTGTTATAAAGCGTTACCCAGAAATGTCACTAAATAAAAATGTTTTCGTACATTTTGAATATTTATTTGCAGTTCCCGTTTATAATGGTCAAAGTCGTTAGCGAGCTCAAAGCCCTGGTGATAAAACGTGAAGACCGTTTGAAAGAAGGCCAGCATCTGCAAAACAAGAAGGTTTATCATAGCCACTGAAATGAAACAACAAACTAAAGGCTATAAAACTTGGCTTCCACATGAGTTATTAGTTAGTGAACGTTGGCTTACCGGCTCTACACATTCAAACTTTTTCCTCTCCTGGATTTCCTGTAGTTTACAAATGTAGTCCAGCGATTCCTCTTGAAAGTGCCCTCTCATCTGCTCCACCTGGCCGTCAGCCTAACGAACACAAGGAAGATTAGAAATGGATTGTAATTTTTTCAGTTTTTAGTCTTATTGTGTAATTTTGCCACTTGTTTTATTTAGATGTGATGAAATGTACCACAGTAAACCAATGAACTTCAATCACTGTGTGCACATGGACGAGTGTAATCCGATTGAAAACGGATTGGGATCGTATCGGATTCATGTGCACAGGCTAAGGATCGTATAGGAATTGGTTTCCCGAATCCGATTGGAACCCCAGGCTTAAGCTGATAGTAATCCGCTTGGTGCCGCCTTGTGCACGATATCGGATCGGATTGGCGTACTGCGCATGCGTGGGAATTTTCACCAGGGATTTCACCCGGAAGTGGCAGGAGGCGCCGATGCCGTCATAAGTAGCGATTGTTGTCAGAAAAGTCAGACGAAATCATGGCTGCGAAGAAAGAATGCACAACACGTACACCAATGCTGCTCCGTCAAACTCAGGCGCCATCTTTGTTGTGTAGTTTGTTGTGTTTTTATTGAGTAGCCATCACCTGGAAGTAGTTGGACTAGAGCGCCACATAGCGGAGCAGAGCCGGCCAGGTCGCTGACCATTATCCGATTACACGAGATTCATGTGCACTTGGATTTGAGGACAGACCACCCGCCGAGTAACGGGATCGGATTTGGAGAAATCCAATCCCATCCTACCATGTGCACACAGTGATTTAGTCAATTTAGTGTGTTTTTATTGGTAAAAAAGTCACATTGTCACATTGGAGATATGTTTGTAATACAGCAATAAAATCTCCATGGAAACAAGTTACAAAGTGAACCTTTAAAACTATTTTACAACATTTGATCCAAATGTGACTGGTAAATATTTACTGTTGTTTGTCTTTTAAAAAAAAAAAGCTGTGAATGTTAATAGACCAAATAAACAATCACGACAGAGCTGTGCAGATCACACTAGTGAACTGCAGATTTATTTATTTATTTTTACCAAAATGTGATGCTGCCAAATCCTGAGTCAACGATTAAGAAAATAAAAATGGATAACGGAAGGTGATCAGCGAGACAAAAAAAAAGAAAAAAGAAGCAATTGAAGATTGCTCAGTCACTCTAAATACAATGAAAATGGGAAAACAACTGTAACATGGTTAAAAGGTCTAAAACGTTTTTTTGTTTTTTTTTTCATAACAGATCTGCTTTAAATTTTGTGACATACATACAGTATAAAGCATAAGAAAAAGGAGTAAAACCCTTTCTCGATTGCTTTAGTGTCACTTGCAAAAATGCTAAGGCTAAAGGATAAGTTCATGCACCTCTAGCTGAGCCTGGTCCTTCGTGAGATGTGTGGGTGTGTTTGACCCAGAGTTTAAATATGTGTCAGTAAATGTGTTTGCTTCCAGCCCACTTTCATTTTGTGCTTTGAGGATTTTAGATTTAAGCACAATGATTCTTCTCTAAGTGGACAAAAATCCAGTACTCCAAAAAAACAAAGCAGTTTTTGTTAAAGTTCCTAAATGATCCAAAACTTACTATTGAGAGTCTTAAGCGTTTAATATGTCGTCACAGTCATCCACCCACATCTCTCTGTCCCCTGTCTGATTTTAGCCACGTATCACCGTGTACAAAGGCTCTATAGATAAAGGTGCTGTCATCATAGAACTTGTTTAAAGACTCGAGTTGCAGCATAAACAATGACTTGTGCTGCCGACCACAACATGTTATGTCTAAACTGGACCGGACATGGGGAAGGGTGTGCCTCTAGTTTCCAATAACTCCATCCTACATACATGACCCCATCCTACATACATGACCCCATCCTACATACATGACCCCATCCTATACATACATGACCCCATCCTACATACATGACCCCATCCTACATACATGACCCCATCCTACAAACATGACCCCATCCTACATACATGACACCTCCTACACACGACACCATCCTACATACATGAAACCATCCTACATACATGACCCCATCCTACATACATGACACCTCCTACACACGACACCATCCTACATACACGACCCCATCTTATACATACGCGACCCCATCCTACATACGCGACCCCATCCTACATACATGACCTCATCCTACATACATGACCCCATCCTACATACATGTGTACTACTACTGTGTACTACTGCGCATGCGTCGGCGTTCTGTTTTGCTCGTTAGCTCGACTCCCAAACAAATCGTTTTTCACAGATAACTAGACAACTTTACAGGGCGATATTGAACATCGAGGTGGCTTTTTGACTTAAGTCACTACCTGGACCTGTGTCTTTACCCCTGCAAGCACAAAGGATTAATTTAAGCCAACCAACAAAAAGCGCGCCATTAGGCTGCGTAGCCACAGGTGAGCCATGCGTCCACTCACCTCCACATCCAGTTGTGACAGCTGCACCGCCCTCAGCCAGAGGGTGGCTGCCCTGGAACAACGCATATCCATGTGCGAAAGTCGAGTGGAAAGCGATCTGGATATAATTTTGGGCAAGACTCAGGCCATAGCTAACAGTGCCGAACTGGCGGACACGGCTCATTGCTCCGAAGACGCCTCCGAGCACCAGGCCTCTCCACCTGACTCTGGTGCTCCAGGTACAGACGAACAGTATTGGATTCAGCGAGGGGCTAGGCCCAAAGCCCCGATTAGCTCTACTCCAGTCCGGGCAGACCCCTGGATTGTCGTAGCCCGTAAAGACTGCAGACATGAGTAAGCGAATAAACCGCTTGTCCCGCTCCTCCTCCCGTGATGGCTCCGGACATGGTAAGTGCTCCTCCTCTTTGAATGTAGCTTTGTCAAATAAATTCAGTATCCTCGACCATGAGGATTTTCCCCCACTAACCCGCACTTTCAAGGGCCGGTTGCTTTTCACCCCGGCTCCAAAATCAGACCGACCCGGAGTTCGGGGCATGGCTATTAATGTGTCGCCACCAGCCTTGGGTAACTCTCACGAGAGCGATTCTCCACTGCTCTCTGGGACTTCCCCAACTATGGCCCCAGTGCCGCACGGAGATCTGCCCTTGCAAGTGCCGGGCTCGCCCGCTAAGCGTGACGGGGCAAGTCCCACTGTCCCCTCTCCGCGCGCGAGTGTTCCCCCCGCTGCGGCTGCGGCGCCTCCCCCCGCTGCGTCGGTTCCGTCCGCTGTGGCGGTTCCGTCCGCTGCGGCGCCTCCCCCCGCTGCGTCGGTTCCGTCCGCTGTGTCGGCTCCGTCCGCTGCGGCGCCCCTGGCGCCTCCCCCCGCTGCGTCGGTTCCGTCCGCTGTGTCGGCTCCGTCCGCTGCGGCGCCCCTGGCGCCTCCCCCCGCTGCGTCGGTTCCGTCCGCTGTGGCGGTTCCGTCCGCTGCGGTGCCTCTGGCGCCTCCCCCCGCTGCGTCGGTTCCGCCCGCTGTGGCGGTTCGGTCTGCTGCGGCGCCTCCGACGGTTCCCCCCGCTGCGTCGGTTCCGTCCGCTGTGGCGGTTCCGTCCGCTGCGGTGCCTCTGGCGCCTCCCCCCGCTGCGTCGGTTCCGCCCGCTGCGGCCGTTCCGTGCGCTGCGGCGCCTCCGACGGCTCCCCCCGCTGCGGCGGTTCCGTCCGTGCTGATTCTTGGCTCTTCCATGGTCCGGCACGTGCAAATAGACAAAGGCTATACCTCCTGTCTCCCAGGTGCTCTCGTGAAGGACATCATAGACTCTGTCCCTGTCACCCTGGGTGCCTTTCCCACAGTGACAACAGTAGTTGTTCATGTTGGAACAAATGATCTTAAACTGCAGCAGTCTGAAAAACTCAAGGACAATTTCAAAACCCTTATTACTACAATCCACAGTTTAGACAAACAGTGTGCTATCTCTGGACCTTTTGTACCACCCCGTTTTGGAAGTGAGAAGTTCAGCCGTTTAAGAGCTCTGCACATATGGCTCAAAGGATACTGCAGAGACAACAAAATCCCTTATGTTGACAATTTCACCACATTTTTTAAGAGACCTGAACTTTTCTTTAAGGACCGCTTACATCCTAACATACCCGGATCCCGTCTCCTATCAGACAATATCAAACTCACTCTTGAAGAAGCATGACAAAATAACCAAGCACAGCAAATTCCCGTGATCAGCAGACAGCGGCATGAGCATAAAATTTCTAATAAATCTACTGCCAATGTCCATAATCTCAGATCTCTTCCAAAAGCACACACATTACAAACTCCTATTGCTACTCAGTCTCAGTTAACTCTAAACATGGCCCTTTTAAATGTCCGCTCTCTGCTGAACAAGTCCTTTATTGTTAACGACCTGATTGTAGACCACAAACTTGACTGTTTCTTCTTAACTGAAACGTGGTTAGGTGCAGACGCGCCAGCTGTCCTCACAGAGGCCTCACCACCCACTTTTAACTTTGCATTTTCAACTAGGAACGGTAAAAGGGGAGGTGGCACTGCTTCTATATGTACAAGCACTCTGGCCACCAAACCAATTTCATTCAGCAATTTTACGAGTTTCGAATATCATTCAATTGTTTTTAGCAACCCTCAAATTTTATGTGTCACCATATACAGACCACCAGGAAAATGCAACGTTTTTATCAGTGAGTTTTCTGAGTTTCTATCTACTCTACACAATTCATTTAATATGATTATTATAACCGGTGATTTTAACTTGCACATAGATAACCTTTCAGACCCTATTGCAAATGAATTTTTGAATGTTCTTAATTATATGGATTTTACTCAACACGTCACGCAGCCGAC
>JAVJIX010000065.1:0-100000 GCA_036785185.1 Paratrypauchen microcephalus | reverse complement strand
TTTACAGTTCATTGTTCATCCACTACACCCTTGGTGTATTAATCAACATGTCAGCAGAGAGCTTCAGTGTAAATATGCCGGGGTTAGCACAATAGCTAATTTACATCTGTAGTCCTGAGGTAAGAACAAAACATATTCACACAAACAGAGAAAACAGAATACACAATAGACATTTCACCAAGAGCTGGAGTCAGACACAAACAGCAAACACTTTTGTGCGTTGTATTGCATGTATCTTAATTAAAACTGCAGCTATAAGTAAATGAAACTGTAAGCAGTGATGTAGAGCCCTTGTGGCTGCAGAAGGACACTCTTCACTCTGGGCTTGGCATTTTGATTCCCAATTGCTACAGTCACACGAGAAATAAATGTTTCTGTTGACACAGGAGAGCCATTTTTGAAAAGAGAAGTTTAATTCAGACGATGTTATAAGAATTTTGATGGTTTCAAAATGTTTGCTTCGTTAGGGGCAGTTATCGACCAACTGTGCTGCTACAGACTGACACAAACTGCTCCAACATTTATGTAGCTCCAGCTATACTTGCCTCCTCCTGTCCTGAAATACTGTATGTTTTTTTTTTAAACTCCCAGAAGACTAGAATCATAGGTGGAAAAGGGTCAGGGGTGAAAAAGGTGAGAAGGGAGCACGAGGGGCGACATGGCCTCTGGGGTGTTGGGGGAGGAGGGGGGCCTCCTTCCCAAGTATTGTGCAAGTCATTTCATGCCAGCCTGTTACGGAGTCTAACATTTACAGTATATGAGGCACAATGTGGTAATTCAAGTGGTAAATTTAAAGTGCAGCATCCACATTATCCATGGAAATAGTCCTCTGCAGAAAATGACATTCAGTCATTATCTGTGGAGGATTATTAATCCAGTTTGAGGTGTTCTTTAAAAGTAAAAAGGCCAGAGAAGTCCGTTGTTTGTGTCTGTTTACATCCACACAGCACAGCACAGGTGAAGCTGAAGATTAGCGATAGTGACTCTACTTCCTGTGCACTTTATTGCTGATCTTTTATGTATTAAAAATCATGTATCTGAAGTTTTGCTCCACATTTCACAAACAATAACACAGTTTTGACTTGTATCTAAACTAGAAGAGCAGAGCTCTGTTCTATTGAACACTTAAGAGTCTCAAAGTGAGTCATTTTACTGTAGACGTAGGAAACAGCTGACACAATCAGAGTCAGGCTGCACAGTGGTGAGCGCTCACAGCTGCAGCCTGAGATCTGCAGTCATATCCTGCTGCAGTCTTTGCAATCAGAGATTTAAAATCTCATAAGATTCTGCTCGTGTTTACCAGAAAAGTTACACAATCCACCTTTAAATGATGAACTTTGACTCGGTATAGACTAGTCGTGTAAATAATAATCGATTTGTATCGATTAGGGATGTCAACAATTAATCGATTAACGGTTAATTGTCGATTAAGACGTTGGTCGATCAAAATGCATTAATTGTAATTAACCGCTAACCGCGGACACGCGCACCCGCGTGGTCATGAAACAAGGCAACCGCGCTGCGCCAAGATCGACTCACAGCCGACCGCAGGCGCCAACGGCACTGCTCAGCAGCCCCGGGTGTACGCGCGAGGCGAGATCTAACCCGGAATGCGTGCCGCTGCTGCCGGTTTCGCCGCAGCCCGCGCCCCGCGCCCCGAGCCCCGCGCCCCGAGCCCCGAGCCCCGCGCCCCGAGCCCCGCGCGGCTGGCCTGCGGCTCGGAGCGCGGGGCGCGGCGAAACCAGCACGCGCCCCAGTGGTTTAATCCTGGTCTAGTCCAGGTCTAGACCCGGTCGAGTCCCGGTCCAGTCCAGGTCCAGTCCAGGTCCAGACCTGGTTCAGACCTGGTCCAGTCCATGTTCAGTCCTGGTCTAGTCTCTTAGCCAATCAGGACAGAACACAATGTTACACTATAAAAAAAATTTTACACTATTAAAAAAAAATTGGATAGAGCGAGGGATTACTGTATTTTGTTATTCAGCATCAATACATTTGTCTGCTTTTTACTAAGGAACAATTCATTGAGGAATATACAATATAATAACACTATGATATATTTATGACTCAGTGTTATGTTACTATAGCTTATATTCTTAAAGACCCTATTAAAACACTAAAATTCAGGTGAAAAACGCCGCTTATCAGTTAATCGTTAATCGACCGATAAGGTCAATCAACTATCAGTTAATGAATTAACCGATAATTTGCATCCCTAGTATCGATGCATCGATCCTACAGCTGACGATCCAAATGCATCGATGCGTCCACAAGAGAATCGAATCAAATTTTTCTGTAATAAAATTTACTCAAATCATTAATACATAAAGTGAAAACTATGCACCATTGAATCGAATCGTATCAAATCGTGGGGAATTCTCAAGTATCGAAAATAATCAAATCGTTGGCTTAAGAAATCGATATTGTATCGAATCGGCATGAAGTGTCTGATTTACACCCCAGCATAGACACAAACTAACCACTTAACTCTTGCATTCTATCGCAGCTATTTTTTTTTTTTAACAATATTGAACATTTAACATTGAACGTTCCTCCCCTCACCTGTGGTCATGAGCTCTGGGTAATGACCAAAAGGACAAGATCGCAGATACAAGTGGTCGAAATGAGTTTCCTCCGCAGAGTGGCTGGGTGCTCCCTTAGAGATAGGGTGAGGAGCTCACACGGGAGGGGCTCAGAGTAGAGCCGCTGCTCCTCCACGTCGAGAGGAGCAGCTGAGGTGGCTCGGGCGTCTGTTCCAGACGCCTCCCTCGGGAGGTGTTCCGGGCACATCCCACCGGGAGGAGGCCCCGGGGAAGACCCAGGACACGCTATAGGGACTATGTCTCCCGGCTGGCCTGGGAACGCCTTGGGGTCCCCCCGGAGGAGCTGGAGGAAGTGTCCGGGTGAAGGAAGTCTGGGAGTCCCTGCTTAGACTGTTACCCCCACGACCCAGCCCCGGATAAGAGGAAGAAATGGATGGAGGGAACACTGAGCGTTTTCTGTTTTATGGTTTGGGTTCAGTATGATTATGTTAACTTCAGCAATGTCAGTTGAAAATGTGTCACCGTAACAGGTTGAGTTTTACACAGAACCAAAAATAACTTGCATAAAATCTTACATCATATTCTAAACCATAATAAAACAGCTGACGTATTGTGGTCCATAACTTTTTGGGCTATAGAAGAATCCGTATATTTATCCAAGCCCGATAATCACTGCTGTACCACACGGAGCAGAACAGCCCGTGGCAACTATGTCAACAATGTGGAGAGTGCACCGCTGCTCGCAACATGTGCGCTCGCGAACCTTACACGGAAATAAAACAGGAATCCAGCCCCAGCCAGAGACAATGAGGGGTTGTTTTATTCCTCTGTGATTTAAGACAGATCATTTATATTACAGCAGCACGGGATGTTCCACAGCGAGCAAGCCACCAGTGTTGACCTTGGTACAGTGGAGCGAGTGAGTACAGATTTCCTCTTCAAACAAGCCAGGAAAAGTGCAGCGTGCGTCCAACGTAAATGGAAAACAGGCTGAAGCGCAGGTTTGTCATCGTCATACAACAATATACAAAAACATTTTCACCAGCAACAGTGTACCAATAACTAGGGGTGGGACGAGACGCAATTTTCAGAATACGAGACACACCACGAGATCAGATCCATGAGAACGAGACGATTTCGACATTATTTGTAAAAGAAAATTATGGGGAAATTATGAAAACTGAGGTACGGTTGTAATTGTTGTTTAGCCGAACACAACAGAACGCTACAATGACATGAAGATGAAGAAAACTGGGCCATTTTCTCATTTTTTCTCTCGATTATGTCAAGATTTACTACAGCAAGAAGTCGTCATCGCATGTTTCCAAATGTCTTCCAGGTTTGTGAGGTAAGTGAGTAACGTCTGCTCACTCAGGACCCCGCTGTGCTTGGGGACATCACAACTTTGCACTTTGCGTGGCCTGTTGCGAAATGTTCAGCAGTTACCATGGAGACACAAAGCAAACATTAGCAAACACTGCCAAATAAGTTCGTAGATTGTCTGAAAATTCAAGAAAAAATACAAAATTTATATACCAAAGATGAGTTGCAGAGTTTTTATGTCTGGATGCAAAAAAAAAAACACACACACACAAAAATACACAAAAATAAAAAATAAATGAATGAAAACACCTACAAAGCGTGACTTCATCTAGATCAGGGGTGTCAAACATGGGACCAGGGCCAGATTTGGCCCTCCAAGACCTTTAATCTGACCCTCAGCTGATTTTCTATTAAAATATTTTAATTTTCTATTAAAATATTGGTAAATTTCTGTGCCTCTTTTCTGCGCAGTTTAGCATAGCAGCGTCTCCAGCGCCTCTATGCGTAGCCCCTCCCACGAGAGCAGCACAAATGAAGTGTTGAAATGGCATTTTTCTTAAAGTTTCAGGTTGTTCATAATGTTATAATATTTTATAAAAGAAAGAGTTCATCAAATAAAAAAGACTTCTGTAATAGATTTGCATTTATCTGCACAAATATTTGGACTTATTGCTATTTTTGGGGTATATATACATGACTTTTCTGATCTGGGCCCCTTTGGGATCAAAGTAGGTTGGATACGGCCCCCGGACCAAAATGAGTTCGACACCCCTGGTCTAGATACTCCAAACTAAAATCCCGGCTTAAACTAACGCTAATGCGGCCTCTGCAACTCAGTGAGTGAACTCTAGAGGCTCTGAGCTTTCACATGAGGCTTGGCCGGTCCAGACTGCAGATGTGGTAACCCAGGTTCAGTTGTGATTGTAGAACTTCTGTAAAAAAAGCACTGGCCTCGTTATTATCCACACACTAAACTGTGCGTATAAACTGAGCATGTGAGCTGCTCCAAGTGCAGATGGTTCGTGTGGCACTAACATGTCAGAGATGATCTTTAAAGTCTCTGAGCCACAGGGGGCAGTGCCGAAACCTGAACACAGGACGCTTGTGCTCGTACTTCCTGGTCCTCTTAAAGGTCCCATGGCATGAAATTTTCACTTTCTGAGGTTTTTGAACGTTAATGTGAGCATCCCTACCCTGTTTAGGGCCCCCCAATGGCTAAAAGTTGCGTAATGTCTAAACTGAGCATTTGCGATCCTTTTCTGCGTTTGAAAAAAACACAGCTCAAATGGGCGATTCTGGACAAGGCACCTTATTGACGTCAGATCGAAAAAAGAAATGCAAATGCAGTTCCACCATCATCTGGATCTCCACCCCCTGTCTCTGGAAATCACACCCAGAGAGTTTGGACCGCGGAGGAGCTACGCAATGCGAAATGCGTTTTTTTATTTGCCTGGAGGCACGTGCAAGTGTTTCTAGGCTCGGAAGTCCTTTACCCGACCCTCTGGACCTCTGAAACAGCAGTGGTTTAAATTAAACTCATTTTCTGTACAAATGTGTTTTTTTTCATTGAAAAGGCTCTCCTCTCCTCCTTCGCGCTTACACACGCGGAAGTGGGGCCAGCACACAGCGCAGCGCTAACACAAGGAACCAGCGGCGCATTTGCCCGCCCCCCCTTCCTCTTACCAATCTGTGTTCTTCTCATTTGCATTCAAGCAACAAGGCGCAGAATGAGGTGTTCAGAAAGTTATTTTTTGACTCTGACTCTGTGCATGTGTCTTTCCCATGCACTAAGTGTTGATTTTGAAGAAGGATTCATTTACAGTATTAGGGAACCATTAAGGAGCCATATAAAAGCATCAAGAAGTACCATGTCATGGGATCTTTAACTCTTTTTTGTCAAAGTTAAAGGTAAATTCAGGGGGAAAAATTCTGATTTTTCTCATGTGTGCACAGTCTTAAATCTTGTCCCATCCCTCCCTAAAACAAAGTGGCAAAATGGAGAAATACACCCAAATTCAGGACAATAATGAAAAACTTTTGCATCTCCGTCTCTGGTGTTAGAATGTGTTTTGATTTGAAATAATGTTCGAGCATAATAACATTTAAAGCTGCCTTGTGTAACTTTTCTGGATCCATCGAGTACTTTTGTCCATGGAGATGTTAATGCTTTGTCTGGGATGTTTCACAGTATGGCATTAAAACTTTCTATCTCCATGGAGACCAAATCAGACCAAGTTACAGGTCAGATCTGTGGAGAGGCGACCCCGCTCAGTCAGCATGCCCGTTCTTCTCAGTATTTTTAAGCTATAAAACCACCTTTAATTTAATAAATGTAAAGTAAAACTGTTTAATGTCACACTGTGGAACATTCCAGGCAGAGCAATGACATCTCCATAGAAACAAACAGGTGACAGATTCAACCAAAAAGTTTAAGAAGAACCTTTAAGAAACCTTTAAAACCTTTAAGAAGAAATACAAAGAAATTGCATTGAATTATGAAAATAGTGAAAAGTGAATTAGTTAGTGTTAAGTTATAATTAAGAAAGGAGTGGGATGTGGGATTAAATTAATTCTACTTCTTCCCGCTCCTTTTTGGACATAAACATGTAGCTCTGTGGCTTTCTTTTTTTTTAACTGTAACTTGCCTTGTTATTATTTGCGACATGACTTCTGGTTCATAGTTCGAATAATAAAAATAAATTCATCCGTTCATTCCTTGTCAACCCCTGTGTATCTGTTTGAACTATTGAACTACAAAATACTGGTGTATGTTTGTTTTTTTTGTTTTTTTGTTGTTGTTGTTTTGTTTGTTTGTTTTTTTTGGGGGGGGGGGGTATTGAGGGAAAAAAAAAGTTAAGTCAAGAGGGGCAGTGTCCAAACAAAAGCGAACATAACTTGCGTATGTGGTGGTTTCTCTGTCGAGCTGAGCACTACATGTGCGTATATAAGTGGAGGAAGTGTTACCTCTTGTAGCTGGGGCTCTTTCTTCTTTGCTGACATGTTCAAAAGTTTCTCCAAGGAGCTGTAGTACTTCTCTGTTTCTTTCTCGTACTTCTTTTTTCCTGCCTGTGAAAAGTAGACATAAACAAAAGGCATTTTAAAGACGTAAAATTATTGAATAAACAACAATTTGAAAATGTGCAGATGGTTCGCTCTGTATTTAGCTGAAGTGTTGGGTAAGTGCGTAAAGTAGTGGGCATGTACGGTGGTCTGATAAAACAGGACTTTAAATGCAGGAGAAGAAAGATTAAACCTGCATGAATCACTCGAAATAAAACCTGGAGTGGGGAAATGCGAGAGGTAAACAATGATAATGTGGTAAAAAGCTTTGCTTAATATTTCTCCTTTAATTGTCCTTGCTGGAAGGCGGCTGCTTGTTTTCTTGCTCCCTTATCTACTGCTCTCTCTGTCTGCGTGCCTTTTTCTTGTTTTTGTCCATATTTCTCCTGTTGCAGTAGATTTTCGAATTCTAAATCATGGAATTGAAGCTGGTCCCTCAATGCAATTGGCTTTTTTTTTTTTTCTTTTTTTTTCACAAAGAAATGTGGGTTTGGGAGAGCCGAACGGAACTATTTACTATTTGGATTTTTGATGGCAGGACATCTGAATTTGCCTGGGGGATGTTTTCTGATCCATCGGAGAATTGGAATGCATGCAGCAGACAAAGATCCCCCCGAGCTGTCGGCTGTTGTGGTCATTTTACACCACAGTGGAGCCGCTGAAGACCAGGGAAGGTCTACATCAGAAGGAGAAACAGATTGAACTGTACCATCTCCAATCTGTGGATCCCCTTATGACGCTCGGATACTATGTCAGTGGAACTGTGCGAAACGAGCAGCTCAGTCTGCGGTCATCTACGAGCCAGGAGGAGAGGACTGGAGAGTCTCAACGGCCCGGCTTGGTGACATGAAGTTGGGGACTTTGCAGAACCAGTTCTCGGACCAATTGTCCGTTCTTCTGAGTTCTAAAGTGTATCGATTATGTGCATTCTCCCCTGGTTTAATCATTTCTCCTGGGAATTTACAATATCACGGCTGCTGTGTTTTGTTCTGACTCTTGCACTGGACAGTCCAAGGTCACAGCACATGATATCAAAAGAACAACATAGATTGGCTACGTCACAATGACATGTACTTATAAAAACACTCTCCCCTCTCACATAGTCTGCCGCCTCAGTTTGTTAATAATAACTGTATTTCCAAGCAAAAAAAGACCTCAATGTTTACCATTCCACTGTATTACATCATATGTGTTTGTGACTACTGTGATTGTTTCTGCATTTTCTATTCTGTTTATGTTCTTGTATCGCTGAGGAGAGAGACGGGACGTTAGCGCCCCCTGTCGGCTGCTTTAAGGTTAAGGCTCGTTGTTTACAATGACAATAAAGCTTTCCATTCTATTCCATTCCATTACAGAAAAAGAGGATAATTTATGAGAATTTGCCTTTGTATAAAAATGTCTCAAATTGGACGGATTGACAAACTGATCAGTAAAGCTGGTCACGTGATCAGCTGTGAGCTGGAGACATTTGTCACAGTGAAGGACAGGAGGACACTGGACAAACTGCTCTCCATCATGGACACTCCTGATCACCCACTGCACCAGACCATAGAGGGACAGATAATACTCCCTACAACTGTATATACTGTAGCTGTGATTGAATATTGTATTTTATATTTTATTACTTATTTTTCTATCTTATTCTGATTTGTACATATACATTTATTATTATTTTTATTTTTATAATTATGTCTCATTGGACACTGGTCTATTGCTCTTTTTTTGCTATTCCATCTATTTTTTGTTACCCTCTGTTATATATTATATTTGATGTTTGAGTTACTGCACCCAAATAATTTCCCTTGTGGATCACTAAAGTTTGTCTAAGTCCAAGTTTATGGTAATCTTTTACCATTTTGAAATTTGGTTGTGTAAAGGTACAGTAAAGCTGTGGAGGTGTCATGTCACAAGATCCCATGGAAAAATAAAGTTAAAACCATATTATGGAATATTCTTCATGGACACAGATAAGGTTTATGTCATAAAGTGGGTAGTACCGTAAACTTAGACTTGGACAAACTTTATTGATCCACAAGGGAAATTGTTTGGCTACAGTACCTCACTCATCAAATATAATCAATACAATTTGTTTAAGTCTAAGGTTACGGCCTTTGATGGAAGAAGTACTTAAGTAAGTACAGTACTTAAGTAAGTACAGATACTGGAATAAAAAAAAAAATACTCAAGTATAAGTAAAAGTATCACATGAAAAAATAAAAGTATTAAAGTACCTGTTTAAAGTAAAACTATTTCATGCAGATTTTGAGGTCTAATAAAGCTTCAAATATAGTGATTTTGATAAAGATTTGTATATTTTTGCATGCTCAAACTATCAATCAATCAATCAAACAATATTTATAAAGTGCTTTTCATACAAAAAATTTAACACAAAGCGCCTAAACTACAAATATCTTCAAAAATAAAACCTCAGCCCTTTCAGCAGGTCCCAAACAATAAAAAACACTTTTACTTTTCAGTCCAGTTAAAAAACGCAGATGAGTAGAAAGTGCAAATACCTGCTCTCAAATGTAGTGAAGTAAAAGTATGCACTTCAAAATGTACTGTGTGTGTAAGTGAAGTACAGATACCTCAGATTTATACTTATGTACAGTACTTTATTACTTGTATTTGGGTACGTTCACTGGTTACAGCTAGCCCTCGGTGGTATACAGTTCGATGCCTTTAACCATAAATAATTATCCGCGTACTAAATGCAGAGGATACATTTCCCTACAGGGTTAAATAAAGGATAAATAAATACATAAATAGATCAAATAAATAAAATATAGCCAAAGAAACAACTTTTTCATGGGGTCAAGCAGAAGATGCCCTCCGCCAGGCCAGGTTAGTGGCCTGCTCATAGTAAGGATGCATATTTGTAAAGTTTTGCAGCGCAATAAAAGCAAAACAAAATGTGCTTTTATATAGTTTTGGCAAAAAGGCTACATACTGTGGCTTTAACTATTGCAATTAGAGTTTAATCATTAAAGTGTGCCTAATAAATGGATCATGCAACATAAAAAAGTTTACGTAATTGTAAAATACTGCAACATACTGGTTTGGTTTGGAGTCACTGTACAATCATTTGCATTACACAGAATTTCCAGACCACATTTTCTTACTGTGTGGTTTTAAGTTAGACATATGTTAGTATCAGTACATGTGGTGTCATTCATTACCCTGGCTGCTCCGAGCTGCTCCTTCCTGAACTTCTCCAGGGGCTTCATTAGCGTCTCTGTGATGTTCCTCATCTAAACAAACAGAAAACACACAGTAAGACAATGGCTCCATTATAGCTCCACTTAACCACAGTCATTAATATTTCACATGACTCAACGTTTGTTTGGATTGGGATTTTAAGTTTCCACCGTATAGTTAACAAGCTGGCATGGTTATAGCTGCATGCTTTAAGGAAAAAAAAGTATTAGATTCACAATTTTATGTTTAAAAAAACATTATTTTAGATTTTTCTGATCTATGTTATAAAAGAGAGAGATCCTTTATTAATCCTAAGGGAAATTCAAGTTTCAAGTGGCGTATCTAAGCTGTGTTCTTCTCTCCAATGAAAAACACTCTGTTCCACCTTGTGATGTCATGTGGTAATACAGGACGTACTCCACTGTGTTTTAAAACTCCACACAACTTCTCTTGAATCATTTGGATCATTTCAGCCCTGGAATTGTTAATTTCTACTAAACAAACTCTAAAAGGTAACTGTTAACTTGAAAACTACCGCTTCATGACATCACGAGGTGGAACAGAGCGTTTTGAGCTTTGGAGATGTAGACAGACTAATAATATGAACAAACATGTGAAACAAAACACAACTTCAGGTCTGTTTCTGAGGAGGTAACAGCATATTGACATGTCTTAAAAGCTCACAAGAGTCCATGTTGTGTAATATCAGACCTTTAAAAAGTAGGATTCTAATCGGAGTACAGATTGTAAACAAGTCCTGGAGCCTTAACATTTGAGAGAAGACTGAAACATGAAAGAATAAATGAAACTCACGCGTTTCCATTTGTAAAGGTCTAAACTACAAGCACAAGATTGTAGGGGCGACAGTAGCTCAGTTCGTAAGAGTCTGATCAGAGGGTTGGTGGTTCGAATCTTCTCGACCGAAAAAAAAAAAAAAAAAGACATCATTGGTTGAGCTGTCAGGCGGTGCGATCCATCTCCCAGATGAATGCTGCCGTAAAAATTAGGGCTGTCAGTTTAACGCGTTAATTAGATTAATTAATTACACTGCAAATTAACGCGTTATAAAAATTAACGCAATTAATTATGAGCGGCAATTCAGTGTGCGTGCGTGCATTTTAAATTTGGCGTGCAGTGAGCAAATCGCTGTCAGGGCCTTTGAACGGCGAGTTTATTTATAAAAAGAATGAAGACGGAACGATCAACGCCGTGATCTGGAGCTTTTGTTAAAAAGAATTTTCCGATCACCGAAGCTGCTCCAGCCTGACAGTTCATTAGAACGCTCTTCAGAATTTGGGAAACGAATGACAAAGCGACCACAAAAAACTGACAAACTTAATTGCAAAGTGGGTATTTCTCTCCTTCTCACTCACTCTCAATCTCTCTCTCGCTCTCAAACTCTCTCTCTCTCTCTCTCAATCTCTCTCCAGGGATGAAAGTGGCCAATCATGAAAAAAGCGGAAAGCCCCCCCATCCCCGCTGGAAAATTTTAAATTTCTGAAATTTGGATTTCTATATGCTATATGTTAGCAACAAAGTAAAACTGTACATAAAAGTTAAAAAAAAAAAAAACATTTTATTAACAGGTACTAGTAGTATATATTGGATTTGTTTTTGCTTTGCACTTCATCTAAGAGCGCATTGAGGAGGAGCTTATGTGCGCTAAAAGGCGCAGGTGAAAAAGCGAGGAGCGATGCATTAAGTGAGGCACGGGCAGGTAGGATGAGGTATAGGATGTTTTATAAAGTTTAACCTGTGTACACGCAATGGTACACGCTGTTGCGAGAGCTGCGCTCACTCGCTCGGTCCGCGGCTCCTGACACGGACTCGCGCGGCCCGCAGTTTAATACGAAGTTTAAAGGTCCCATGGCATGAAATTTTCACTTTCTGAGGTTTTTGAACGTTAATGTGAGCTCCCCTACCCTGTTTAGCCCCCCCCCATGGTTAAAAGTTGCGAAATGTCTAAACTGAGCATTTGCGATCCTTTTCTGCGTTACAAAAAATCGGAGCTCAAACGGGCGATTTTGAACAAGGCACCTTATTGACGTCAGATCGAAAAAAGAAATGCAAATGCAGTTCCACCCCCGTCTGTCTGTACTCAGCGTCTCTGTAAATCACGCCCAGAGAGTTTGGACTGCGAATGCGCTAGGCAATGCGAAATGCGTTTTTTTATTTGCCTGGAGGCACGTCCGAGTGTTTCTAGGCTCGGAATCCTTTATCTGAGCCTCTGGACCTTTGAACAGCAGTGGTTTAATTTTATTTTATGTGGAAATATGTTTATTTTTCAATGGAACGCTTCAAATCTCTCCCCCCGTGCAAAAACAAGGAAATGTATCAGCTGAGCGCTCAGAGCGAGAGCGGAGCGTTTGGCCAAGCCCCCACCCTCTACTATTGGCCAGCTCTTTTCTCCTCATTTGCATTCAAGCAACAGCGCCCATTATAGAGTGTTCAGAGAGAGAAAAATTACTCTTTCTCAGCTTATCTCTGTTTCTCATGCACTGAGTGTTGATTTTGAAGAAGGATTCATTTACAGTATTAGGGAACCATTAAGGAGCCATATAAAAGCATCAAGAAGTACCATGTCATGGGATCTTTAATACGAGACATGTACTTTTGTTCTGAATACGGGACAATTCTGTTTTTCAAGGGACGGTTGGCGACCCTAAACACAACTATACATATATATACACACCCAAAATCTTTCTCAACGAATTTGCACAGATATTAAAAAAATAAATAAAAATTACCCCGCGGCTGAAAAAAAAGCGGAGATCCGCTAAAAAACGGAACTCTTTCATCCCTGTCTCTCTCTC
This sequence comes from Paratrypauchen microcephalus, assembly GCA_036785185.1. Taxonomy (NCBI): domain Eukaryota; kingdom Metazoa; phylum Chordata; class Actinopteri; order Gobiiformes; family Gobiidae; genus Paratrypauchen; species Paratrypauchen microcephalus. The sequence continues at coordinate 87,066 of JAVJIX010000065.1, read as the reverse complement.
TCAATCTCTCTCTCTCTCAGTCTCTCTCTCTCTCAATCTCTCTCTGCCTCTTTCTTTCTCTCAACTCACTCTCTCTCTCAATCTCTCTTTCTCTCAATCTCTCTCTCTCTCACTCTCTCTCTCTCTCTCACTCTCTCAATCTGTCTCTCAGTCTCTTTCTCTCTCTCTCAATCTCTCTCCCTCACTCTCTCTCAAGAGTAAAATGTGATTAATTAGATTAATTAATTACAAATCCTGTAATTAATTAGATTAATGTTTTAATCGCCTGACGGCACTAATACAAATGTGGCAATTTAACAAGATTTTCTCAATACAATTACAGAATATATATATATATATATATATTTGGAGGGGACATTCTATTAGCTAAAAAACTACAGCCTTTATGGATTGCGTCAACTCAAATTGCGATTTCGATTTGATTGTAATAAACAGTATTGTGTAGCCCAAGCACTGTTATTGTTATACTGATGTTAGCTCTTATGCAATGGGTGTGTAATGTTATACAGAACCCAAAAATGAATGGACATTAATGCCTCCTGACTCCGTAGATTACACAAGTCTAACAGATAAAGCAGCGTTTTCTTGGCTGAAGTTGAGTAGACTCTTTCACAAACCCTTGATGTTTAACAGCAGCATTCTTTGGCTATTACAAAAAGATTTAGATAATATTGTTGTGCAATGGTAGCTGGATACAATCATGCGAGTTGTACAATAAAGTTAATTTAAATGTTAAAGTGCATATGTCGTGTTCATATGCATTACCAGGCAAAAGTTTGGACACACTTTCTCATGCATGTTTCTACTTTATCGCTATGATAATTTACACTGTAGATTCTCACTAAAGTAAGGAATGTAGCAAACAAAAATACAGTTAAAATATCTCAGACTTCGACAGTGGCTCAGTTGGTAAGAGCGTTAGTCCACTGATCAGAAGGTTGGCGGTTTGATTCCAGCTCACACAGATGAATACCTTGGTGAGTGGTTCTTTGAGGTGAAGACCTTTGAAGGTGGAAAAGCGTTATATAAAAATGTGACCATGTACCAACTTTTAGTAAATATTGACTATTGGTTTTAGTTAGGGATGTCAACAATTAATCGATTAACGATTAATTGTCGATTAAGACGTTAGTCGAACAACACGCGCACCCGCGTGGTCACGAAACAAGGCAACCGCGCACCGCGCTGCGCCAAGCTCGACTCACAGCCGGCTGCAGGCACCAACGGCACTGCTCAGCAGCCCCAGGTGTACGCGCGAGGCGAGATCAAACCGCGGTTCCCAGGAATGCGCCGCAACGTGCCACTGCTGGTCCCGCGCGGCCGGCCTGCGGCCCGGGCCCCGAGCCACAAACCAGCCACACAAAACCAGCAGTGGCACGCAGCGGCCCAATCCTGGTTCAGTCCAGGTCCAGACCTGGTCGAGTCCCGGTCCAGTCCAGGTCCAGACCTGGTCCAGACCTGGTTTAGTTCTGGTCTAGACCTGGTCCAGTCCACGTTTAGTCCTGGTCTAGTCTCTTAGCCAATCAGGACAGAACACAATGTTACACTATTAAAAAATGTTACACTATAAAAAAAAATAATAATAAAATAAAAAATCCGCGAACCGCGATACAGTGAGGGATTACTGTATTTTGTTATTCAGCATCAATACATACGTCTGCTTTTTACTAAGGAATAATTAATTGAGGAATATACAATATAATAATTCTTCTTCTCCTTTCGGCTTGTCCCTTTTTCAGGGGTTGCCACAGCGAATCAACTTTTTCCATCTCGCCCTGTTTTCTGTATCTTCTACTCTGGCTCCAACTACCTCCATGTCCTCCCTCACTGCATCCATAAATCTCCTCTTTGGTCTTCCTCTTTGTCTCCTACCTGGTAGCTCCATCTCTAACATTCTTCTACCAATATATCCACTGTCCCTCCTCTGAACATGTCCAAACCATCTCAATCTGGCTTCTCTAGCTTTTTCTCCAAACCTTCCTGTCTGTGTTGTCCCTCTGATGACCTCATTCCTGATCCTGTCCATCCTTGTCACTCCTAAAGAGAATCTGAGCATCTTTAACTCTGCTATCTCCAGCTCTGCCTCCTGTCTTCTGCCTATTGCAAGTGTTTCTAATCCATACATCATGGCTGGTCTCACAACTGTCCTGTAAACCTTTCCCTTCACCCTAGCTGGCACTCTTCTATCGCAGATCACTCCTGACACTTTTCTCCAGCTGTTCCAGCCTGCCTTCACTCTATTCTTCACCTCTCTTCCACAGTCTCCACTGCTCTGAACAGATGATCCTAAGTATCTAAAATCCTCCACCTTCACCACCTCTGCTCCTTGTAACTTCACTGTTCCACTGTTCTCCCTATCATTTACACACATGTACTCTGTCTTGCTACGACTGACCTTCATCCCTCTTCTCTCTAATGCGAACCTCCACCTCTCTAGATTTTCTTCTAGTTGCTGCCTAATATAATAATACTATGATATATTTTTGACTCAGTGTTATGTATATTATAGCTTATATTCTTAAAGACCCTATTGAAACACTAAAATTCAGGTGAAAAACGCCGCTTATCAGTTAATCGTTAATCGATCGATAAGGTCAATCAACTATCAATTAATGAATTAATCGATAATTTGCATCACTAGTTTTAGTCAATATTATATGTATAAAAAAAACTGCATAAATCTTTTTGTAATAGCCAAAGAATGCTGCTGTTAAACATCAAGGGTTTGTGAAAGAGTCTACTCAACTTCAGCCAAGAAAACGCTGCTTTATCTGTTAGACTTCAGGAGACATTAATGTCCATTCATTTTTGGGTTCTGTATAACATTACACACCCATTGCATAAGAGCTAACATCAGTATAACAATAACAGTGCTTGGGATACACAATACTGTATATGTGACGCACCACGGCTTTTCAGTCCGCAACTCGGCATTAGGGAATCTGAGATAACGAAAAAATTTTATTTTTTTTTTTGTGATTTTCGTGTTTTTTTTTGCAGAATGTGCTAGTTGAGATCATGAAGAAGCCACTCCATGTTTCAGATAACAACATTGGCGGCTTAAAAAGCATACATTTTGGCTGTGAAATTGGCTTGTTTTTTGGAAAGAATCAAGGTGTGTCTAAATTACCATCCTACCGCTGCGGACTAATCACATGACATTTGCACTCTTTTGTTGACTTTTTCAGCTGTGCACAGCTCCTGAATATGTAGCTGCATTTCATAGGATGCATTTGCATCCATAACTTATAAGAAGGAAGGAGCTCATGTACAGAATGCAATCGGATACTTAAAGAGCGCGGATATGCGATCCACGGACGAGTCAAACAACGAGACAAGTGTAACGCATTTACTTTATAGACTTTAGGACATGTTTAAATACTAATTCAGCTTTCGTGTGGCGATCATATTGCACTGCGCTCTGTGCGGATCTCCATTCACAATGCAGCTAAGCTAATGCTAACGCTAGCAATGAAACAATGCAATCAGCGCGACCACAAACAATTTCCACTCTATTTTTGTTTATATGAAAGCCGAACGTTTTGCCATAGGCTATAGCGGTAGAGAAATACTTTATTTTGATTCAATTTGACCCGTTTCGGTACTTTTGTACTTTTGTAACTTTTTTGACTCTGCGCTTATTTAGCCATGAGGGTTTGAATGGAAGTTCTTATGGGCATTTGAACCTTCAATGTTTTCTTTTTGTAACTTTTTTTTGAATGAATTAGGCTGCAATGCCAATGCCAACTGATTTATTTAATAGAACTTTGAAAGTGCACTTTACTTTTGGAATTAAAAGCTAGCTTATTGAGATTATTGTATTGTTATTAAAGTCCATTTTGATGTGACCAAAAGTTTATTTATAAATATACACCTAAGATTTATGGCATGTATTTATTTATTGTTATTTATTTAAAGCATAGAATATTATACTGTGCTATATTATGTGCAGTACGAAATTCATTCGAGCAATATTACCTCCTGTGAAATACTCCTTAAATACCTTTTTTAATTCTACCTGTACCTTGCTATTTTATTACATTTTTTTTAATTATTATATTGGTTACTTTGCTATACTATTAATACTTCCTGACTATCTTGGCGAGTCAATGGTTCTTCTTGATCTTAAGTATTTCATTGCATTATTGACCTTGTGTTGATCCTGCATATGACAAAAAAACAATCTTGAATCTTGGCAGTCTATTAAATGTTGTAGTAAACTCTGACTTAACATTACAATCAAATCCAATCGAAATCACAATTTGAGTTGACGCAATGATCAATCTGTAAAGGCTGCAGTTTTTTAGCTAGTAGAATGCCTCCTACAAAAAAACAAATATCCTGTCATTTTATTGAGAAAATCTTGGTAAATTGTCACATTTTTATACAGCGCTTTTCCAACTTCAAGGCGTTTTACATGAAGGAAGCACTCACCCATTCACCAACACACCACTAGGGGCAAGGTGGGTTAAGAGTCTTCACTTTCAAGACATTAAATCAGAAGGTGTGTCCAAACGTTTGACAGGTAGTGTATATAAGCTGAAACAAACAACTATTTCACATCATTCTATTGTTGACATTAAAGGCAAATTAACGTTTTTTTACAATCTGAGCCTTCTTTCGGCAATAAAACAAGTAGTTTTACTCACCCATAGCATTTTTCTGTCAATTGGAGCAGTATCGCAGAACTTATGTTGAGCCGTTCTGTTCTACTAATGATCCCGTATCCGTTAACATGGTGCTGTATCATATGCTCGGGGCATTACTTTGCGGTGTCCAAATAACACAAACTTTAGCACTTTTCAAATCATAGAAGCCCGATGTCTTTAGTCTACGATTTCGTGTGGTCAAAAGTGGCCTGTAATCCGAGATTTAGCCATAGTTTCGAGTAGTTGAGGACGCCAGTGCGCATGCGCGGACTGCTCCCGGGACCCAAACATGAAACGCAAAGCTGAAAACTATGGATAAATCTCGGATTACAGGCCACTTTTGCTTCAAACGAAATCTTACTTTAAGACATCGGGCTTCTATGATTTGAAAAGTGCTAAAGTTTGTGTTATTTGGAGACCGCAAAGTAATGCCCCGAATACAAATGCTAACGGATACGCTACAACATAACTTTCTTCAAACAGCTCCAAATGACACGAACGTGATATGGGTGAGTCAAACGACTTGTTTTATTACCGAAAGAAGGCTCAGATTGTAAAATAACGTTACTTTTCCTTTAATGCTTTTTGACAGCTGAATTGAGTTGAAGAAGAAAAGATAAAAAAGAAAATTTATCGTTAAGGTTGTTCATGGAAATGTCCTCGTATTTAAATGAGAGCGACCCTTAAATTCACCAAACAGCTATTTATGCACATTTATGAAAATACTGATGAAATTTAAGACATCTCTTCTTCTCAGCATTTTTTTTTGCACTTCAGTGTTTGGTTTCAGTGTGGTTAAAAAGAAGTAAAGGAAATATAGCTCTGATCTGCAAAGTTCTGCAAAGTGAAAGTCAAAATACACAATTTTACATACAATACAATTTTAAGGTATTAATGCACAGTTATTATAGGAAATCCTCCCGTGGACCCCACCACCCGCGGGAGGATTCATGGGAGCTGGTGCCTTGTGTTCTGGGCAGCAGATCTGGTTGGACTGCTGCCCCCGCGACCCAGAGAATGGAAAAAGCGGAAGAAGAAGAAGAATGAATGAATATTATTGGAAATCCAGCATATTGCGAGATTTATCACTGAACAAATTCATGTATATTTACAACGTTTAATGCATGTCTTTATAGTACATTTTTTACTCTCTACCAGAAAAGTACCGCATTTTAAAGTTACTTTCTGTTCCACCTTGTGATGTCATGTAGTGGTAATTTTCAAGTTAACGGCTACATTTACCTTTTGGTCAGCAGGGATTGGCAATTCCAGGATTTAAATGATCCAAATGATTCTAGTGAAGTGTGTGGAGTTCCATATTGTACTGGATGGAGTATTTCCATTTGAGAAGAAGTACAGGATCTACAGGGTTTGTGTGTTAAACATGTGTATCAAGGTTATTATAGTTACCAAAAATGAATGAGAAAACAAAAACTAAAATTGAAAAAATATTCTTGTTAACTGAAATAAATAAAAACGACAATTAAAAGAAAAAAAAAACGATAAATGAAACTGTATTGCGTGTTTATAAAACTAACTAAAACAAACTGAAATTATAGATAAATCGCTTTTCATTTTCGTCTTTGTCAATTTATTTACAAGCTTTTTTTGGAGTTGGTAAATCTGGAAGTTTTGGTGTGTATTTTTATTTGTTTTTGCACTTAACGCTGCAGCTTGTGGACGGCTTTGGTTGTTGTGGAGGTAAACCTGAAGAAATTTTTTTTAATTTGTTGTAAGTTTGAGAACACTATACTTTCTTTTTGAATCCTGCACTTGAAGAATAACCCAAAGTATAACCCAAAAACTAAAACTAATAAAAACTAAACTAAAACCGAGCAGTTAGAAAAAAACAAAAATTAAAGGGATATGCCACCCCCAGGTCAAATTTGGGCATCTCCCCACAGTCCAGAGACTAAAATAAGTGGTGGAAAGCGTTTTCCTGCTCACCCAGCCATTGTCCGAGTCTGTCGCCACTGACCGCCGCGGTATCTGGTGCTCCTCCGCCTTAGACTGGAGTCTAACGTAGCCAGAGATAGATTTCGGCCAAAAGGAATTAATTTGCTCGATGCGTTTCCCAATTACTTTGTGTGTAGTGCGCATTCATATCGAGTGCAAATAAATGTACAAATCAACACGGAGAGCTTGACTTGGTCATTTTGGGTGGGAACTATTTTCCAGTGCGTAAGAATACAGCCGTATCACGCAGCACGCTACCAGGGGAATCCCAGTTACGCACCGGGAAGGGAGTTCCCCTGTTGCACAACGTGGTGCGTGATACGGCTGTATTCTTACGCACTGGAAAATAGTTCCCACCCAAAATGACCAAGGCAAGCTCTCCGTGTTGATTTGCACATTTATTTGCACTCGATATGAATGCGCACTACACACAAAGTAATTGGGAAAAGCATCGAGCAAATTAATTCCTTTTGGCCGAAATCTTTCTCTGGCGCCGTTAGACTCCAGTCTAAGGCGGAGGAGCAGCAGATACCGCGGCGGTCAGTGGCGACAGACTCGGACAATGGCTGGGTGAGCAGGAAAACGCTTTCCACCACTTATTTTAGTCTCTGGACTGTGGGGAGATGCCCAAATTTGACCTGGGGGTGGCATATCCCTTTAAGAAACTAATTAAAACTAACTTAATTAGAGGGGGGAAAAAGTCAAATCTAACTAAAACTAAACTATAATGAAAAATCCAAAACTTTTAGGTATGTTTTTGATGAGGAAACAATATCAGAACACAGATCAGCAAAAGTCACTATATGTGCCCTTTAACTGTACCCAGCTGTATCCTAAAGCTAACAGTTTGAATGTGAATGGAAAACACCTTTCTAACGTGACCCGAGGTTATGTCATTCGCTCTCATAACTCTCAGGAACCAGGACATTTTACATTTTTGTATTGGCCTCTATTTTCCAGCAGCTCCTCTCATGCTTCAGACATGCCCCGGCCTGCCCTCCCGTCTCCTTATTCTGCACCGTGACGTCATCCCACTGGGGCTGGGCTGTGAGCTCAGTGTTTACACCACCGTGATCCGTGTCTCCACAACTTCAGACACTTCAGACACACCAGACAACGCCAGTTTAGACACACTTTTGAATGTTTTTGGCTTTAGTTTGTAGATGTTCCCTGAAGTTATCAAAACTATGAACACATGCAATGCAGTAAAGAAAAGGAAAGAGTGAAATAACCCAAACCTTAACCCTAAAAAAAAAAATCAGTTCAATCAAAATAGCGACCCTTTGCTTTGATCACTGCTGTAATGAACCCTGACAAGGCCTGTGAAGTGAAAACCATTTCAGGTGACAGTCATGAAACTCATTAACAAAGCAAAGGGTGACTAATGTAAGAAATCTGAATAAATTTTTTTAAACATATTTAGTGTTTCTACGTAATTTCATACATCATATACAGCTCTGGAAACAAATAAGAGACCACTACAAAATGATCAGTTCAGTTATAGGTTTGTGTTTGGGCAAAAGGAACATTTTTATTTGAGTCTATAAACTACAGACAACATTTCCCCCAAATTCCAAATAAAAATATTATCATTTAGAGCATTTATTTACAGAAAATGACAAATGGTTAAAATAACAAAAAAGATCCATGTTTTCAGACCTCAAACAATGCAAAGAAACAAGATCAAATTCATTTTAAAACATAATATTAATATTTACACTTAAGAAGAGTTCACAAATCAATATTTGGTGCAATAACCCTTATTTTTAATCACAGCTTTCATGCGTCTTGGCATGCTCTCCATAAGTCTTTCACATTGTTCTTGGGTGATTTTATTCCACTCCTGGTGCAAGAACTGAAGTAGCTCAGCTTTGTGTTTGTGTTGGAATTCAACAGACGCTGGAATGGAATGGCTGTAATACATGTAGAGATGCTGATTTCAGAAAAACATGCAGTGGGCTCTTATTATTAAAATAAGAGGTATTTTTTTCCAGAGCTGTATATGTGATGTCTTCAGTGTGTAAATACAAACTGTGTTTAACAAAACAAAAACTGGACACTAGGGATGCAAATTATCAATTAATTCATTAACTGATAGTTGATTGACCTTATCGATCGATTAACGATTAACTGATAAGCGGTGTTTTTCACCTGAATTTTAGTGTTTCAATAGGGTCTTTAAGAATATAAGCTATAGTATACATAACACTGAGTCATAAATGTATCATAGTATTATTATATTGTATATTCCTCAATTAATTATTCCTTAGTAAAAAGCAGACGAATGTATTGATGCTGAATAACAAAATACAGTAATCCCTCGCGGTTCGCGGATTATTATTATTTTATTTTATTTTTTTTATTTTTTTTTTAATAGTGTAACATTGTGTTCTGTCCTTATTGGCTAAGAGACTAGACCAGGACTAAACATGGACTGGACCAGGTCTAGACCAGAACTAAACCATGTCTGGACCTGGACTGGACCGAGACTCGACCGGGTCTGGACCTGGACTGAACCAGGATTGGGCCGCTGTGTGCCGCTGCTGGTTTCGTGCGGCTGGTTTGTGGCTCGGGGCCCGGGCCGCAGGGGACTCGGGGCCCGAGCCGCAGGCCAGCCGCGCGAAGCTCGGGGCCCGGGCCACGGGCCACGGGCCACGGGCCGGCCGCGCGGGACCAGCAGCGGCACGCAGCAGCGCATTCCTGGGCGCCGCGGTTCGATCTCGCCTCGCGCGTACACCCGGGGCTGCTGAGCAGTGCTGTTGGCGCCTGCGGCCGGCTGTGAGTCGAGCGCAGCGCGGTGCGTGGTTGCCTTGTTTCGTGACCACGCGGTTAATTACAATTAATGCATTTTGTTCGACTAACGTCTTAATCGACAATTAATCGTTAATCGATTAATTGTTGACATCCCTACTGGACACAGTGCAGCAGCTGAAGCAGTTCAAGGCTGCGTTCCATTCCTCTGTCTTACCCCTTCTCCTTTATCTACGTCTTTGTCGATAACGAGCAGAGAGGGCTCGGGGTATGAATGTTCCCCTAAGAAATGGGACACCACTCGATTACCGTTTGCGTCATCGTCCCTCGCCTCTACCTGAGCTGCTCCGTCTACAGAGACGACAACAAGGCGCAAACATAAACAAATGTCAAGGATTATCGGGTACCTCAGCTCGACAAAAAAAAATAGCTCATTTATACATGAAAGTTCGATGAAAACGATACCGTCGGCAACAGTTCACTAAAAGTACCGTAGAACATAAGCGTCATAATTGTAAACCTGCTAAACTGTTAATCGATATTTACAACCGCTGAAAATACATTTATGAGACTCCTTGGCTGGTCGATGTAACGCCGCCATCCTGATCCCAAAACCTGCCTGAGCTTGTAGGCGTACCCCTTCGTTCCAAGTCTGGTCGAGAGCTTACTTCATTTCAAGGGGTATGTAGCCCGAGGTCGTGGCCCGAGCCCTTGATCAAAATTAGAATCGGGACACCCCTCGCCCTCACATGAACGTGCAAAACCAAGGGGTAGGGGTAAGACAAAGGGGTAAGACAGAGAAATGGGACGCAGCCCAAGTGACTGCAGCCAGTGACAGACTAATGACCAGGGCCTGGTCTCAAACCACTGACCATTCTCCAGACGTGTGGTGTAATCTCTACACCAGGTCCAAACCTTTGCCACGTACTGAAACATATTTGAAGCCGAGGGCCACATGTGATGTCATTACTGGGAGTCTTTGTAATAGATGCATTTAACACTGGAAAATATTAAACACTGATAAGATTATTTAAAGCATTCAACAATTTACTACCAAGTAATCGACAAAACTTGTTCAAACAGAGAGAACTCATAATTTAAGAGGGTGTGGAAATTTCAAATTGCCAAATGTTCGAACTACCCGTAAAAGTTTCTGGGTGTTACATGTGGCGTAAAACTCTGGAACAGTCTGGATACACGTCTCAAGAAATGCCAAAATATCCATAAATTCAAGCTATTCTATAAACATTTGGTCTGGTTTTAGAGAGTGGGCCTGAATATTAGAACAAACTTCTGTAGAGCTGTAGAGCTGGTTTGCGTTTGTTGTTTCCGCACCATTGTTGGTTTGTTCTGTCCATCACATTACTTGTATGTGCGTCCGTTTCCACTGTTGGTTTCCTTAATTTCTTTACCATTGTTGGTTTCCTTTTGTAAATAGTTCAAGTCTCATGTAAAATGTCCAAAGAATGCCAAAAAAAAAAGCTCATTATGCTAAATTAGAAGAGGGGGTTGGGTTAAATAAGTTTTCTTCTTCCCACTCCTTTTTGGGCAAATATTTTATTTTTGTTTTTTTATTGTTATTTCTGTTATTGCACTTTTAAAAGAATGTTAATTGCTAACTTGCCCAAAATAAATAAATATATAAATAAAGACAGAGACACCATACTTTCAAACTCTTAGTTTGGAGCAGGTTTGTCTGTTCACATAAGTAAAGTTTAAACCAGGAGGAGTGTGTCACACAGTTTTAACTCTGACAGAGTCTAGAACACAGTCGTTTAACCCACTTACACCATGGACCCACAAACTGGAAAAAGTTCACTTTTGAATCTGACAAATATTTAGCCGTCTGTGGATCTTCAAAGCACTGGTTATTTCTGTTTTATTTGAAGCTAGTCCCTCCCAACAGAAGTTCATTTGTTTGAACGCAGAACTCGACTGCAGAACCAGCCTGTGGAGCTGTTTTGAGGACTTTTTCCATTCATAAGATCTAATATTTTGTTTTGAATTGTAAATCGCTATGGTAACTGTACTAAATTCTTATCATTTTAAAGCCCATGGATAATTAAGCTGTTAACAGCAGCTGTTAACAGCACGGCATGCTGGGTAAAAGAAGATGCAAGATTCAAGCACATGTACAGAGTGGGAAAAAGCTACAAGAGTGACATGTGAAAAGTAACAGCAGGAAACAGAAAAATATGACAATCATAAAGAGGTATCAAGTGTAATCATTAATCATTGAGTTAAAATATGCCAAAAACAGGAAGCGAGCAGAAAATAGAAAAACAAATTGTCCAAAATATAAAATTATCATCAACAGCGTCCACCAGAAATGGAGAAGCAGCTTGGATGAGCTGCGAAACGTGGTGAGTAGTCGAATTAAAACGAGCACCATAGACACGGCTTGTTATCGCTGCAAAGCATCTCTTGTTGCCAACTTTTGTATTGCGATTTAAAACATCCAGTCAACAATGAATACATATGTAATATGCAAGAGTTTGGTGTTTAAACATGAGAATACGCAGAGGCTGGCGTTTCAGGAGAAGTTCTGTTGCCTCTGGTGTAAATTGACGCTCTTAAAAATACACGGGTATTATGTGTTGTTAAAGCTCCTGGTATAAATTTCAGTTCACTAACACAAAGCTAGTAGCGAAACAGATCTGCAAAAAGTTTAGTAAGTCCATCTATTTTTATTCAATTTCGTGGTAATATCTTATTCCTGGACATCAGGAACTTCTTAGATTAAAAATAGCACTAAAAACTGAAGGAGAAGTGTGTCCAAATGTTTGACTGGTGGTGTAAGCGAGGGGGATCCTGTTGGTTTGGTAATCCCCCGCTGGTATTTAGAGCCTGAGTGGAACGTGGAAGTGGACTCCCAAAGCAAACGAGTCACACTGACCCTCAAACAGACGCACAGCCAGGAAGTGTACGGACATGATAAATACAAATCACCACCAGGATGTGTTTCCTAGTGTTTCCTAATGTCATTGTGTGCAATAAACAAACAAAAAAATGCTGAACAAGATGAAGGCTTTGCTATTTTTGTTAAATTGTATATCCAGACATAACTATTACCCGTGTATCTGACGCAAACTGCACTTACAAGACTACACCTGCAGGGGGAGTTCATGGAAAAACAACTTATTTATGCAGAAAACGTCCTAGAAAACAATGTATTTATATATAGACGGACTAAACTGCCTTTTTTCAAATAAATAACAAAAAAAAGTGTTGGCAATATGAAATGATTTGAACATTCATTTCTCTTGCACTGCTCCTTTGGAAATAATTTTGTTTTTCTAATTCAATCTGTTTGAAAGAAGAACTCAATATATAAGACCTAAATATGCAGGATTTGTGCATTAAAGATAAGATAAGAGATAAGATGTGCCTTTATTAGTCCCACAGTGGGGAAATTGTGGGAGTGAAACAAAACACAACTCCAGGTCTGTTTGTGATGAGGAAAAAATAACGCAGATCAGAGAAAAGCATAATATGGACCGAGGTTATTAAAGTTAACGAAAACTAAAATTGAAAAAATATTTTCGTGAACTGAAATAAATAAAAACGACAATTAAAAGAAAAAAAAACGATAACTGAAACTGTATTGTGTGTTTATAAAACTAAAACTAACTGAAATTATAGATAAATCGCTCTTTGTTTTTGTCTTTGTCAGTTTATTTCCAAGCCTTTTTTGGAGTTGGTAAATGTGGAAGTTTTGGTGTGTATTTTTATTTGTTTTTGCACTTAAGGCAGCCTTAAGTGCAAAAACAAATAAAGCTTGTGGACTGCTTTGGTTGTTGTGGAGGTAAACCTGAAGAAATGTTTTAAAATTGTATTTGTTGTAAGTTTGATAACACAATACTTTCTTTTTGAATCCTGCACTTGACAAATAACCCAAAGTATAAATGGTCACATCTTTATCAATCAATCAAACAATATTTATAAAGCGCTTTTCATACAAAAATGTAACACAAAACGCCCTACAGTGGTTAAGATATACAGCGCTTTTCCACCTTCAAGGCACCCAAAGTGCTTTACAACAAGGAACCACTCACCCATTCACACACCGGGGTACGCAGACACTGGGGGCGAGGTGGGTTAAGTGTCGGGCCCAAGGACACAACAGCAGCGTTCATCGTTGGGAGCTGGAATCGTACCGCCAACCTGGTGGTGGGTCAGTGGATCTGAATGCTCAACCACTGATGTTACTTACGTCAAGAGTGATATTTGAACCGTCAACCTTTGGATCAGTGGACAAACGCTCTACCAACTGAACTACTGCCGCCAAAAGTATACAAAGTATACACAAAGTATAACCCAAAAACTAAAACTAATTTAAAAAATAAACTAAAACTGAGCAGTTAGAAAAAAACTAAAACTAAAACTATCAGAGTCGCTCCAAAAACGAATTAAAACTAACTGAATTAGAGGAAAACTAACTAAAACTAAACTATAATGAAAAATCCAAAACTATTCTAACCTCGATATGGACCATTTCATGAGAAACACTCCAGTTACATCTAGAAAATGCAATTGCTTTGACTATAATCGAGTTGCTGAACAAAAAAAAACACCACCACCACGGAGGGGTATTTCCCGAGAAGGTTCTGACTGTCCATCCTCACCATCAGCTCCCTTTGGACTTCCAGGTTTTTGAGAAATACAAAGAATATTCATTTTCAAATACCATTCAATTTCACTCTTTAAGGTGCAATATTACAAAAAAATTAACTCTTGAGCTAGTCATGTTATAATGCTGCAGTTACCTCATCAAAAACAGACCTGGAGTTGTGTTTCTTTCATTCACATGTTTAAGTAACATTTTATTATTCGTCTGTCTCCATCTCCAAAGCTCAAAATGCTGTTTCACCTTGTGATGTCATGAAGCGGTAGTTTACAGGTTAACAGCTCCTTTTATTGGCAACTCCAGGACTGAAATCATCCAAATGATTCTAATGAAGGTGAATGGATTTAAAAAAACACAGTGGTGCTATTCCTGTATTACTATATGATATCACAAGGTGGAACAACGTGTTTTCTGGGCCCTTTAATGAGAAACACTTCAGTTGGATATAGAAAATGCATCTGCTTTGACGATAATCAAGTTTTTGGACTAAACCACCACCACACAGGTATTTATTTCCCCAGAAGATTATGTCCATCCTCACCATCAGCTCCCTTTGGTCTTCCAGGTTCTTGAGAAACGACGAGAACTCTTGTAAGGACTTATCTGGAAAAGAAGAACAACCCAAATATGGCTGTGAATGAAAACGTGCCGTCTTGGTGTTGACACAGGCAGATGGCGAGGTTTTTATAATGATCAGATGTGCTTCAACCGCAGACCTTCGCCAAAGCTGCTCTTAGAAACTCGCAAATAAATATTTACAGCAACATTCAGCCCTGACGGCGGCATACCCGGCTGTTAGTGCGCAGGGCGTTTTAGAAGGGAAACCACAGACTGTATAAAGAAGCGGACTACGGGAGTGTGACGTCACCCATAGCGTTTGGCTCCAGTCAAATGAAGCTCACCGAGGCCTGACATTGGTGCGTTGCAGCGTTTACAGAGACAGGTGTGACAGTTTTTCACTGTAAAGTAAACTGGAGCTAGAGTCTAAGGCTACGTTTATATGATAATGGGCTGAACAGAAGACGCAAAAGTGGCGTCACATCATTTTTTATTCCGCGTTTAGACAAGCGTTTTTGGGAGGAAATCTGCGTGCATACGGTGATCCAAAAGTGTGTGGAATTTGACTGGGTATGCATGCCAGGCGGCAAGGTGGTGCTGTGTACATTATTACTATGTCCGCGCGCATGCGTAGAATCTTCCTTCATGTATGTGACGTAAACGCGTACACAACGTCAGCAGATTTGACCAGAGTTTTGCGTCTTGAGCAGTGTAGACGAAAACGCTACGGCGGAGCGTATTCAAGTTTTCCACTTTGGAGGGTGGTTTCAGTTTTTGTGGCGTTTTTCAGCCCCCAAAACGCCATCACCGTCTAAACGAAAGGCACTTCCGATAAAATATTTTGCTGTTTTTACCTGTAAGCATTCTCGTATAAACAGGCCCTTATTTGGACTGTAGCTTTGTCCATTTCTATACATTAACATTACAGTCTATGGTCCAGCTCTAGTCAAATGAAGTTCATGTAGCTAGCAGTTATAAATTCCATATTAGGAATGGGAATATATTTATGGACAAAATGGTGAAATAAAACCATCACAGGATCATGTAGGAAGGGTTAATATGAATATTTTAAGACCAAAATGACAAGGCTCCCTGCAGCAAAGTCAATTGGAGCCAGAGTCGATGGAGCCAGCAGCACCCCCATTGCCATTTCCTATCTGAAACACGGCTGCTAGCAAGTTAGCCATGTCCATTTATAGATACAGTCTATGGTTCAACTCCAGTCAAATGAAGCTCACCAAGGCTGGCAGTTATAGGAGCGAATTTGGAGTTCCATTTTAGGAATAGGCCCACAGTTTTTCAATAGAAAGTGAACTGGAGCCAGAGTCGATAAAGCTGGAAGCGTTCCCATTAGGGATGCAAATTATCGATTAATTCATTAATTGATAGTTGATTGACCTTATCGATCGATTAACGATTAACTGATAAGCGGCGTTTTTCACCTGAATTTTAGTGTAGTTCAATAGGGTCTATAAGCTATAGTATACATAACACTGAGTCAAAAATATATCATATTATTATTATATTGTATATTCCTCAATGAATTATTCCTTAGTAAAAAGCAGACGAATGTATTGATGCTGAATAACAAAAATACAGTAATCCCTCGCTCTATCGCGGTTCTTTTTTTATTATTTTTTTATAGCGTAACATTGTGTTCTGTCCTGATTGGCTAAGAGACTAGACCAGAACTAAACCAGGTCTGGACCAGGTCTGGACCAGGTCTGGACCTGGACTCGACCGGGACTCGACCAGGTCTGGACCAGGACTGAAACCAGGATTGGGCCGCTGCGTGCTGCTGCTGGTTTCATGCTGGTTTTGTGCGGCTGGTTTGTGGCTTGGGGCCCGGGCCGCAGGCCAGCCGCGCGAAGCTCAGGGCCCGGGCCGCAGGCCGGCCGCGCGGGACCAGCAGCGGCACGTTGCGGCGCATTCCTGGGCGCCGCGGTTCGATCTCGCCTCGCGCGTACACCCGGGGCTGCTGAGCAGTGCCATTGGCGCCTGCGGCCGGCTGTGAGTCGAGCTTGGCGCAGCGCGGTGCGCGGTTGCCTTGTCTCGTGACCACGCGGGTGCGCGTGTCCGCGATTAGCGATTAATTACAATTAATGCATTTTGTTCGACTAACGTCTTAATCGACAATTAATCGTTAATCGATTAATTGTTGACATCCCTAGTTCCCATGCTCACTTCCTATTTGGTTAGCGGGTTTGTAGGGATGTGACACAATTTTCACAAGACGAGACATTCAATTTTAACATAATTCCCAATTTCACGATTCACAATTTTGGTCACTTTTTTAAATTTGATTTCATATCTTTGTTTCCAGTTTTGTTTTCATTCTAGTAATGCCTTTTGGTTACTGTATGAGATGTAACTCATCAATCCACAAATGTCCAATCCAAACAACATAATTTTCTTTAGATGTGCACAATTTTGTCACAATTTTGTCTTGCGTGATCTTGTGGTATAAGATTTTGTACCATCCCCACAGGTTAGTCATTTACAATTTACACCAAAGCAGTAAGACTTTTCATTTTAACCGCCGTCATTACGTTACAATCCGCTCAAATTAGGCCAGGAGTTCGAGGAATGACTCGTGATGGACTACGGAAAGTAATGGACTAAAAAAATTTTGTCTTGCGTGATTTTGTACCATCCCTACAGGTTAGTTATGTGTATTTAAATAAACCCAGGCTTACCAATGCAGTCTTCATCGTCTGTCTTTGCATCGCCAATGTATTCAAACTGAAACTCTCCCAGGCACTGAGCGAACTTCCTCTGCGCCATGCCCAGCTCTGCAAAACAAGAAAGAGAAACGTTAAAAACACCTGAAATATTTAGAATGAATTAGATTAAAGATGCATTGTGCAACATTTTTGGTGTAGGGTCCGTGAAATGCTTTTTTCCATGAAGACGTTGCTTTGTCTGGAATGTTTCACAGTAGGGCTAGGCGGTATACCGCTTCATACCGAATACCGGTGTTTTTTTTGTTTTTTTTTATGATATAGATTTTTCATATATCCCAATCCCGGTGAGTGTGTGCGTACAAAACGTCGGGAACACAAAGCGGCGGAACGTGGCGCCGCGGGACATTGTTTGAGAGGGGGACTGTTTTGCAGTGGCGTGAGAGCGGTGGAAGCTCAGTGTGTGATGAGCGGTGAACAACATGGATGGAGAAAATGTTACAGACACAGAGGAACTTATACCGAAAAGAGGAGCCGTGTCAGTTGTGCGGAAGAACTTCGGTTTTAAAAAATCTGACGCCGATCAAACAACTGTATTCTGTAAATGTCGTCGGGCTAAAGTTGTAGCCGCAGGAGGCGACACAAGATTCAAGATTCATGATTGTTTATTTGTCAGATGCAGGATCAACACAAGGTCATCAATGCAATGAAATGCTTAGGATCAGAAGAACCTGATGACTTGCTAAGATAGTCAAGAAGTACTAATAGCAGCAATAAAAATACAAGGGAAAAGTAAACAATATAATAAAAACAATACATGTAATAAAATATAATAAAATACAAAGGTACAGGTAGGATTAAACAAGGTGTAAGTAGAGTCTTTCATATAAGCTCTATTGCAATCAAGCGATCTGCTTCACCACCTCCGTCACAAACACGTCCTGGAATATGAAGAATGCACGAAACTAAGATCTGCATCCTCTTCCACGTCTGCAGGGAACGTTCAAGTCGGCGCCGCGACACAAAACGCCACTCAGACGTCACTTAAAGACGAGTTTGCTAAGGGGACCGCCTACGACAAGAAAAGCAAACGATATTACCAACGCTGTTACTGTCCACTTCGCCAAAGACATGGAACCACTTAGTACATGAAAAAAAAATACTGTTAAATACCGTGACGCCGATATAATTATAAAAAATACCGTGATATCAATTTTTGGTCATACCGCCCAGCTCTATTTCACAGTATGGTATTAAACCTTTCTATCTTCAGCGAGACCAAACCAGACCAAGTTACAGGTCAGATCTGTGGAGAGGCGACCCCGCTCACAGTAAGAATGCCTGTTTTTCCTGTATTTTTGAGCTGTAAAACCACCTGTGATTGAATAAATTTAAGGTAGAGCTGTTTAATGTCATACTGTGCTATATTCCAGGCAGAGCAATGACAAATTCACAGACACAAGAAGGTGACAGACCTCCAACCAAGAAGTTACACAATGCACCTTTAAAAATGTTTAAATTAGAAAGTGGTGAGTTCACAATTCTTCATCTCATGCCAAAACTATATTTAAAAGAAGTCACATGGCATCAGATGGGTAACCACTACATCCTGTGTAGAGCCCTGTGCATCCTGTAACTGAACAAACAAAGACATGCAAAACTAAGCAAACAGAATCATTAATCATCTATGCTGGATGTGTGATGTAAAACTAATGATACTTTGCAGTGACGTCACGCTGGGGTACTTTACATGTAGCTCTGTGGTGTGGGGTTTAGGCGTTACCATGGTGAATACACACATTAGCAAACACTGTCAAAAAAGATTTAAGATGGTCTAAAAACTCAAGAAAAAATGTGGGTTTAAACGAAACATTTTCAAAAGCCTGTGATAAAATACAAGCGTTCATGGTCCTATTTAGGAGTTCGATTTTTTTGAAAATCAGAGTGAAAAACTAACTTTATGTGTGAGAAACTTGTTTTACAGCCCAAATCAGCTCATCTGTTGTAGTTCTAGCTAAACCCAATTTTTCTGGTCAGATTGTGTTTAAACAAAGCTCAGATTAAGGTCTAACAGAGCTTCTGACAGAGTAGTACCTTTAGTTAGCGTATAATGGTTAGCCACAACAGCACCACGTGTTTTATTAAAGGTGTACTCTGGAACATTTCAGGTGGAGTACACTAAAAATTACACTTCCAGTAAAAAGATTGGCTGTAAGACCTTATTATAGTAAATGATTTTTCTTTATTTTCAATGATTTTTCTTCATGATTTATCTTAATTTTCTTTATTTTTCTACTTTCTACATGAGGCCAGATGTAACAAATAGCAAAAAACATGTCAAATAACTCAAAAGTGTTTTTTGGTTTTTTTTAGACTCCTCAAAGTATCCAGCCTTTGCTTTGTGGACAGCGTTGTAAACCCTTGGACTTTTCTCAGTGAGCTTCAGGATGAAGTCTCCTGAAATGGTTTCCACTTCACAGCTGTTCTTTGTCAGGGTTCATTAGTGGAAAGTGAATAAAAGCAGTGATCAAAACAAAGGGTGGTCATTTTGAAGAATTTTTAGTTTTATTTCAAAATGGAGAAATAAAACCATCACAGGATCATGTAGAGCGGGTTAATATGAATATTTTAACACCAAAATGACAACGCTCCCTGCAAACACGGCTGCTAGCAAGTTAGCCATGTCCATTTAGAGATACAGTCTATGGTTCAACTCCAGTCAAATGAAGCTCACCAAGGCTAGCAGTTATAGGAGCGAATTTGGAGTTCCATTTTAGGAATAGGCCCACAGTTTTTCAATAGAAAGTGAACTGGAGCCAGAGTCGATGGAGCCGGAAGCCCGTCCACGCTCACTTCCTATTTGTTTAGCGAGTTTGTAGGGATGTGACACAGTTTTCACAAGACGAGACATGAGATTTTAACATAATTCCCAATTTCACGATTCACTTTCCAATTTTGACATCACATTTTTTAATTTATTTGATTTCATATTTTTGTTTCCAGTTGTGTTTTCATTCTAGTAATGCCTTTTGGTAACTGTAAGAGACGTAAGTCACCAATCCACCAATGTCCAATCCAAATGTAAACACTTTTTGTCGCAATTTTGTCTTGTGTGATGAGTTATTTCACACTTTTTGTTCACTTCATTGCATACAAGCTCATTCAGTTTTGATGCCTTCAGTGAAAATCTGCAAGTAAATAGACGTAGTATGCAGTAGTATGCAGTAGTATGCAGTAGAATGCAGTAGTATGCAGTAGTATGCAGTAGTATGCAGTAGTGCACAAGTGTAATGCACAGTATGGCATTACACTTGTGCAAAATGTCAAAGATATTGACCATGCTCCAGTTAGCCTACACATGAACATTGGGCTGGATTTTGAGTAAATAAAATGTTATTACAGATTGTTGTATGGCATAATGTACCCCCGTGGGACAGAACTACACCACAAAAATAAAACATTATTTCCAAATAGTTGAGAAAAGCCCTCGGGGTGAGATCTTTGACCTACGCAATCCTCCTGGGAGACACCAGAGAATGTGAATGGGTATTTTAAGACTGGCTGGGACTGTGAGCGGCTCAGTGAGGAGTTAAGTTGCTTTCGGGGCAACAGTTATGATATTATATATTATTATTACCATATATTACGTTACTAGACATATGTTTTTGTTAAATATCGATGCCTTGCGGTGACATCATGCTGGGGGTATTCTAAACATTGCGCAATTAGAGATGCATGTAGCCGTTATAGTTCCACATACAGACAAATATAGTGCAAATACCGACACAGAAGTTTAAGAAGGTCTGAAAACTCATGAAAACACACACAAAATAGATTTAAAGGGACAGTGTGTAAGATTTTTACCCGTTAATTACTGAAATTGAAGATACCCATTCAAAAATACATTGTTTTCCAAGCGTTTTCACTTCCATCATGAAATCAAAGTATTCTTTTGGACTTAGATATAGTCACATAAAAGGGGGATCTTCCCCATATTAGAGGCAGCCATTTTGAATACGAGAGCCGCAGAAGGACATTTGGGCTAGGCTCCTGCTAGCACCTGCTCGGCCGCGCTGCCTGAGGGAGCGAAGGGGAGGGGGAGGGGGGGGAGGGGTGAGCCTCGTGGTTTTGGGTAAACAAGACAGGACAGAGGGGTGAGGCCAGAGTTTATGGTGAAATACAGAGTTTGACCTGTCCAAAAGGTAAGCTAAGTAACAAACCTCGTTTTGTGCTTTTCTGTATAAAAGCCCCATGTGTTCGGGGAGTGATTGTTGTGCAGGGAAATGAATTGCATAGTCAAAAAGAGGAGACTGTAAGGTTTCATTTGATGTGTAGAGTGTCATAGTACACGATCAGGAATGTGTGTTTTCATGCGAAAAGAAAAAAAAATGTGACCGCGGGACCGCGTTTTATTTATACCGTAGTTGTCAGCGAGATGCACGCGGGAACCAGAAGCCTGTAGTCAATATGAGGAGAGGGCAGAGGGGTGAGGACAGAGGGCAGAGGTGTGAGGACAGAATCGTGAGGGCAGAGGACAAAGGGGAGAGGGCAGAGGGGTGAGGGCAGAAGTTGAGGGGAGAGGGCGGAAGACAGAGGACAGAGGGGTGAGAGCAGAGAGGTGAGGGCAGAGGGGAACGGGCAGAAGACAGAGGGGTGAGGGGAGAGGGGAGAGGACAGAGGGATAAGGACAGAGGGGTGAGGGCAGAAGACAGAGGGATAAGGACAGAGGGATAAGGACAGAGGGGTGAGGGCAGAAGACAGAGGGGAGAGGACAGAGGTGATGGACAGAGGGGAGAGGGCAGAAGGGAGAGGGGAGAGGACAGAGGGGAAAGGGCAGAAGGGAAAGAGGCATAAGGACAGAGGGGTGAGGGTAGAGGACAGAGGGATAAGGACAGAGGGGTGAGGGCAGAAGACAGAGGGGAGAGGACAGAGGGGAAAGGACAGAGGGGTGAGGGCAGAAGACAGAGGGCAGAGGACAGAGGGATAAGGACAGAGGGGTGAGGGCAGAAGACAGAGGGGAGAGGACAGATGGGTGAGGGCAGAAGACAGAGGGACAGAGGTGATGGCAGAGGGGTGAGGACAGAGGGGAGAGGGCAGAAGACAGAGGGGTGAGGACAGAGGGGTAAGGGCAGAAGACAGAGGACAGAAGGGTGAGGGTAGAGGGGAGAGGACAGATGGGTGAGGGCAGAAGACAGAGGGACAGAGGTGATGGCAGAGGGGTGAGGTCAGAGGGGTGAGGACAGACAGGTGAGGGCAGAGGGGTGATTGTTCCTGTAGTGGGTAAGTATCGTGTCCTGTTCAGTTCCTGTTTTTACCCCCACAGGTTCACGCCCACTGTTCTTTACTTACTTAAGTTTTTTCTTATCTGTGGTATGCGTAGGATTTGGCAGCGTTGCAAAGTCATTTTGGTACAAATCAAAAAATCTGCAAATCAAACCCCACTGAAACTAGCACATCTACTTGTTTGGTTTCTGTTTGGTCTATTAACCACAAGTGTGAACTGTGCCGGAGTCATATTAGCATCACCATTGTTCTGATTTAGGTCTGAAGATGGAGTTGTACATAGGAGAGATTTCCATTTCTGTTCAAAGATGGATTGTCTTTCCTAACAAAAAAAACCCAACTGCAAAACGTCTCCTTATCCAGCTGACAGGATTGAATTTCTCTTTTTCTATGGATCATACCTGGACAACTACAAATAAAGTGTATTAACGATCAAAGAAACTGGCCACGTTTACATGATGTTTTTTAATTCAGAATTAATTGTTCCAAATCAAATACTTCAGAATTAAATTATTCTCATTTGAGTTTACATGGAAACAATAATTCCGAATTGAGATTTACATTGAAAACACGTTAAATCGTCTTTATTTAATTCCGCTCAACGTCTGGGGGTGGGGAAGGATTCTGATTGGACAGGGTCATGAACGCATTTACGTCAACCGGAAGAAAACGCACAATCAGCTGATACCGGCTTTTTGTCATCTCGGTTTGGTTCGTGTTTTTCTGTTTTCTGCCATCCACTCTTTTCATTATTTGTAGTTCTTCCAGCGAACTTATTAAAATAACTGTTTCGGTTTGAGACCAGCGTTTGCTCCAGGCCGCCATCTCTCCGTACGTCATCGTGTCAGAAGAGCGACCCAAAGAGCATGCGCCAAAACGACCGGAATTATTTTTAAGCAGAATAAACATGATCGGAATAGATTCATTTGGCTTTAAAATCGGAATAAACCACCCACTTAGTTCGGAATTAAGTTTAATTTAATTTAAGTTTAGTTTAATATCATATTAATCATTTTCAGTAGGAATTAAGTGGTCTTTTTTATAGCGGAATACTTTTTTTTCGGAATTAACTTACTTTTAATCAGAGTTAAAGGTCTCATGTAACCGTGGCAATTGTTTTATTATTCTACATTTTGATATGCCGTTGGCTTTGTAATAAAAAGTTGCCTGTGTTTTAGAGTGTATCCAGATAATTACTATATATTAACCGGCCACAATTATTTGACTGATTATTGCAGCCCTAATGAAAAAATATTATTTTTCTCATTTCATATTACAGCAAATAATGTAATAAAGAACAACACTGGTTTAGTTCTGCTTAAATGTGGCACAAAGGACTACCGGTAACTCCCCTTCTCTGACACGGCATTAGCTGTAGTCTGATGGTAACACCACAGAACACCTCCCTGCGACGCCTTCTCCACTCGTACAGGCCGTAAACCACAGGAAGCCAGCAGACGGGGCAGAGTCATGCCGAGCTCTACACAGCACTTAAAGGAAGCATTACTTCTGTCTCACAGGGGATGTCATAAGATTTGAGATGCTAAATTTACCTGACAAGACTTAATAGTGCAGACAGTAAAAAAAAAAAAGAACTAACGTAAATATTTATTGTTCTGCTTATGCCAGTATTTCCTCCGGTTTGGTGATAATTACATTTGAATGACTCGGGAAGAAGCTTTATTAGAGAGTTCAGCAGCAAACAGTGACTTAACAGTCCTACATTATGCAAAAAAAAATGAAGCCATGTTAGAATGTTGTTACCTTCTTAAAAACACACCAGGAGTTGTGTTTTGTTGGTTAAAAACATTTACAGTAGTGTTTTATGTTATTTGTTAATTTAAAAACAGATTATGATTTTTGACAAACGAACGTTTTACTCGACAAATCCTCACATAAAAATTGAGTCCACTACAGTTTATCAATTAATCTACAGATATATCAAACATTTCATAAAAAATTATACTTTTTGTAAAGCTCAGATACCATTTTGAGGTTAGAAAACTGTATTTCCTTCTTAATAGAGAAGCAAATTAACTAATATTTGTACCCTGGAAATTCAAAATTGTTGTTTATTTTTGCTATGTCATAAAACCATCAGCATTTAGATCCGTTTGACAGTTATTCGTTGAAAATATATTAGGTCTGCTTCACTTTGCCTCCATTTGAACAGAGGCAGCTAAATAGTTGTTCAAATGCTCAGTTATGTTGTATTAAAGTGAGTTCTTGGGTTTACACAAAAATAAATATCAGGTTCATCGCATCTGGTTTTCTGGAATCTGAAAACCACCGATAGCCAGAGTCAAGTCTATTATGTAATTATTTTCGGAGAAAGTAAATGAGCGGTGTTGAACGTACCACTTCCCTTTAAAGGAACCGAATGCAAGTCTTTGATTTAAATTAAACAAACATGACCGATCCCGGAGAAAAGGTCTGGTCAAATCAACTACAGCTGTCCTCTATATGGAGATCAGGCCTTTTTTTTTTTTTTTTACTTAGAGACCAGCCCATAATTTAGAGGGGGCATCCCATTGGTCCATCTTCAATACAGACAGTGGACTAAACCAGTGCTTCTCAATTATTTTCTGTGACGCCCCCCCTAGGAAGAAGAAAAAAATTCACGCCCCCCTCCCTGTGCGCGACTATAAATGGTATTATTTGTCTAGAAAACTGTTATTAGTACATCTCTGCATAACATTGTATCCTTTTATTAACATTAAAAACAAAAAAAGAAAGAAAGAAACTTACAACAAAGATTACACTGTCTTTTCACACTGAGGACTCAAACATTAATGTGTTTTTAATGCAGGTTTGCGCACATTTGTTTACGTTTTACAGAAACGAAACTTAAAACCACATGGCTCATTTGCATAAACTGAAAGCACTGAAAAAAAAAAAAAACACTCTGTCCTTGTGCCGCTGATGCGTCAGCTTCTGTCGGACTAAAGGACACAACTCAGTGGAATATACGAGCAACAATGAGAGCGCCACTGCCAACTACTGTTGTTGATGTGCAATTACACTTAGTTCTAGTACAGTACGGCAAAAAAGCATGTTTCCCAGGGTCACACGTGCCCCACCCCCCCTCCCCTGGCATCACACCGCACCCCCCCCAGGGGGGCCCGCCTCACTATTTGAGAAGCACTGGACTAAACCAATCAGGATATAGAAGCTTACAAGAGCGGTCCCGCCCCTTTCTCTGCACTGATCCGACAGTTTCAGTGTTGAGCGTGGAAACATGGGGAAGCAGCAGAAAGGGGGTGTGGAAAAGTTGTGGGTTAAAAAAAAACAAAAAAAACGCTATAGACGCTGCAAAAATGTTCTAAAATAACAGACATATTCTCTGGAGGGGCTGGAGCCTCCACGTCCTCTGCAGGCGGAAGGTGGACAGGGAGAGGAGCAGCCAGAGACTGTGGACAGGGAACCCGAGGGAACCCGAGGGACAGAGTGGCCTGGAAGTGTCGCACAGGCACAGCAGGTCAGCAGGTAGTAATGTTAGGATAATACCGGGAAATTTGCTGTTTTGAAGCTAAAACAGGTGACCTACGTGAATCGTGTAAATTCGATGAGAACGTTTTTTTGTGTGTTTGTGTGTAAGATGCATTTTAAATAAACCACTGAATGTGTACTCCCTGCGAGTTTGCTGGTGTTTTTAGGATTTTTCCTTTAAATGTTGTGCCCTGATTTCCCCTCGGCCAAGACATAACAATAGTAAAATACTTTGCTTCAGGGAACACGAACATAAATTAGTCCGTTGGGCTCCGCTAATTATGAGGGGCCGGGCTAAGCCAAAAATGCCAGAGCTGTTTTTTTGTCCCAGTCCAGCCCTGATGGAGATATTACACAAAACTGGCTCGTGTGAGCTTCAAACTGATATTATAACGCCGTTACCTCATCAAAAACTTACTCAGGGTTGTGTCTTGTTTCATTCACACATGTCTGAGTAACACTTTTTTATTCGTCTGTCTACATCTCTAAGGTACAAAACGCTCTGCTCCATATAGACATTTTACATTTAATTCAGTAGAGACGGGCAATTCTAAGTCTTCAATAATCAAAATGACTCTAGTGAAGGTGTATGGAGTTTAAAAACACGGTGGAGCACAGGTGTTTTCAGTTTCAGAGAACAACTCAGCCTAAATATGCAGAGTTTGTGTGTTAAACATGTGTGAATGCAACAAAACACAACTCCAAGTGTGTTTGTGATGAGGAAACAACATAACATAGATCTGAAAATAGAGTAAACAGAGTAATATGAGCCCTTTAAAGAGCCGAGACTACATACTGTTCCTTGAATGTAACTTTAAGGAATGCTTAACTTTAAGGACATTGTAGGATTCAGGCCAACAGTCCATAAAAGGTGAATCGAGATAGAACACAAATGCAAATATACCATATCCATGTTCGATAAAGAATCGCTACAACTCCTTTTACAGCTGACGTCACTCAACATACACCACTAGGTCAACATTTACTTTCTCAACACTCTACTCATGCAAGCTGTTAATGGTAAAGGTGCACTGCGGAACATTTGTAGTGGAGGGTCCGCCACCTATTTGTCTCCACGGAAATGTTCATGCTTTGTCTTGAATGTTCCACAATATAGATTAAAACTATTTATCACAAGGGAGATGAGCAGGTCACAGCACTACGCTACATTACAGTGCAGATCTGTGGAGAGTCGCCCCTATTCACAGAAGGAATTACTGTACTTCTGAGCAACAGAAACACCCTTAATGAGTAAATGCTAGATGTACATGTTTAATGTCATACCATGGAACATTCCAGGGACAGCAATAACATCTCAAGCGACAAGCAGGTAGCGGACCCGCCACCAGAAAAGTTGTGCAGTGCAACTTTAAAAAGAATATCCTATAGTCTCATAACCATTCACTCCACACACAGCGAGGTTGTGAGGTAAAAACCTGTTTTGACAAGTGATCACTTGTACAGAGTCAAACACACTCACTGTGGTTAGAGAAATGCCTTTGAATACACTGGTCTACAAGCAAAGTGCTTCCGGAACAAAAGTAGTGACATTTTTCTTGGATTAGGTCACTAATAAAGAAAAAGTAAGTCAGAAGTGCTGATTGGCTATAGTTTCCAAGATATAGTATTGGGTCAAAATAGGAAATTTATGGAAAATAAGGCAAAAACTGTAGTTTATCAGAAGGTACAGTGTGTCTACAAGCAACAGTTCTATCTGAAAGCCTGTCTGCACATTCACATACATTCATTTTAATATGTCTAGACCGGGGGTCGGCAACCTTTACCACTCAAAGAGCCATTTGGACCCGTTTCACACATTAAAGAAAACACTGGGAGCCACAAAACCCTTTTGAAATTTAAAATGAAATAACACTTGCCTTTGTGCCATAGAATTACATTTTGAAAATGAATGAGCTAAAATAAAATACATTTTAATTAAATACAGTGGTCCCTCGTTATATCGTGATTTACTTTTCATGGCCTCGCTGTTTCATGGACTTTTTTATTCCAATTATTTTTTTAGTGTATCAATGCGCATTTCTGCGTCCTGATTGGCTAAGGGACTGTAGACCTTTGCTGATTCGTCAGTCATTCTCCTCCGTGTCTCCTGTACAGAATGCGTTCAGTTTGCCAGATTTATATAAATGTTGGATCGCAGTGTGACTCTGAAGTGCTGTATGTTTGTTTCTCCCCGACAAAACCCGCCACAGCGAAGCGGCGCCAGGACAAAGAGGCTCAGTCATAAAAACTGTGAAATACACACGAAATACACTTTGGTTTCGTTCTATAATACTGTGCTTTTAGGTTGAAAATCTACAAAAGTTTGAGAAGTGTGAGAAAACGTTAATTCCAGTCTGAGAAAAGTATAGAATGTGTGTGGTGAGGCGTATACAGCCTTAAAACATGGAGAAGAACTGTAAAATATAAAGCTGATTACTTTGCGGATTTTGCCTATTGTGGGTTATATTTAGAACGTGACCCCCGTGATAAACGAGGGACCTCTGTACTGAGCCGCATCAGAGGGATCAAAGAGCCACATGTGGCTTCGGAGCCGTGGGTTGCCGACCCCTGGAATAGAGTTTTAACATATAATAATAATATATAATATTTATTGATATATCATTACATATCTTGAATATGTTAGCTAACCAGCATAGTTATCAATTGATTTTCAGTTTATCTTATCAATATAAATGAGATTTAGCCCCTTTTATCTCGGAAGCAGATCAAGTCCAAAAATTTGTAGACGAGTGTAATGTGAGGCTTAAAGGTCCTGTATGACACAGAATCGACTGTTGTGAGGTTTAAGCCGTGTTAGAATGCTGTTAGCTCCTCAAAAACATACCTGGAGTTAGAGCTGGGCGGTATGACCAAAAATTAATATCACAGTATTTTTCAAAATTATATCGCTGTCACGACGGTCACCTAGTTACAAAAGTGATCCCTCTAAAACAATAATACAAGTTTGTGTTGTTATGCGAACTGTGATCCCACTGTGGTGTGTGTAGTCTTTGTATAGAATAGATAAACATAATAGCATTAGCTTTCACATTAGCTTCAATCTTGTTAACTGAGGAAATGGAGGGTCTGATTGTATCTCTGCAGCAGCTGTTGGGCTAAAAATGTATTGAGGATATTGAATAGAACCAGGCCATGTGTGTGTACATTGTGTTTTAACGAAATTGCACAACTCCTCATATGGTCATAAAGGATGGTGTTCTGAGAAATCGTTTAATATCGGTGCAAAATAGAAGGGCCAGCGTAATAAGGGCCCTTTATAATCAATTCTACTGAAACGATGTGAAACATAACACAGATCAAACTGTTTCGTCATCAAAAACAGACCTGGAGTTGTGTTTTGTTTTATTCACATGTTTAACACACAAATCCCGCATATTTAGGCTGAGTTCTTCTCTCAAAAGGAAAACACTTTTACACCTTGTGATGTCATGTCATACAGGAAGTGTTCCACTGTGTTTTAAACTCCGCACACCTTCACTAGAATCATGTGGACAATTTCAACACCTGGAATTGCCGATCTCTACTGAAAAAAAACCCCGTAAAAGTAGCTGTACACAGAGCAGTGGAACGTGGCGCCGCGGGACATTGTTTGAGAGGGGGACTGTTTTGCAGTGGCGTGAGAGCGGTGGAAGCTCAGTGTGTGTCGAGCGGTGAACAACATGGACGGAGAAAATGTTACAGACACAGAGGAACTTATACCGAAAAGAGGAGCCGTGTCAGTCGTGTGGAAGAACTTCGGCTTTAAAAAATCTGACGCCGATCAAACGACCGTATTCTGTAAATGTTGTTGGGCTAAAGTCTTAGCCGCAGGAGGCGACACGAGCGATCTGCTTCACCACCTCCGTCACAAACACGTCCTGGAATATGAAGAATGCACGAAACTAAGATCTACATCCTCTTCCACATCTGCAGGGAACGTTCAAGTTGGCGCCGTGACACAAAACGCCACTCAGACGTCACTCAAAAACGCATTTGCTAAGGGGACCGCCTACGACAAGAAAAGCAAATGGTGGAACGATATTACCAACGCTGTTACTGTCCACTTCGCCAAAGACATGTACCACTTAGTACATTAAAAAAAATACTGTTAAATACCGTGACACTAAAATTATTTTTTAAATACTGTGATATCAGTTTATGGTCATACTGCCCAGCTCTACGAGACACTGACATGATCCCAGACAGGACAGCGGCTCTTTCTGCAGGAGACATTCGCAGCAGAGCGAGAAGTGAAGTAGTCTGATAATCTCTCTATATTATTTTGTCAGTAATAATTTTCTGAACATAAACAAGACAGACATTTAATCACTGTAATTTAAAACTAAAACGTCTTACCCCAAAGCCTGAACTCCAAACCACATTACCAAATCACTGACCACTAAATAACACATTTATATTGTGATTTGTTAGAGGTTTAGGAAAACAAAATAAACCCTAATTGTAGTGTAGCATTCAGTGAATCCATACCCCAGGAAATGATAGGCCTCACTGCCTCATTATTGATTACTTTATTGACTGTGTATAGATCAGATTTTCAGTTACATCATCCCTCCGCTTCCACTATTA
This sequence comes from Paratrypauchen microcephalus, assembly GCA_036785185.1. Taxonomy (NCBI): domain Eukaryota; kingdom Metazoa; phylum Chordata; class Actinopteri; order Gobiiformes; family Gobiidae; genus Paratrypauchen; species Paratrypauchen microcephalus. The sequence goes on along the minus strand of JAVJIX010000065.1, from coordinate 56,485 downwards.
AAAGGTCCTATATTACACAAAACTGACTCTCGTGAGCTTTAAGTCATGATAAAATGTTGTTACTTCCTCAAAAACATCCCTGGAGTCAGGCGTGTTTGAGTAATCCTTTATCATTAGTCTGTCTACATCTCCAAAGCTCAAAATGCTCTGTTCCACCTTGTGATGTCATGATGCGGAAGTTTTCAAGTTGACGGCTACTTTTATGTTTTGCTCAGCAGAGATTGGCAATTCCAGGGCTGAAATTATCCAAATGATTCAGGTGAAGGCGTATGCAGTTTAAAAACACAATGAAGCACTTCCTGTATTACCAAATGACATCATGACAAGTGGAGGAGAGCGTTTTCCATTTGAGAGAAGACAACAGCCTAAATCTGCAGGATTTGTGTATTAAACGTGTGAATGAAAGAAAAGGCAAAAGGAGAAATTCAGTTTGTCAACTGGACAAAAGTTTATTTTGTCAAATATGTTTTGTGGCTCATCCAAGCTGCTTCTTCAGTTCTGGTCAGACGCTGGTGGACACTGCCTATATCTGCCTGAAGGGAGCGCTAACTACAATGAAATGACTGAAACTACCACACCTACTTGTTTACAGTTTGTGTTAGTTAGGTGGGCCTGTTAGATCTGCAGTGGGAGTGGAGTGTGAGTCTTGTTAGCAGAACCATTCAGGACCATAATGGTGTTTTCACACCTCTGGACCTGACCTGCTGCACTATTGTTTTCTTTGTTTGATTTGATTTAGGTTTGAGGATAGAGTTATAGATGGAGACATATGATGTCTGAGACCTCCATTTGTGTTCAAGGAAGGATTCTCTTTCTTGACAAAAATCGCCTCTTTAACTCCCCTCTCAAACCAGTTCTTTTCTCTGGCCAAGATTTGGACCTCACTGTCCTCAAAGGAGTGGCCCGTGGCTTTTAGGTGGAGATGTACAGCAGACTGAGGTCCTTTTAGGTGGAGATGTACGGCAGACTGAGGTCCTTTTAGGTGGAGATGTACAAAGGAGTGGAGATGTACAGCAGACTGAGGTCCTTTTAGGTGGAGATGTACGGCAGACTGAGGTCCTTTTAGGTGGAGATGTACGGCAGACTGAGGTCCTTTTAGGTGGAGATGTACGGCAGACTGAGGTCCTTTTAGGTGGAGATGTACGGCAGACTGAGGTCCTTTTAGGTGGAGATGTACGGCAGACTGAGGTCCTTTAGGTGGAGATGTACGGCAGACTGAGTTTTATTGAAAGCCCATTTAGGATATCCAGTCAGAATGAAAGAAAACAACTCCAGGTATGTTTTTAATGAAGAAACAACATTATAACAGATCAGAAAAAGCATAATACAGGCTCTTTAAGTAGCCCACTGACTATAACTGTAACAGAAAAAAAAACATGTACAGTCCATGAAAAATCCATGAATGACCACTAGCCCCCATGCCCCTTTTGTTGGTCAACTTTGTCATCCAAAATACAGCAGGCGGCTCTGGTGAATGAAGTGGAAAGTTCAGCAGTTCCCCTGAGATGGCAAAAACATGTTTTGACAACACAACCCTGAACCCTGACACACCTTTGCAAAGGCTCGAGCGCACAGAGCACTGCCTGACGTAAGGGCGGCTGGAGGACAGGCCAATGTCACTGGAAATACTAAACAGGTCAGGAATTATGTAATAGGAAGTGGATCAATGAACTCTGATGTGCAGCGGGGGGTGGAGGACTCCGTTTTGTTCATCGAGCAAAAGTCAGTCACCTGCTTGTTTCTACGGAGATGTCATTCCTCTGCCTGAATGTCCCACAGTGTGACTTTAAACTCTCTAAAAGCTCTACTTTACATTTAATAAATTACAGGTGGTTTTATAGCTCAAAAATACAGACAAAAGCAGGCGTTCTGACTGTGAGCGGGGTCGCCTCTCCACAGATCTGATCTGTAACTTGGTCTGGTTTGGTCTCCATGCAGATATAACTGTTTAATGCTGTACTGTGGAACATTCCAGACAAAGCAATAACATCTTCATAGAGAAAAGCGTTTAACAGTAGCCTGGGAATTCCCAGGCCGCTTCCGTTCGTTTCGAACTGGAAGGCGGCCTGGAAACTCGTCCAAGCGAGAGTCCCAGATTTAGGGCCCCAATCAGAGAGTGGGGGAGGTGTGGCAAGACGCGTACTACATGACAAACGGAAGCTTGTAGTTTGAACTGACAACTGACATGATTGGCTATGGACTTACGTATACGCTCAATGATAGACATTCATAACGCCCAATAAACGGCCGTTGGCAATCGCTAACCACACCTCCGCTACGGGATTTTTCGAAGCGAGTTTCCAGACCCATATCTCACTTGTGATATGGTCAGGTGTTAACCAGACTAGTTTAACAGACCAACCACCAGAAAAGTTGCTCAATGCACCTTTAAGTAAAAGTTCACGTTTAAAAATGTACTTTGAGTAAAAAAGTGTTGCGAATTGTTATTTAAAGTATTAAATGTAGTGATCGTTATTAAAAATGCAACATACATGCATACATTTCTTCTTTTTTTTTTTTTTGTGAATTGTATATATTTTTTAATCTCAAAAACATTAGTCAGGATGTTACCACAAACATGGTGACAATAACCCTACAAATCACATGATATGTACTTTTTACTTTTCAGTCCAGTTCAAAAATGCAGTGGAGTATAAAGTACAGATACCTGCTCTCAAATGGAGTAAAGTAAAAGTAAAAAGTATCCACTTTAAAATTGACTGAAGTAAAGTGTCAGAATTAAAAATTCTACTTAAATACTTGTACTTTGTTACGTTCCACCACTGGATATTTAATGTAGAGCCGAACAATTTGACTTTTCACCTCGTAGCCAGGGATCATAGCCAGGGAACAAAACTAGTTTGAGAGGGGGGTTAAAGAGGCTATTTTTGTCAAAAAAGAGAATCCGTCGTTAAACAGAAATGGGGGAGTTAGACATAACTTGTCTCCCATTTATAATTCAATTCTCAAACCAAGTCAAAAACAGACAAAGAAACATTAGGGCAAACAATCCAGGGCAGAGGGGTGGAGAGGGTCGTTAGGCTTGAATAGGGAGGCTAAACTAGACGCCAGAGAAATTTGAAAAACAAAGAGACAGATTACTTGAGATAGTTTCAGAGCTATTTCAGTGTAGGGAGCTCCTCCCTGCAGCTAGATATAAACAGGGTCTAACCAGCACTAGAACCAGAGCTGACGAAGCCTCTCGGATGAGCGGCGAAACCTTTTCGACCAAACAAACTTTGTCCAGTTGACAAATTGAATTTCTCCTTTTATCACTTTTCACCTAGTTTTGCAATCAAAATGTTTCAAAATCATGATTCATTTCTTGCAAGTTCATGCTTTATTACCTCCTTTATTAGGTCTGTTTGTGATGAGAAAACAAAATTGTTTACAACAAAAAAAAGCCCTTCAAGCTAAACTACAAGAATGTTTGTAGAGGAGTAAACCACAGGATTAACAGGTAGGATGAAAGGTGAATGCCAAGTTTTCAATTTGTCACATAAACTCAAAATTGAAACGTGATCCAGCCTCTATTCATACTGCAGCTGTAATGTGCAAGCAGCTACCGGTGTGAACAGCCAACCACAGAAACCTACGAGCACCCAGTCTCTTCATACCAACACAAAAACCCTCACAAGTAACATGGTGAACAACAACTAAATATGAGAGTTTTATTCTAGTTTAGAATATTTTAGTAAGTTGCATTAAAGGTCCTATATTATATTATCTATTATAGGTCAATAATTAGCCATTGAAATGATTTATTCAGCCTTTTCCAGCTCAAATGTTACAAAAATAACCCAAATCTCCCCACTTTTACTAATAAAAATGTGCACTAAATAACTTTTTTTCAAATGCTTTTTGTTATTGCTTTGTCTGGAATGTTTCACAGTATGGTATTAAACTTTTTTATCTTCATGGAGATCAAACCGGACCAAATTAGGGGTCAGATTAGTGGAGAGGCGACCCCAATCACAGTCAGAATGTCTGTTTTCTGGGTATTTTTGAGCTATAAAACCACCTGTAATTGAATAAATATAAAGAAGAGCTGTTTAGAGTCAAACTGTGGAATATTCCAGGCAAAGCAATGGCATAACCATAAAAGTTACATAGTGCACCTCTAAATGTACACATAAACACTGTATTTATCCCCATTATATACTAGTATTGTTGCAGCTTTCATATATTGAATAATAAGTCCATAATATCATAACAAAAAAAATTGGTCTTTTTTTCAAATTCCATTTGAATTTACAGCCAAAACTTGAGTCATTGTTAGTAATTACGGTGCAATCAAAGAGCGGTGATGTCAGAGGTTAGATGTGCCGTTTCCATTAAAACCACATGTGTTGAAGAAAAATGGAGAACGCAATCGTAGTCCTTATCCCCTGATTACGCAGACTGCCAGCGTCCCGCCATGAGACTATAAAGCTGTGAACAATTCATTACAGACGACCAAAAGAATGAACACGATCAAGCTACAAAAACAAGTTATTATGTAATGTAGTTCTGTATAAGCTATGTGTGTGGTAACGCTATGGAAATCAGAGGAGCTTGTGTTACAGATGGAACTGATAGAGCTCCTAAAGCGTGGAACTATCAGAAGATGAAAAAAATACCGCACAGTCGGGCACACACACACACAAACCCAAGCTCAGGCCAGTGTCAGCTTTTTGCCTTTTAAAGCAAGGCATTTCGGAGCAAACCTGGGAACCGTCACACTTGGATAGTTTTCTCTGCAAAAAAAAAAAAAAAAAAGATATTGCTGCAATGAGTCATCCGAAGAGCACCTACCGATCTAATGTTACGTGTTGGCTTTTCAGCAACAGGAAGAAAGTGAAAGCACAAGAGCCTGTTGACGTAAACATCGGTGTCCTCTATTCAGAGAAAGAAGGACAACAGGGAGTGCGGAGGAGGTGATATTATTCTAAAATAAACCAGGGAAAGAAGTAGGGCTGTAGCAATAACTGAAATATCGTGAGATCATATCGTCAAAAGTAGGGTTGTTCAGATACAGATATCAAAACAAACACTCCGATGTGCGCATTTTTCAGATATCGGTATCAGTAAGTACTCCAGTAGACCAAGTCACCAATGTGATACCAGTCTGTTTTCCACAATGAGGACCTAATGCTACCGCCAACGTTCAGAGCAGGTTAAATGTAGACCCTGGAGGCTTTGCAGATACTTAAAACATGCTGATAATAACAGAAAAGACATTTGTGTTTGCTTTTTGATGCCTTCACTCAGCTTTTAGTCTGAACGCTGAACTTAGAAAAACTGCAAAACTCAGTAGAAAAGCTTCAAAACGGAGAGTTCAGCTCAACAACAGCGGCAACAGCGCAAACTCTGACTTTTACTTTTCATAATTATCCCTGTGCTCCGAGGATGATTTTTTTTTTTTACAAGTCTCACTGTTTTAATCCACGCACTGCAGTAGAAAGTAATGAATTAGAAAAGTAAAAGTGCTTAAATCGGCTTAATCAACTTATGGTCAAGATCATTATATACAGCTCTGGAAAATAATAAGAGTCCACTGCAAAATTATCAGTTTCTTCTGATTTTACTACTTATAGGTATGTGTTTGGGCAAAAGGAACATTTTTGTTTGAGTCTATAAACTACTGACAACATTTCCCCCAAATTCCAAATGAAATATTATCGTTTAGAGCATTTATTTGCAGAAAATGACAAATGGTCAAAATAACAAAAAAGATCCATGATCAAAGGAGAAGTTCAATTTGTCAACTGGACAAAGTTTGTTTGGTTGAAAACGTTTCGCCGCTCATCCGAGAGGCTTCGTCAGCTCTGGCCCTCATGCTGGTTCGACCCTGTTTATATCTAGCTGCAAGGGAGGAGCTAACTACCCTGAACAAAGCTCTGAACCTATCCCCGCTATTCTCTTTTGTTTTACAAATTCCTCTGGCGTCTTGTATTAGCATATCTATCAGCCCTAGGCGGCGTTCACTACACTGAAATAGCTCTGAAACTATCAACTAATCTGCCTCTTTGTATTTCAAATTTCTCTGGCGTCCAATTCCCTATTCAAGACAACGACCCTCTCCACCCCTCTGCAATGGCTTGTCTGTCCCAATGATTCTTTGTTTGAGAATCGAATTATAGATGGGAGACAAGTTGTGTCTAACTCCCCCATTTCTGTTTAACGACGGATTCTCTTTTTTGACAAAAATAGCCTCTTTAACTCCCCTCTCAAACCAGTTCTTTTCCCTGGCTAAGATCTGAACCTCACTGTCCTCAAATGAATGGCCCGCGGCTTCTAGGTGAAGATGAACGGCAGATGACGGTCCACTCTGGCCCTCCCGCCTGTGTTGGTACATCCTCTTGTGAAGTGGCTGCTTGGTTTCCCCAATATAGCGCTCACTGCAGTCTTCACTACACTGAATGGAGTAGACCACATTGCTTTGTTTGTGGCTCGGTGTTTTGTCCTTTGGGTGGACGAGTTTTTGTCTTAAAGTGTTTGTGGGTTTGAAATAAACTGGAATTTCATATTGTCTGAAAATCCTCTGTAGTTTTTCCGAAACGCCGGCCAGGTACGGAATCGCTACCCCTTTCCTCCTGGGTTCGGATTCTCTGTTGTCTTGTTTCTTGCCCTTGTCCTCTTGTCCTCAAAAAGCAGGTATTGGTCTGTGTGTGCTGCTTTTTGATTCACACCACCCACTGCAGCACAAACTAGGTGTTATTCGGACATTACAACACAGGGCCCAAGTGGTTCCCACAAGCACAGAGGGTAAGGAGAAAGAAGAACAACATGTGCAGGAAGCCCTCTCTGTTTGTGGATATCCTAAATGGGCTGTCAACAAAACCAAGAGAGACAAGGGCAAGAAACAAGACAACAGAGAATCCGAACCCAGGAGGAACACAAACACTTTAAGACAAAAACTCGTCCACCCAAAGGACAAAACACCGAGCCACAAACAAAGCAATGTGGTCTACTCCATTCAGTGTAGTGAAGACTGCAGTGAGCGCTATATTGGGGAAACCAAGCAGCCACTTCACAAGAGGATGTACCAACACAGGCGGGAGGGCCAGAGTGGACCGTCATCTGCCGTTCATCTTCACCTAGAAGCCGCGGGCCATTCATTTGAGGACAGTGAGGTTCAGATCTTAGCCAGGGAAAAGAACTGGTTTGAGAGGGGAGTTAAAGAGGCTATTTTTGTCAAAAAAGAGAATCCGTCGTTAAACAGAAATGGGGGAGTTAGACACAACTTGTCTCCCATTTATAATTCGATTCTCAAACAAAGAATCATTAGGACAGACAAGCCATTGCAGAGGGGTGGAGAGGGTCGTTGTCTTGAATAGGGAATTGGACGCCAGAGAAATTTGAAATACAAAGAGACAGATTAGTTGATAGTTTCAGAGCTATTTCAGTGTAGTGAGCGCCGCCTAGGGCTGATAGATATGCTAATACAAGACGCCAGAGGAATTCGTAAAACAAAAGAGAGTAGCGGGGATAGGTTCAGAGCTTTGTTCAGGGTAGTTAGCTCCTCCCTTGCAGCTAGATGTAAACAGGGTCGAACCAGCATGAGGGCCAGAGCTGACGAAGCCTCTCGGATGAGCGGCAAAACGTTTTCAACCAAACAAACTTTGTCCAGTTGACAAATTGAACTTCTCCTTTGATCATGGATTCTACCTGGACGACTGAGGGACTTTTCAAGCAAAAAAGATCCATGTTTTCAGAGCTCAAACAATGCAAAGAAACAAGATCAAATTCATTTTAAAACAACATAATACTAATGTTTACACTTAAAGGGATATGCCACCCCCAGGTCAAATTTGGGAATCTCCCCACAGTCCAGAGACTAAAATGGTGGAAAGCGTTTTCCTGCTCACCCAGCCATTGTCCGAGTCTGTCGCCACTGACCGCCGCGGTATCTGCAGCTACTCCGCCTTAAACTGGAGTCTAACGTCGCCAGAGAAAGATTTCGGCCAAAAGGAATTAATTTGCTCGATGCGTTTCCCAATTACTTTCTGTGTAGTGCGCATTCATATCGAGTGCAAATAAATGTGCAAATCAACACGGAGAGCTTGCCTTGGTCATTTTGGGTGGGAACTATTTTCCAGTGCGGAAGAATACAGCCGAATCACGCACCACGCTGTGCAACAGGGGAACTCCCTTCCCGGTGCGTAACTGGGATTCCCCTGGCAGCGTGCTGCGTGATTTATTTTTTCCAGAGCTGTATTTGACGCTTAATACTTAGTTCTTATTATCTCATTTATTCTATAGATTTTCTTTAGAGAAAGCCTTTTAGCAGATTTATTTATTGCTATTTTACTGCAACAGATTTGAGAAGCCTTGGTCTACTTCTTCACACTATGTGGTATCGGACTGGTATAGGTATCGGCGAGTACAGTAAGGCCAAGTACTGGTATCGGATCAGATCCCCCCAAAAAATACTATCGGAACAACTCTAGTCAAAAATCTCTATCACAATATATCGAATTTCAATTCCTTCTGCTTAAATTGTTTTGATGCAGCAACAGCTAAAAAAGTGGACTACATAGACCATGATCCTTTGCTCCATTTCAGTCCAATCTACATGCTGAAATAATAAGCACTTTGAAATTTGAATTATTTGGATTATGATGAGAGAAAAGTATTCATACATTCATATATATTCAAGCATATTCACAATTCTGTAAGCCTCCACAAAATACTGCAATAAATATCGTACCGTGAGATGCGTATCGTGGGAAAAGAGAGATTTGGATATGATTACATCCTTAGAAGGAAGGTTATAGAAAGGTCTTACTCAAGTACAAAAATACTACCAAACTGAGAATAAATGTAGTACTTTTGTGCAGGGCCGTAGAGAGAGCGGCACAAAAGGGGTCTGTTGTCCCGGGCCCCAGAATTTTAGGGGCCCAGAATTGGAATGAATTTATTTTAGAATGGGACCCAAGTGAGACTTATTTCCCCGGAGCCACACATTTCTGCTCAGTGATGAGGAGTCGGCTCTTTTGAACGGTTACTTAATGTAAACGTTTGGAATTGGATCTAATTTTTTTTAAAAAGAACCAATATTTTTATTTCTAGTTTTTATACATTTTCATACAGATTAACCCTGAAACAACACAAGAATCAGCACAAAAGCAGAGCAGGCAACATGACTGAGAGCTTTGGGCACAAAAAACATATCTGGTATCGTAACAACAGTGAGTTTTTAAATTATTATTATTGTAGCAGTGCGATGTTTATTTAGTTTAATTTCAAAAGGTAAACACACTCTGTCAGTTTGAACCCCTTGGTCATTTCTCTCTGTGATTAGTTTGCTTTTCTCCATGGAGATGTTATTGCTTTGTCTGGAATGTTTCACAGTATGGCATTAAACCTTTCTATCTTCATGGAGACCAAACCAGACCAAGTTACAGGTCAGATCTGTGGAGAGGTGACCCCAATTTTTCTAGGTATTTTTGAGCAATAAACCCACCCGTAACTGAAATAAGCTTTTTATTGTTTGCCTTTTTACTCTTTAAAGGTGCATTGTGTAACTTTTCTGTTATTACTTAACCTAGAATGTTCCACACTCTGACATTTCACGTATTTATCTCCATGGAGACAACCATTAGGCCAGGTTACAGGCCAGATCTGTAGAGAGGTGACTCCCGCTTCCAATAAGAATGCATGTAATGTAACACCTGTACAATACATGCAAGACAGGTGCAAGTTTAATGACGTAGTGTGGGACATTTCAGGCAAACAAACAAACCAGCAAATATACGTTTCCATGGAGATGAGCTGGAACAGACCCCACACCAGAAAAGTTATAGTGTTTTACTTAAAGGTTCATTGTGTTACTTTTCTGGTAGAGGGGCTGTCAAATGCTTTTCTCCATGGAGATGTTATTGTTTTGTCTGGAATGTTTCACAGTATGGCATCAAACCTTTCTATCCTCATGGAGACCAAACCAGACCAAGTTACAGGTCAGATCTGTGCAGAGGCGACCCCGATCACAGTCAGAATGTTTGTTTTTCTAGGTATTTTTGAGTTATAAAACCAGCTGTAATTGAATAAATGTAAAGAAGAGCTGTTTAATGTCACACTGTGGAACATTCCAGGCAGAGCAATGACGTATCCATAGAAACAAGCAGATGATAAACCTGAACCAAAAAAGTTAGTGTACCTCACATTGGATTCTGTCACATAAATAAATAGTAAAAGAGACAGTCGTTTGAACGGCTCGGTAATAAAATATAAAATAAGTAATAAATAAATAATAAATAAGTAATAAAATATAAAATCACAGCTCTAAGAGACCATCAGTCTGTCCCAGGGCAGCTGTGGCTACAATATTATCTTACAAATATTGAGTCTGGAGTGAATAATGAATAATGCACGAAATTGTAAAGCGACACTGAGCAGCTACAAAAGCGCTACGACTAATGTATTATGTATTATTTAGTTTTCCAAGAATTTCTTAAGTTAAAGGTGCACTGTGTAACATTTTTGGCTGGGGGTCCTGCTTGTTTCTATGGAGATGTCATTGCTCTAAACAGCTCTAAGTTGCACATATTCAATTACAGGTGGTTTTATAGCTCAAAAATACCTAGGAAAACAGACATTCTGACTGTGAGCGGGGTCGCCTCTCCACAGATCTGACTTGTTACCAATTGTTTCCTTATGACCTCTTGTATACAACTGTGATATATTGTATTTATATTACGATATTTGTATTTTACTTACTGTACATACATTTATATAATTTATTACCAGTCTATTGCCTTTTTTTATTGCTGCTTATTTAGAAGTTTATTATCATTTTATATATTTTTACTCTTTGTTATTGTACTATAATGTGAGGTGTGAGCTACTGTGTCCAAGTAGTTTCCCTTGTGGATCAATAAAGTTTAAGTCTAAGTCTGTAACTTGGTCTGGTTTGGTCTCCATGAAGATAGAATGTGTTACGATACAATATTTGTGTTTTCTTATTTTACTATACATATATAATTTATGTCTTATTTGACACCAGCCTTTTGCCATTTTTTTATTGCTACTTACTTAGAAGTTTATTATCATTTTATATATTTTTTTACTCTTTTATTATTGTAATATAATGTGACATGTGAGCTACTGTGTCCAAGTCATTTCCCAAGTAAAGTCCAAGTCTAAGTCTTTAACTTGGTCAGGTTTGGTCTCCATGACGATAGAAAGGTTTAATGCCATACTGTGAAACATTCCAGACAAAGCAATAACATCTTCATGCATCTTCATGTATGTATGTTTATCCTTTGTGTTAAAAGTGTAAAGTCCTGCTGATAAACCCCCCAGAGCACTAACGGTCCTCTCATGTCAGGCCTCGCCCTGTGGACCCTCACACAGCGGCCGCCATGTTTGTTTCCACTGCGCCTTCCACGCTCTTCCTGTTCCACTCTGCCCCGGCCTTGGACCACCTTTTACCCCGTCAGCAACCTACATGCCCCTCCGCCTCCTCCACACCCCAGAGGCATGACTTCACTCACGACTTCCTGCTTTTCAAAACACACTGCACGCTGAGGCAGAGCGGCCGTTAAACTGAGCCCAGCGATCCAAACAGATCTGATCCTCTGTTATGTCAGGTGACCAAAGGTATTGAAAATCAGATACTAAATCGATACTAAAACTAGTATCAAAACTACTACTACAACAGCTACTGTAACTACTAGTGCTGATGCTAATATTACTACTACTACTGCTAATGCTAATATTACTACTACTACTGCTAATGCTAATATTACTACTACTACTACTGCTAATACTACTACTGCTGCTACTACTACTACTACTACTACTACTACTACTACTACTACTACTACTACTACTGCTGCTGCTGCTGCTGCTACTACTACTACTACTACTACTACTACTACTACTACTACTACTACTACTACTACTACTACTACTACTACTACTACTACTACTACTACTACTACTACTACTACTACTACTACTACTACTACTACTACTACTACTACTACTACTACTACTACTACTACTACTACTACTGCTAATATTACTACTACTACTACTACTGCTAATATTACTACTACTACTGCTAATATTACTACTGCTGCTGCTACTACTACTACTGCTGCTGCTACTACTACTACTGCTGCTGCTGCTACTACTACTACTACTACTACTACTACTACTACTACTACTACTACTACTACTACTACAACTACTACTAATACTACTGCTACTAATAGTGCTGATATTACTACTACTACTAGTTCTGATATTACTACTAATAGTGCTCATACTACTACTAGTCATTTGGCAAAGTATCGATATTGAAAAGTCACATAAACTGTTTTTATCCAGTTTATGTGACTTTATTCAATATCAACAGGAGAAATACTGTGAGACCACATGGTATAATGAACAAATACTAGTATTTAGTATTAAAAATGACAATATTGTCTAAAAAGAGATTTTAAAATGATCATTTGGGTATCAGATTTGGTATAATGTATCAGAGTAGAGAATAGAACAGATCATTCAAAAGTATAGCGTAGAATAGAGTATAAAATTTTAGTATTGTGACTGTCATGACAAATATGCAAGAATTAAATTTTGTTGGCACTTCATTCATAGATTTTTCACTTGATGAAATACAGTTCACAACTTCATTTTAATTTTCACTTTCATTTTAATTTGCTAATGTGATAACCCTGAGCGATTGCTGAACTGAAAACATTTCATAGCCTACAGCCATTGTCCTACAAAGAAAGCAAATGTGTTTATAATGAAAATAATGTGGCCCCTTGGCTGAGTCAGAGACGGGATTGTAAAACTCCAGGGCATTTCCAGGACTACCACAGTCAGACTGAAAGTGAAAGTGAAATTATCAATAAGATCATCCATAATTAAGGCCGCGCTGTTGAACACTCACATGCACTGACTCACCCCATATTCCTGTCCCCCACTCTCCCCCATCCACCCGCTGTGCAATTACTTATGGTGCAATATTGTGGACAACATTTATTATAGTTTAATAATATAGTTTTTGTAGCATATCCACCTGTTGTTGTGCAATACCAAATTACAGTGCAAGATCCTATGGTGCAATGCTTAACACAGTGCAACATTTAATATAGTACAATACGCTAAACTGAGTTCTGAAACATCTCCCTCTGCAATGTAGAGAATCTCAAGTGTGTGTATATATGTGTTATATATGTGTGTATATATGTTGTATGTGTCACCCCTACTGCAATATCTGAGCAAGACTTGCGATAACCAATGTCTAGTACCATCTTGTAGAGGACTTTTTTCTGCAATATTTTTTATTTTTTGCACTATTTTATTTTAATCTTTTTGCACCATTTTTTTCACTATGCTGTGTACTTTTTATGTGCTGTAAATATCCTGCTCTGTTGTAAATATCGTACTTAAATGTCTGCACTGAAGTGAGATGCTTTCGATCTCATTGTGAGTATGTATGATATAAAGTGTACATATAAAAGGCATTCTATTCTATTATTTGTGATTACGATTTGATTAAAGTTTAAAAAGTCCAGAATACACACTGCAAAAAAGTCCAGGAGCATTAACATTTGAGAAAAGACTGAAATACAAACAGCTAAACTAATACAAGAATACCATGGATTTCAGAACATGGTTTTATTGTTAATTTATTGTTTCGTGTGTGTGTGCATTTAACTGATCTGTTATGTCAAATATGGGCTGGGTTAAAGGCAAAGTAATGTTTTTTTACAATCTGAGCCTTCTTTCGGCAATAAAACAAGTAGTTTTACTCACCCATAGCAGTTTGGTGTCAATTGGAGCAGTATCGCAGAACTTATGTTGAGCCGTTCTGTTCTACTAATGATCCCGTATCCGTTAGCGTGAGTGCTCGGGGCACTGATTTGCGGTGTCCAAATAACACAAACTTTAGCACTTTTCAAATCACAGAAGATCGCTGTGTCAGGGTAGACTTTTAGTAGATTCCAAAACGGCCTGAAACCCGATATCGCAACAGAAAAGTAAAGTTCAGAGCGGTGTTAGCTTCTTTCGGACTAGCGGTGTTTACAAAACAGCCGAGTTCACGCATGCACACTGTCCTCTCTGATGACGTCATCAAATGAAACTATAGCTGGATATCGGGTTTCAGGCCGTTTTGGAATCCACTAAAAGTCTACCCTGACACAGCGATCTTCTGTGATTTGAAAAGTGCTAAAGTTTGTGTTATTTGGACACCGCAAAGTAATGCCCTGAGCACTCACGCTAACGGATACGGGATCATTAGTAGAACAGAACGGCTCAACATAAGTTCTGCGATACTGCTCCAATTGACACCAAACTGCTATGGGTGAGTAAAACTACTTGTTTTATTGCCGAAAGAAGGCTCAGATTGTAAAAAAAAACGTTAATTTTCCTTTAAGTGTATTGCCCAAGGGCACAACAACACCATTCATCTGTGGGAGCTGGAATCGCAGTGCCAACCTGTGGGTTTGTAGATCTGCCCGCTCAACCAATAATGTTTGTCGAGAGCGGGATTCGAACTGCCAACCATCAGATCATTGGGCAAATCTACCAACTGAGCCACGGCCGCCCAGAATTTATTGTTTAGTGTGAGGGCATCTGGCCAACCCCAGTGACTGAATCAGATATTCTTGTTTTATGGCAGTGAAATTAAAATAATAATCAAGAATCAACCATTTAATTTTCTTGGCAGTTCATTCGTAGATTTGGCAACAATAGATAATAAAAAAACGGGTTGCTAATGTGTTTATAATGAAAGTGATGTGGCCCCTTGGTTGAGTCGGATGGGAGTGGAGCTAGACAGCTTTTCCAGAAGAATTATGATCAGACTGAAAGTGAAATCGTCAGTAAAATCATCCAAAATTAAGGCTGTACAATTTTTCAGACAACTATTGCGAGAACGATTCAGTTGAGATGTTTTAAAACGTAGGAGTTTGTTCAGAGTGCTCATCGTAAACAACAACTGGAGCATTAAAGCTGCATTGTGTAACTTTCCTGGTGGAGGGTCTGTCAAATGCCTTTCTCCATGGAGATGTTATAATGCTTTGTCTGTATGGCATTAAACCTTTCTATCTCCATGGAGACCAAACCAGCCCACAGTCACAGTCAGAATGCCTGTTTTTCTTGGTATTTTTTAACTATAAAAACCCCTGTTACTGAGCTGTTTAAAGTCATACTGTGGAACATTCCAAGCACAACAATGACATTAATATAGGAACAAAAATGTGACGAACCCACAACCAAAAAGTTACACAGTGCGGCTTTAACATTTGAGACAAGACTGAAACATGAATGGATAAACTAATACGAGAATCCTGTGCATTTCAGAACATGCTTGTTTTTATGCAGGATCATTTATTGATGACAGTGGACATTATCTTAGCAGTCTTTGCGCTTTCAAAATTGCAGATAAATCAATATCAGTCTCATCCACTATGCAAAAAAATCAATACTGTATACAATCCCCTATAATTCAAACAGCACTTCATTTGAATACAATCGAAGCAAAGATTTCCTCTTCAAACCAGCCCTGATTCTAAGTTAAAGGAGGTAGAAGAAAAGTGTAGATGAAATTCTTGCTCGACTATAGACATGTCCTGTTGATGTTTAATCAAGTAAAAAGGGGGCGTCTTGTTACGTATCTCTGTATATCTGACCCAAAATGCACTCACAGACTACAGCTGCAGGGGGAGTTCATATGAAAACTTCTATTTTAGCAAGAAAAAGTACTAGGAAAAATGGATTTAAATAAAGCTAGATAAAACAATATTTGAAAAAGAAAAAGAGTTGAATGTGCCTTTTTACATAAATACCAAAAAATAACCTCTCTTTATGCTGTGGTCTATTGTAAATCCTTATAATCTACATGAAACAAATTTTGGTCAACGAAGACACACAGACTGTATAAAGAAGTGGACTTGGGGAATGTGACATCACCCATAGCGTCCATCAGCTCCAGTCAAATGAAGCTCACCCAGGCTAGCAGTTATAGGGGCGAATTTGGAGCCAAGTCCGTATTAGGAATAGGAATTTATTAACGGATAAAACAGCGAACTAAAAGCACAACCATGTAGAGCGGGTTTATAAGAACATTTTAAGATCGCATGACGAGGTTACAGAAAGAGGGGTGACAATTTTTCCAATGTTCCAATTTTTCAAATGGATCCAGAGTTGATGGATCCGGAAGAATCCACATCGTCACTTCCTATTTGGAACGTGGCGGTCAGCGGATTAGTCCATTTATATTTACAGTCTATGCTAAGACACTAGGCATGGGACGATGTTGAAATTGTGTGTCCAATTATCACAATAATAAAAATAACTGCGGTATCACGATAACGATTAAACCTGCTGACAGTTAAAAAAAGTTTATGGATATGAATAATTATAATTTGAATGCCATAAATAAGAGTTGTACAGTGAAAACAGTGGACCAGTGGAGAACATGCTGCAAGAAGCTTTTTTCTGCACATTCTCGTGATAAAATTGCAGTTATCTTTGTTGGTCATTATGACAATTATTTAGAATGTCCCATCCATCCATCCATCCATCCATTTTCTTCCATTTTCCGGGGCCGGGTCACGGGGGCAACAATCTAAGCAGGGACTCACAGACTTCCTTCACCCCAGAGACTTCCTCCAGCTCCTCCAGGGGGACCCCAAGGTGTTCCCAGGCCAGCCGGGAGACATAGTCCCTCCAGTGTGTCCTGGGTCTTCCCCGGGGCCTCCTCCCGGTGGGACATGCCCGGAACACCTTCCGAGGGAGGCATCCAGGAGGCGTCCGGAACAGATGCCCGAGCCACCTCAGCTGCTCCTCTCCACGTGGAGGAGCAGCAGCTCTACTCCGAGCCCCTCCCGTGTGACTGAGCGCCTCACCCTATCTCTAAGAGAGAACCCAGCCACTCTGTGGAGGAAACTCATTTCGGCCTCTTGTATCCGCGATCTCGTCCTTTCGGTCATTGCCCAGAGCTCATGACCACAGGTGAGGGTTAGAATGTCTCATGAACGCTTAATGTCTTGCCTTTTTATCACAATAAACTATATTATTGTTTATTCCATCCTTTAAGACGCCATCGACAAAATGACTAAAGGTCTTCAGCCCCAGGAGAATCGAATGTCCTTGGATGGCGTGAGTTCAGGTGGAGTGATCAGGGGAGTGATCAGGGGAGTGATCTGGAGGAGTGAAACAGGACACAGCTCCAGGATAAACCCCCTAAAACAGTAGGTCCAGTAGCCCGCGGTCACTCTGCCACTCCTCCACTGGGCACTTCCATGTCAGGGCTCTGGCTCAGGGCCTGTGAGAAGTTTCCTCTCCCAAACACAGACTTTCCATACAGGGACATCATCCTCCTCCCCCTATGACATAGACGGAGAAACTACAGCAACAGAGGGCACCGGGCTGCTGGCCTTATCAAAGCAAAACATCCAAAAGGTTAAGCGATGTTCATGTAAAAAGAAAAAAAAGCTGAAAGTGCTATAGACATGCTAGTATAGTGTTGTCACAATATTGCATTTCTAAACTCAATTTCGATACCAAGAAATTCACTCAATGCTCGATACGGATCACAATACCACAATGAAGATATAAAATACTCCTTTTTTTAGTAAAAGAATGTCATTTTCATATACATAATAATAGTGCACAATGTTGATTTATAACAACAAAGCTCAAAGTGCTAAAGACATTAGCGTTGTCACTGGGGACGGCAGTAGCTCAGTTGGTAAGAGCGTTGAGCGCACTGATCTGAAGGTTGGCAGTTTGAATCCCGCTGTGTGAATGGGTGAGTGGTAACTTGTTGTAAAGCGCTTGAAGGTGGAAAAGTGCTGTATAAAAATATGACCATTTACCATACTAAAACTCGATTACGATACCACAATGAAGATATAAAATGCTCCTTATTAGAATGTAATTTTCAAATACAAAATATTAGTACAGTCATACCTCACCTTACCAAATTAATTCGTTCCAGAAGTGGTTTCGTAATGTGATTTTTTCGTAAGTAGAGTCGCAATGGGGGATTCGGGCTGCTGCGAAGCCGAGCGCGCATCCGAGCGCGAATTATTTGAATTTTTGAGACTTCGCATTTTGTAACTTGAATTTTCTTTCGTATTCAGAGATGAAAATTTTAAGTAAACGCGTTTCATAACTTGGATTATTCGTTAGTTGGGTCTTTCGTAAGGTGAGGTATGACTGTACTAGGGATACACGATATATCGGCATTAAAGGAAAAGTAACGTTTTTTACAATTTGAGCCTTATTTCGGTAATAAAACAAGTTGTTTTACTCACCCATATCACTTTGGTGTCATATGGAGCATTTCCGGAGATGTTTTAGATTAGCGTTAGGCTAACGCCGTTAGCCTAGCGCAACTTATAGCCATAGCTCAGGGCATTCCCCGAGCATGCTCCAAATGACACAAACTTTAGCACTTTTCAAATCATAGAAGCTCGATGTCTTTAGTCTACGATTTCGTTTGAATCAAAAGTGGCCTGTAATCCGAGATTTATCCATAGTTTACAGCTATGCGTTCCATGTTTGGGTCCCGGGAACTGAGAGCACACTCCGCGCATGCGCACTGGCGTCCTCATCTATTCGAAACTATGGCTAAATTTTGTCCAGTTAGTGTGATTTCTTTAATATCGATATCTTCTCAAATGAGTATCTAGTTTCGATATTAGTTTTTGTATCGATTCTGATTTCCAATACTTTTAATAATGCTAGTAGACATACACAATTTGAAATTTAGATCTTGCCAACAAAGTACACAGTTACACGGTTGCCTCAAAAGGTTGGCTGTTCAATACGGACTCTCAGCATTCCATGTTGTTATCACTGTGCCCTCGAGCAAAACACTTCAACTGTATTGCCTCACCTCTAATATTTGCATCTCTGCGTTAGTGTTTAATTAATCCATTGATACAGCCTCAAATACTAATCGATAAAACTAGTGTTAAAACTAGATGCCCATTTGATACTAAAAAGTCCAATTCACAGGACAGAAATGAACCTTTTCTGAGTAGTTTTAGATTGATCTTGAGCTGAATCAAGTATAAGAGCACATAGACAAGTATACACCCATGGACCACCGAGGGATTACGCAGATATAAGGCCACATGGGAATAAATAAAAGAAATAACTATGATTTTATGCTGAAAATCACATTCTATTGTCTAAATAAAGAGTTTTGTCTTAAAAAGCGCTAAATAAACCTAACGCATTATCATTAAAGACTGTATCTCCGTTTGAACCTGCAACTCCAGAGTCTTTTGTTAGACTAAACTCCAGATGCAAAAACACACAACTCAAGAAAGGGAACACATTTTTCACCAGTCCATTAGCGATACTCTATTTGAAGTGCTTGTGAAACTGATAGCAGCTGCTGTACAGATCCTGCATCAGCCCCAGTCATCATAAACAGTCTGAGTCACATTAGAGGAGGAAGAACGGGAGGAAGACAGCTTTTATCTGAGAGGAAGACTATACCCAGAGCCACACTATCAGAGTCAAGTCCATGTAATGAGCTCCAGGACTCCACCCACTGTTTACATTTGCACTGCAGTTACACTATAACCCACATACAAGGCATATATTCCACTGAACAAGGTCTGAGGCGTAAGCTGTGAAGAATGCAGGTCTAAGGCATCTGTGAAAGAGGATTTCACTTGATTTAAAGAGCGCAGTGGAGATGTTATTGCTTTACCTAGTGCTCCACAATACTGTATGACATTAAACTTAGATGTTACCTTGGACTCCATATTCACTTTTAAAAAGCATGTAAAAAACCTATCAAAAATGCTTATTTGAATATGCGTGAAAAGTCCCTCAGTCGTCCAGGTAGAATCCATGATAAAAGGAGAAGTTCAATTTGTCAACTGGACAAAGTTTGTTTGGTTGAAAACGTTTCGCCGCTCATCCGAGAGGCTTCGTCAGCTCTAAAAGAATATTTGAATATTCATAACTTTAGGCAAAATTAGACTTGCCTGGAAGAATCCATGACTCATCGCTGTACCAGCAGCGAGTCTGGTAACGCTTGGTCCAGTATGCGCTGCCGTTGCGCTTAGACAGCTAAGTGAACCAATCAGAGAACAGTTAACGGACAGCGACGTGAACCAAGCCGGTAGGAAGCAATGCAAAAACATATTTTTTGAAAAGAAAGGCCTCTAGAGCTGTCAGCTGCTGCGGTTTTAAAGAATCGATGTGTTTTAGGTCATTTAAGACCAATTTTACAGCTGAATGGAAGGGACGTTGCGGGCAAAGGCAGGTGCACTGACGTCACCATCTTTGAACGAATCAGAATCGCGGAATCCGTTGTTAACCGGGGGAGCAAGGGTCTCCAAATGGTATCACGCTGTATAGCAAATACAGAGAGATATCATTTGGCTGGCCAGGTAAAAATTATATATATATATATATATATATATATAAAATATATATATATATAATATATATATATATATAATATATATATATATATATAATATATAATATATATATATATATAATATATATATATATATATAATATATAATATATATATATATATAATATATAATATATATATATATATATATTTATTTTATTTTTTTTTTATTAATTTATTTATATATATATATATATATATATATATATATATATATTAATTTAATTAACAGAAATTCTGAGATTCATTCTCAGAATAATAATAAAAAAATCAGTTCATGTGGCCCTAATCCTCTTCCGTCGGTCACTGACAAGCAGAACTTTAAAAGCAACAGAATCATTTTTTTTTAAAAAAGCTTTAAAAATATTTGACAGAAAATCTTTATCTTTTCATCATTGTCTCATACTTCAGAAAGATAATATCTTAAGTTTTGAAAATGTTTGAAAATTGAAACTGGCCTGCTCGGTGTATAAGGTCTGAAATGGACTCACTCCACAACACCTTATAGACGCACAACACCTTATAGACGCACAACACCTTATAGACGCACAACACCTTATAGACGCACAACACCTTATAGACGCACAACACCTTATAGACGCACAACACCTTATAGCCTTATAGACGCACAACACCTTATAGAAAAATACATAGAAATCTGAACAACATCCAGCTGCAATAAGAGACTCGACCACATTCAGAACATTTAAAACCTGAAATCTGAACCGAATCAGATCTGTGATCAATAATGTTCTGCTTCTGTGTAAATGTCAGTGTTGTGTGTCATGATTGTGTCGTATTGTTTCTGTTTCTGTCATGTTTGTCCTGTGAGTTTGTCTGTTGTGTGAAGTTGTTGCTCGGGACGACAGATGTAAAGAACCTTCGGGATAATTCTGGCGTATTTACAAGTTTATGTTCATGAATATGCACTGTCCCTTTTAAATAAAAATAATTTAGAACCATTTATTCCATCACAGGTACTTGAAAAAACATGCATTCTTCTTGATCTTTTGGTGTCTATATCTTTTCTCCATGTTGATAGATTATATTCCCAAAATGATGAGCGGATTAAAAGATCCTATGACTCTTGTGAGCTTTTCGCCACGTTATGATATTACCTCACCAAAACATGCCTGGAGTTGTGTGTTTTTTCCATTCACATATTTTGACGTACGTTTGAGTAACCCTTTGTGTTTTTTAACCTATTATTAATCTGACTTGTGTCATGAGGTCGTAGTTTTCAAGTTAACCGCTACCCTTTTTCACTTTTGTTCAGTAGAGAGTGGAAATTCAAGGGTTGAGATCATCCAAATGATTCTAATGAAGGTATATGGAGTTTAAAAACACAGTGGAAGAATTTGTAAACAACAACTCTGGACCATGTTTTTGATGAGGAAACGTACAACATGATCAGAAAATTGCATAATATCGCTGCAATAGTCGCTTTAAACGCCCACCATGTATTATCCAATGCAAAAAAGTAGACTAAAGTAAAAGCGTGTATTTCATTATGTGGGCAATAAAAACCTTGTTCCACATTACGGCTTAAAACATTTCCATCTCAGAGGAGAATGTTCCAATAACAGTTCTGTTTATCACCATGAAGTCGTTCAGTTCACAAACTTGATGACTCGAAATTTTCCTCACGTCAGGAACTCAAATACAAGTATTTTGATAGGCTCGTGTAATTTTGAAATACTGAGATAATAAAAAAATATGAAAGGTAGTACATTCTTCTCAAACAGAAACCCGTTTGGAATAAAAATGAGCATTAAAAAGAATCAAATGTCAGCAGATTAGACTTAAAGAGTATAAGATGGAGTGTTCTGAGGGCTGCTGGAGAGATGAAGGAGAGAAGAAAGAGGTGATTTTGTGCCTCGGTGGTAATACGTTAAGTGTACATAACTGAATACTGTTATTACTAAGAACTGTCTGCTCGCTCAAAACAGCATTTAAACTAAGCCACAAACGCCCATTTAGATTTTCGCTGATGGTGCGGTTTAAAGCTGAATTTTACAGCTCATGGCCAGTATACGATCTGTCAAACATAAGTGACACGATAACAGATTTGAATTACGATAATACAAATGCTAAGGGACAATATTATTTAAATTAATATGACACTGACTAGGGCTGGGTGGTATACAGGTTCATACCAAATATGGATTATGATATGGATTTTTCATATATCCCAATCCCGGTGAGTGTGTGCGTACAAAACGTTGGGAACACAGAGCGGCGGAACGTGGTGCCGCGGGACATTGTTTGAGAGGGGGACTGTTTTGCAGTGGCGTGAGAGCGGTGGAAGCTCAGTGTGTGTTGAGCGGTGAACAACGACGGAGAAAATGTTACAGACACAGAGGAACTTACACCGAAAAGAGGAGCCGTGTCAGTCGTGTGGAAGAACTTCGGCTTTAAAAAATCTGACGCCGATCAAACAACCGTATTCTGTAAATGTCGTCGGGCTAAAGTCGTAGCCGCAGGAGGCGACACGAGCGATCTGCTTCACCACCTCCGTCACAAACACGTCCTGGAATATGAAGAATGCACGAAACTAAGATCTGCATCCTCTTCCACGTCTGCAGGGAACGTTCAAGTCGGCGCCGCGACACAAAACGCCACTCAGACGTCACTCAAAGACGCGTTTGCTAAGGGGACCGCCTACGACAAGAAAAGCAAATGGTGGAACGATATTACCAACGCTGTTACTGTCCACTTCGCCAAAGACATGGAACCACTTAGTCCTGTTGAGAAAGGAGCTTCAAGGAGATGATTAAAGCTCTGGACGCAGATATGTTTTACCAAGTCAAATTTACTGCAGTAATTATTCTCTAAATTATTAGGAAATGGGGTTAACACCTAGTCATGCATGAAAAAAAACAAAAAAAAACTCTCACTCTCCTTGTCCTCACCTCTTCCACCTCCAGAGTCCGGGACTTAGAAAACGTCTCCTAAACATCATCTAATCGGCCACACCCTTCATCATGTCTTCTCCTGAGGCTCATCCAAAAAACCTACTAATACTTCGTCTTAGAGTCTGTCCAGGTTGAAATATTTGTACTGAAGCAAAAGTACTTTTACTTGAGTTCAATTCTGGTAATAGAAATGAATTATTCAACCCTCTACAGCTCAGATCCTATCGTAGTACAGAAAATAACAGAAAAAACATGTTTGAGTGTTCCAGCTGTCATGGCATCACACTTCTGTAGTTCACTTTTAAGCACGCCAACAAGATTTACAATATTTACAGCAGTTGTTAAAAGTATAGAAACTGAAACTAGATAGATACAAGATACTTAGGACTAGATGCTTATTTGAGCAGGTGTCGATACTAAAAAAGTCCCAGTCACAGGACAGAAATGAACCTTTCCTTAGTACTTTTAGAATGATCTTGAGCTGTATCAGAACAAGTATAAGAGCACACAGACTATGTGACCAGCCACGGCTAAAGTGAAAATGTAGTTGAATAGTTCAGATGTAAAGCCGAAGTCTACCTCCATTTTACTTTCATTTCTTTTATGTTTTAAAGCACTTCATATTTTATTTATTCATTTTTAAAAATGTTATTCACCAGAGGCTGAACTTTTTTGCACTAAACTTCCAGTAATTATAAGTATATGTGTGTGTGTGTGTTTTTATAACACTTTAGTTTAGTTAAGCACTTTATTATTGATCATTGTTCAGTTTTCCTTGTGATCATAATGTTGAACATGTGTGTTTTCCCTGAACGCTTATGGTCCTGGTTTAGACCTGGTTTAGACCTGGTTTAGACCTGGTTTAGACCTGGTTTAGACCTGGTTTAGACCTGGTTTAGACCTGGTTTAGACCTGGTTTAGACCTGGTTTAGACCTGGTTTAGTCATGTTTAAGTCCTGGTTCAGACCTGGTTTAGTCATGTTTAAGTCCTGGTTTAGACCTGGTTTAGACCTAGTTTAGACCTGGTTTAGACCTGGTTTAGACCTGGTTTAGACTTGATTTAGACTTGATTTAGACTTGATTTAGACCTGCTTTAGTCATGTTTTAGTCCTGGTTTAGACCTGGTTTAGTCATGTTTAAGTCATGTTTAAGTCCTGGTTTAGACCTGGTTTAGACCTGGTTTAGACCTGGTTTAGTCATGTTTAAGTCCTGGTTTAGACCTGATTTAGACCTGATTTAGACCTGATTTAGACCTGGTTTAGACCTGGTTTAGACCTGGTTTAGTCATGTTTAAGTCCTGGTTTAGACCTGATTTAGACCTGGTTTAGACCTGGTTTAGACCTGGTTTAGACCTGGTTTAGACCTGGTTTAGTCATGTTTAAGTCCTGGTTTAGTCCTGGTTTAGTCCTGGTTTAGACCTGGTTTAGACCTGGTTTATACCTGGTTTAGACCTGGTTTAGACCTGGTTTAGTCATGTTTAAATCCTGGTTTAGACCTGGTTTAGTCATGTTTAAGTCCTGGTTTAGACCTGGTTTAGACCTGGTTTAGACCTGGTTTAGACCTGGTTTAGACCTGGTTTAGACCTGTTTTAGTCCTGGTTTAGACCTGGTTTAGTCATGTTTAAGTCCTGGTTTAGACCTGGTTTAGACCTGGTTTAGTCATGTTTAAGACCTGGTTTAGTCCTGGCTTAGTCCTGGCTTAGTCCTGGCTTAGTCCTGGCTTAGTCCTGGCTTAGTCCTGGCTTAGACCTGGCTTAGACCTGGCTTAGACCTGGCTTAGACCTGGCTTAGACCTGGCTTAGACCTGGCTTAGACCTGGCTTAGACCTGGCTTAGACCTGGCTTAGACCTGGCTTAGACCTGGCTTAGACCTGGTTTAGTCCTGGTTTAGACCTGGTTTAGTCCTGGTTTAGACCTAGTTTAGACCTAGTTTAGACCTAGTTTAGTCCTGGTTTAGTCAGATTTCATTGATCAGAACATTGAACATGTGTGTTGCTTATTGCCTGTCAGAGGAAGATTAAATTTAAAATAAAAATGTAGATTTTTTTTTTTCCTTCCTGGTCCTTATTTTAAATAGGTCATACAATGTTTCAATAATTACTGATATGAAAACCGATATAACCGATACAACCCAATAAGCCAATATGAAACACTTATATCGTGATACAGATGTCAGCCATATCGCCCAGCCCTGGTGTGGAGTCACACTCGTCCAACCAGCAGCCAACCATAAAAACTCTTTATGATGCGTACGCAGAGGTGGAGAGCAGGTGTGGACAGGAATGTGTTTCTTTATTGTTACGTTTGCCTTCTGCCCCTGCCCTTTTCACCCCGAGTCAGGTGATTCCTCTCAGCGAATAATAAACCGGACAAAACTACTACTGGCCTTGAACTAGGCCAGAACCAGAGAGAAGCTGTACTGACACATGAAGTCATCAACATTCCCTGGGAGTGTGAAGCTAACTGTGGGCACCGCTCTGTCTCAAGCTCTGTTCCTCGACTTTACCTGAGCTCTGTTTCAACACAATCTGGCCTTAAAGGATGTGTGAATGAAACAAAACACTGCTCAGTAACAGCATTATAATATGGTTTAAAGCTCACAGGAGTCAATTTTGTGTAACACAGGACCTTTACACAAACTACTTTATTGTTTTCACTGCATTTCAGAACCTTGCTGCAGGGGGTAAACTGAATAGCACCAGAAATTTAATAGAATCAAAATCCTGGGTTGAACCTCTGCAGCTGATGTCATCAACAATCTCTGGAGGCATGATACCAACTGTAGGCACTGTATTGTTTAATGTGATGATACAGTATCGTTATCAGGGGGCTGCTGTATCAATATATCGCCAAAAGTATTTTTTGCACAAAGCCATGGTTTAAAAAAGACTTAGTATCGCAACCATGATTTAGTCATGATGTTTTTATCGAACCATTTCAAATTTATTTAAAAATTAATATCGAATCCAAAGTGCACTGTGTTGAAATATGCACCGTATCGTAGGGCTGGGCGATATACCGCTTCATATCAAATACTGGGAATACGCGGGACATTGTTTGAGAGGGGGACTGTTTTGCAGCGGCGTGAGAGCGGTGGAAGCTCAGTGTGTGTCGAGCGGTGAGCAACATGGACGGAGAAAATGTTACAAACACAGAGGAACTTATACCAAAAAGAGGAGCCGTGTCAGTCATGTGGAAGTATTTCGGCTTTAAAAAAAATCTAGCGCTGATCAAACAACCGTATTCTGTAAATGTCGTCGGGCTAAAGTCGTAGCCGCAGGAGGCAACACGAGCGATCTGCTTCACCACCTCCGTCACAAACACGTCCTGGAATATGAAGAATGCACGAAACTAAGATCTGCATCCTCTTCCACGTCTGCAGGGAACGTTCAAGTCGGCGCCGCGACACAAAACGCCACTCAGACGTCACTCAAAGACGCGTTTGCTAAGGGGGCCGCCTACGACAAGAAAAGCAAACGGTGGAACGATATTACCAACGCTGTTACTGTCCACTTCGCCAAAGACATGGAACCACTTAGTCCTGTTGAGAAAGGAGCTTCAAGGAGATGATTAAAGCTCTGGACCCAGATAATTTTACCAAGTCGAATTTACTGCAGTAATTATTCTCTAAATTATTAGGAAATGAGGTTAACACCTAGTCAATACTGTCAAATACCGTGACACCGACACCAGAGCATTTTGAGCTTTGGGAATAGACGAATAATAAAGTGCAAATGAAACAAAACAAAACAACTCCGGGCACATTATCGTCAGAAAATAGTGTAATATTGGAACTTTAATGCTGAAAAATACTAAATAAATGTGCTGTGTGACAACATTCTAACATTCTAACACAGTTCAAAGCTCACGAGAGTCAGTTTTGCAGAATATATTCCCTTCTAACCCAGAGTGACCAGATTTTCAGAATTCTAAACTGGGACACACCTGGGTTGGGGTTGGGTATAAATAAAATTGTGAAATGAGTGTGTGACATTGTGGGTTCTCGTGTGTCATAATCTGAAGGACTTCTTCTGCTGCATTGCTTTGTGCTTTTTGCTCATTCACAAACACAGATTTCGGTATTTTGGCAAAACAAATGACAATTTATGCTCCTCTTTACTGTCGGCAGGGATCGGATTAGTCAGAAACTGTGATAGTCCTGGTTTGGACCTGATGTCCTGGTTTAGTCTTAGTTTAGTCCTAGTTTGGACCTGATGTAGTCCTTCAGTTAGTCACTCAACTTTTTGGTTCAAACTCCTAAACAGGACCATGAGCGCTCATGTTGATCACAGGCTCCGGAAAATGTGCCATTTAAATCCATTTTGTAAGCAGGCGTGGCTAAAGCTCTCAAAACAAATACATATCTCTGTATGTGACCCAAACTGCACCCACAAGACTGCACCTGCACGAGAGTTCAGGCTGAAACAACTATTCATGCAAAAAAAAAAGAAAAACAAAACTGAATTTACATGTAGAAATGCTTATTAAGGTATGATATAATGCCATACTGTGGAACATTGCAGGAAAAACAATAACATCTCCAAAGACACAAGCAGTCGAAACAAAACACCCTCCACCGGAAAAGCTCCTTAGTACACCTTTAAACCAGTCAGACTAATCTTGCATCGTTTTAAAAGGTGTATTGGGTAACTTGTCTGGTAAATACGTTTAATGCCATACTGTGGAACATTCCAGGAAAAACAATAACATCTCTGTGGCAGATCACATATGGAGGAGCGCTGCAAGAAAGACAAAAAAAAACCTCATTTGATATTGTCACATAAAGCTTTTGTCGCTTTAGACTCACTCACAGTGGGAAAAGGAACCACAACTTTTACTCAAGTCAGAGTACTGTTATTTCAACACAAATAGTACCCAAGTAGGAGTAAGTATTTGGCTAGAAAAGTACTCTAAAAAGTACAATTTCTAAATCGTTTGTAGTAGTTTGAGTAGCAGAAGTGATTCACAGTGTTCTCAAATAGGTGGTACACAGATCTGCAAGGCGGTGCAAGGAAGCACTAGGTGATACGGTGATTAAAAAACTATTTATTCCCTTCCTCGTCTTATCCTCTTAAACTGTCATTAGTGCTTTGTCTGGAATGTTTCACAGTATGGCTTTAAACCCTTTTATCGCCATGGAGACCAAACCAGACCAAGTAACAGGTCAGAATGTCATTTTTTTGTAGATATTTTTTTCTGTTTTTCTAAATATTTTTGAGCTATAAAACCATCTGTAATTGAATAAATGTAAAGTAGAGCTGTTTAAAGTCATTGATCATACTGCGTTCCCCAGTATGATCAATGACATATCCATAGAAACAAGCAGGTGACGGACCCTCCACCAGAAAAGTTACACAATACACCTTTAAAACACTACAAGATTAGTCTGACGGGTCTAATTTAAAGGTGTACTAAGGAGCTTTTCCGGTGGAGTGTGTTTTGTTTTGTTTCGTTTCGACTGCTTGTTTTTCCAGGAATGTTCCGCAGTATGGCATTAAATGTATTTACCATGTCTTAATAAGCATTTCTACATGTATTTTTTTATTTTTTGCATGAATAATTGTTTTTGCTTGAACTTTTGTGACAGAAACCTAAAATTGCACTCAGGCGTTGTACTTTTCACTTTTGTCCTTTGTTGCCATCCACCACTGCCCCGAGCTACATCCTTCCCAGCTCTGCACTCGACTTTCTCCTCAACAAAAAGCAGAATAAACATGTAAACGTATATTAGGGGAGTAGAAAAAGAAAAGAGCTGCTCCTGTGTTTGTGTTAGCGTGGCCTGTTCGCTCTGCCCTGGACAGACCCAACCCACCGGGCGAGAGTTCAGACTGATAAAAACCAATCATTTTAACCCAGCGGGGGAGTGCGGCCGTGCGCAAACAGAGCGGCGTACGGCGAGGTTATTAGAGATAATGAAAACGAATGAAAAAACGAAAACTAGAATTGGACAAATATTTTTGTTAACTGAAATAAAAAAAAAACGACAATTAAAAGAAAAAAATGATAACTGAAACTGTATTGTGTGTTTACAAAACTAAAACTAACTGAAATTACACATAAATTAAAGCAGGACTAAACCAGAACTAAACTAAGTCTAAAGCAGGACTAAACTAGGACTAAACAAGGACTAAAGCAGGACTAAACCAGGACTAAACAAGAACTAAACCCGGACTGACTAAACTAGGACTAAACCATGACTAAACAAGGAGTAAACAAGGACTGACTAAACTAGGATTAAACTAGGACTAAACTAGGACTAAACCAGAACTAAACTAGGACTAAACCAGGACTAAACCAGGAGTAAACAAGGACTGACTAAACTAGGATTAAACTAGGATTAAACTAGGACTAAACCAGGACTAAACAAGGAGTAAACAAGGAGTAAACAAGGATTAAACTAGGACAAAACAAGGACTAAACCAGGACTAAACTAGGACTAAACAAGGACTAAACCCAGACTGACTAAACTAGGATTAAACTAGGTTAAACAAGGACTAAACAAAGACTAAACCAGGACTAAACTAGGACCCAAGAGGGACTAAACCTGGACTGAATAAACTAGGATTAACCTAGGAATAAAACAGGACTAAACTAGGACTGAACCAGGACTAAACTAGGACTAAACCAGGACTAAAGCAGGACAAAACCAGGACCAAAGAAGGACAAAACCAGGACTGACTAAACCAGGACTAAACCAGGACTAAACTAGGACAATTAAAAGAAAAAAACGATAACTGAAACTGTATTGTGTGTTTACAAAACTAAATAAAACTAACTGAAATTATAGATAAATCGCTCTTCGTTTTCGTCGTTGTCAATTTATTTACAAGTCTTGGATTGCTGTAAAATAAATGTGGAAGTTTTGGTGTGTATTTTTATTTGTTTTTGCGCTTAAGGCTGCAGCTTGTGGACTGCTTTGTTTGTTGTGGGGGTAAACCTGAATAAATGTTTTAAAATTGTATTTGTTTGTAGTAAGTTTGATAACACAATACTTTCTTTCTGAATCCTGCACTTGACAAATAACCCAAAGTATAACCCAAAAACTAAAACTAATAAAAACTAAACTAAAACCGAGCAGTTAGAAAAAACGAAATCTAAAACTATCAGAGCCGCTCTAAAAATGAATTAAAACTAACTGAATTAGAGGGGGAAAAAAGTCTTAACTAACTAAAACTAAACTATAATAAAAAATCCAAAACTATTATAACCTTGGCGTGTGGGAAATAAACCAATAACCTTCACTGAAACTGTCCATAGGAAAAGCAAATAGTGGTGCAGTTGTGTAATACAATGGGTGCATTACTTTATTTTGTTTGTTTTTAATAGTGTAACTGGAGTTTCAAAATAAAAGTTCACAAACGAAGTAAAGATATGTGATTTGGATTAAAATGCACTACGGTATGTAAAAATGACTCTTGTGAGGCAAGGTTATAATGGTTTAGGATTTTTCATTATAGTTTAGTTTTAGTTAGTTTTTCCTCTAAATCAGTTAGTTTTAATTAGCCTTTAGAGCGGCTCTGATCATTTTAGTTTTCGTTTTTTTTCTAACTGCTCAGTTTTTCTTAGTTTTAGTTTTAGGGTTATACTTTGGGTTATTTGTCAAGTGCAGGATTCAAAAAGAAAGTATTGTGTTATCAAACTTACAAAAAACAAATTTTAAATTTTAAAACATTTCTTCAGGTTTACCTCCACAACAACCAAAGCAGTACACAAGCTGCAGCCTTAAGTGCAAAAACAAACCAAAATACACACCAAAACTTCCACATTTACCAACTCCAAAAAAGGATTGAAAATAAATTGACAAAGACGAAAACCAAGAGCGATTTATCTATAATTTCAGTTAGTTTTAGTTAGTTTTATAAACACACAATACAGTTTCAGTTATCTTTTTTTCCTTTTAATTGGCATTTTTATTTATTTCAGTTAACAAAAATATTTTAGAACTAATCTAGTCCTGGTTTAGTCTTAGTTTAGTCCTGGTTTAGACTTGATCTAGTCCTGATTTAGTCTTAGTTTAGTCCTGGTTTAGTCCTGGTTTAGACCTGCTTTAGACCTGGTGTAGTCCTGGTGTAGTCCTGGTTTAGACTAGGGGTGTGCAAAATAATCGTCATGACAATGCATCGCAATACTAATTTTCACAATATACTGCATCGATTCTTGATGGCAAAATCGATTATTATTATTAATTAATAATTAATAAATTAATTATTAATAAATAAATAAAAAAAATAATTATTAGTTGTTTTTTTCTATAAATCCTATGCACTTTTTTCTTTGTGAAAGGGTATTGTTTGTTATGATGGTAGCTACCTCCAAAATGGCAAATGTTTGAACATCATTTTTTGTTTTAGAAAAAATCCTATGCACTTTTTTTGTTATTGGTTTGGTTTATTTGTTTTTGTTATTCAATAAATTCAGTTATGAATTGAGTTGCTCAGAGTTATGTATCAATTGAAGACACTACCCAGATACACAGCCACTGATATTCAAGTTATCCTCTTTTTTTTGGTACATTTTCACTGAAGTATGTCGAATATATTGCAATGCATCGCAATAATTCAAGTATCGTGATGCATCGTGATAGTATCGCATCGTGGCATATGAATCGTGATTCGAATTGAATCGTGACTTCTTTGCCAATACCCACCCCTAATTTAGACCTGGTGTAGTCCTGTGTTAGACCTGGTGTAGTCCTGGTTTAGACCTGGTTTAGACCTGGTTTAGACCTGGTTTAGACCTGGTTTAGACCTGGTTTAGACCTGGTTTAGTCTTAGTTTAGACCTAAGATAGTCCTGGTTTAGTCTTAGTTTTGTTTCACTCACGTGTTTAACACACAAACTCTGCAGATTTAGGCTTTTTCTCACAAATAATAAGACAGGAAGTGCTCCACTGTGTTTTTAAACTCTACACACCTTCACTAGAACCATTTGGATAATTACAGCTCTGGAATTCCCAATCCTCACTGAACAAAAAGGTTAAATGTAGCTGTTATTAACGTGAAAACTATGTCTTTATTTTTGAGCTTTGGAAATAGACGAATAATAAAGTGTGAATGAAACCAAACAAAACAAAACACAACTCCGGGCACATTATCGCCAGAAAATAGTGTAATATAAGAACTTTAATGCTGAAAAATACTAAATAAATGTGCTGTGTGACAACATTCTAACATTCTAACACGGTTCAAAGCACACGAGAGTCAGTTTTGCAGAATATATTCCCTTCTAACCCAGAGTGACCAGATTTTCAGAATTCTAAACTGGGACACACCTGGGTTGGGGTTGGGTATAAATAAAATTGTGAAAAGAGTGTGTGATATTGTGCGTTCTCGTGTGTCATAATCTGAAGGACTTCTTCTGCATTTTTGTGCTTTTTGCTCATTCACAAACACGGATTTCGGT
Organism: Paratrypauchen microcephalus; assembly: GCA_036785185.1. Classification (NCBI taxonomy): domain Eukaryota; kingdom Metazoa; phylum Chordata; class Actinopteri; order Gobiiformes; family Gobiidae; genus Paratrypauchen; species Paratrypauchen microcephalus. Next base: position 23,770 of record JAVJIX010000065.1, on the reverse strand, counting down.
ATTTTGGCAAAACAAACGACAATTTATGCTCCTCTTTACTGTCGACAGGGACCGGATTAGTCAGAAACTGTGATAGTCCTGGTTTAGTCCTGGTTTAGACCTAGACCTGGTTAGACCTGGTTTATTCCTAATGTAGTCCTGGTTTAGACCTAATGTAGTCCTGGTTTAGTTTTAGTTTAGTTCTGGTTTAGTCTTAGTTTAGTCCCGGTTTAGACCTGATGTAATCCTGGTTTAGTCTTAGTTTAGTTGTGGTTTAGACCTGATGCAGTCCTGGTTTAGTCTTAGTTTAGTCCTGGTTTAGACCTGATGTAGTCCTGGTTTAGTCTTAGTTTAGTCCTGGTTTAGACCTGATGCAGTCCTGGTTTAGACCTGATGTAGTCCTGGTTTAGTCTTAGTTTAGTCCTGGTTTAGACCTGATGTAGTCCTGGTTTAGACCTAATGTAGTCCTGGTTTAATCTTAGTTTAGTCCTGGTTTAGACCTAATGTAGTCCTGGTTTAATCTTAGTTTAGTCCTGGTTTAGACCTAATGTAGTCTCGTTTTGGCCTAATCTAGTCCTGGTTTAGACCTGATGTAGTCCTGGTTTAATCTTAGTTTAGTCCTGGTTTATTCTTAGTTTAGTTCTGGTTTAGACCTCATGTATTAATCTAAACCAGGACTAAACTAAGACTAAACCAGGACTACATCAGGTCTAAACCAGGACTAAACTAAGACTAAACCAGGACTACGTAGTCCTGGTTTAGAGCAAACTGGTCAAAAATATGGACATTTCTTGTATAAAACTGGGACAAATCAAGTGATTTTGTATAAATCAGATGGGACGGGGAACACAGGGGACACGGGGGACACAGGAGTCCAAACTGGGACTGTCCCGGGTTAACAGGGACATCAGGTCACCCTGGTTTGCAAAAGACCAACATAAGCAGGGGTAGACCTTCTGAAATGTCTTACACAGAGGGGAGTGGTTACGATGTCATAACTTAAACATGATTTAAACCGTGACAGAAAACTTAAAAAATAAATAATAAAAATAAAATAAAAAACACAGACTCACGTTTAGTCGCATTGATGAGGTTCTTTCCATCTTTGTAGAGCTCTTTTATAAACCTGTTCGTTTTGTCCAACTCCGCTTCGTGGGCTTTGATTTTCTCCCGAAAGCAGGGACTGTCCAGATAACACTCACTAAACTCCAGCGGGTGTAGTCCCATGTCTCTTCCACGAAAATCCCCGCTGCGATTAAAAGAAAAAAACCGTTAAAAGTTGTGGATGTGCTCGGGGAAAGTGTAAAACATAGCGGTGAGTGTTTGGAGGCCACTTTAGTGCACCAGAAAAAGCACGGGGTGTAGTTCCACAGTTGTCAAATAAGGAAAAACTTAAAAGGTGAAAAGTAAAAAACGGTTCGGGAATGAAAATTAATCCGATTCCCGGCGTGTGGAGCCGGGGGAAGCCGTGGGGAAGTGTCCGGTCCACGGAGAGTGTCCACAAAGAGTGTCCACGGAGAGTGACAGATCGGGGAACTGTGACATATGCATGCGTGGAGCGAAGAGCGCAGCCGAAGAGCGTCAACCGCGACAAGATACGTGTGTGCGTCACTTCCGCTTTCACCGCGAGGAAGGCGGGATTTCGGTTTTATTTAATTTTAATTTTTTTTTGTAATTTTTTTTTTTTACAAAATTATAACTGAGTTTTATTTTAAATTAACATTTATTTACATTTATTCAATTACAGGAAGTTTTATAGCTTAAAAATACCTAGAAAAACAACATTCTGACTGTGAGCGGAGTTTAGTCTTAGTTTAGTTCTAGTTTAGACCTAATGTAGTCCTGGTTTAGTCTTAGTTTAGTCCTGGTTTAGACCTGATGTAGTCTTGGTTTAGTCTTAGTTTAGTCCTGATTAAGACCTGATGTAGTCCTGGTTTAGTTTTAGTTTAGTCCTGATTTAGAGCTAATGTAGTCCTGGTTTAGTCTTAGTTTAGTCCTGGTTTAGACCTGATGTAATCCTGGTTTAGTCATGGTTTAGTCCTGGTTTAGACCTGATGTAGTCCTGGTTTAGTCTTAGTTTAGTCCTGGTTTAGACCTGATGTAATCCTGGTTTAGTCATGCTTTTAGTCCTGGTTTAGACCTGATGTAGTCCTGGTTTAGTCTTAGTTTAGTCCTGGTTTAGACCTGATCCAGTCCTGGTTTAGATCTAATCCAGTCCTGGTTTTGGCTGTAGCCTCGTTGGCACAGTTAGGCAGCGCGTCAGTCTCGTAATCTGAAGGTCTTGAGTTCGAGCCTCACACAGGGCAAATAATTTTAATTAAGAATGTTTAAACTAAATATCTGTTCGCTTTCTCCAACACAGATTCCTTACTTTGGTGGCACAGTGGCTGAGTGGCTAGCGCTCATGCTTTACAGCAAGAAGGTTCCAGGTTCGATCCCCAGGTCACCCGGGCCTGTCTGTACCTAGAAAAAACACATTCTGACTGTCAGCGGAGTTTAGACCTGTTGTAGTCTTAGTTTAGACCTGACGTACCCCTGGTTTAGTCTTAGTTCAGTCCTGGTTTAGATACCGGGCCAACCACTCAACCGAGGATGCAATCTGCTCTGCGCTTCACCCACCTGGACAATAAAGACTCATATGTGAGAATGCTGTTCATAGATTTCAGTTCAGCATTCAACACCATAATCCCACAGCAGCTCATCACCAAACTGGACCACCTGGGGCTTTAGACCTCACTGTGTAATTGGACTTCCTCAGCGAGAGGCCACAGGCAGTGCGGGTCGGCAGACACACCTCAAGCTGCATTAGACTGAGCACAGGAGCCCCCCAGGGCTGTGTGCTCAGTCCGATGTTCTTCACTCTGCTGACCCACGACTGCTCACCAGCGTTCAGCACCAATCACATAGTGAAGTTTGCGGACGATACGACTGTGGTGGGTCTCATCTCTAATAATGATGAGACAAACTACAGGAGTGAGGTGAGCCTTCTGACCCAGTGGTGCAGCAATAACAATCTCCTTCTTAATGTTGAAAAGACCAAGGAGATTGTTATTGACTTCTGGAGAGGCCCCACCCAGCACCCCCCACTGCCCATCAACGGTGCTGCTGTAGAGAGGGTGAGCAGCACCAAATTCCTGGGGGTGCAGATCAGGGAGGACCTCTCCTAGACAGTGAATAATACATCACTGGCAAAGAGGGCTCAGAAGCGCCTCTATTTCCTCCGCAAACTGAGGAGAGCTGGAGCCCCCCCACCCATCATGACCACCTTCTACCGAGGCGCCACTGAGAGCGTTCTGACCAGCTGCATCACTGTGTGGTACGGGAGCTGAACAGAACAGGAAAGCCCTGCAGCGCACAGTGAATGCAGCTGGGAGGATCGCTGGTGTCTCTCTCCCCTCCTTCCTGGACATTTTTAACACCCGCCTCACCCGCAGAGCGTCTGGCATTGTGGGTGACACGAGCCACCCCTCACACAGCCTCTTCAGTCTCCTGCCCTCGGGGAGAAGGTACTGGAGTCTCCGGGCCCACTCCACCAGACTGTCAAACAGCTTCATCCACCAGACTGTCAAACAGCTTCATCCACCAGGCTGTCAGGAGGTTGAACTCTCACCTGAACTCTCACCTTACCTGTCACCCACCCCCCACCCCCCATATTGGCATAACCTGTATACCATAAAAAGACATATCACTCTAGACACTTTAAAAAAAACTGCTGCTAAGGACTACTGTTGCACTGTTGCACATTTACATTTACTACTGGAATTTACTACTGTTGTACTGTTGTTTACTCCTGTTATTGCACTAGAATTACTATTGTTGCACATTTATTTTTATCTTAACTTCAATGCACATTCTATTGCACATTACCATTTCACTGCTGCATCTTCCATTGCACATTTTGATGCACACTGCACATTTTTGGACATCTGTATATAGGTATTTATTTATTATGTTGCACTGCTTTCAGATTTTAGATCTTAGACTTTAGTTTAGATTTAGATTTCTTAGATAGTTTTGTTGGGTTTTGTCCTTATATTGTATTTTGTCTTTTTTGCACTACCTGGCCAGAGAGAAACGAAATTTCGATTCACTGTATGTTGAACACATATGGCAGAAATGACAATAAAGCTGACTTTGATCTTTAATCTTTGATAGATCTAATGTAGTCTGGTTTATTCTTAGTTTCGTCCTGGTTTAGACCTTATGTAGTCCTGGTTTAGTCTCAGTTTAGTCCTGGTTTAGACCTGATGTACCCCTGGTTTAGTCTTTGTTTAGTCCTGGCTTAGAACTGAGGTAGTCCTGGTTTAGTCTTAGTTTAGTCCTGCTTTAGAACTAATGTAGTCCTGATTTAGTCTTAGTTTAGTCCTGGTTTAGACCTAATCCAGTCCTGGTTTAGATCTAATCCAGTCCTCGCTTAGTCTGTAGCCTCGTTGGCGCAGTTAGGCAGCGTGGCAGTCTCATAATCTGTGTGAGGTCTGAGCCTCACACGGGGCAAATAGTTTTAATTAAACTAAATATCTGTTTGCTTTCTCCAACACAGATTGCTTTCTTTGGCAGCATGGTGGCTGAGTGGCTAGCGCTCATGCTTCACAGCAAAAAGTTTCCAGGTTCATTCTCCAGGTAGCCTGGGCCTTTCTGCCTTTCTAGAAATAACACATTCTGACTGTGAGCAGAGTTTAGACCTGGTGTAGCCCTGGTTTTAGTCCTGGCTTAGAGCTGATGTAGTCCTGGTTTAGTCTTAGATTAGTCCTGCTTTAGACCTAATGTAGTCCTGATTTAGTCTTAGTTTAGTCCTGGTTTAGTCTTAGTTTAGTCCTGGTTTAGACATAATGTAGTCCTGGTTTAGTCTTAGTTTAGTCCTAGCGCTCATGCTTCACAGCAAGAAGGTTCAGGGTTCGATCCCCGGGTCGCCCGGGCCTGTTTGTCCCTAGAAAAAACACATTCTGATTGTGAGCGGAGTTTAGACCTGATGTAGTCCTGGTTTAGACCAGAGGGGTATTCCACACCAGAGGGGTTCGATTCCCGGGTTGCCCAGGCCTTTCTGTGTGTGTTCTGTGTGGAGTTTGCATGCATGGTCTGGGTTCGATCCCCGGGTCGCCTGGGCCTTTCTGTGTGGAGTTTGCATGTTCTCCCCGTGTCTGGGTGGGTTTTCTCTGGGCACTCCGGTTTCCCCCACCAACCCAAAATATGCACCATAGGTAAATCCTCCAGCTGAGGTCCTGACCAAGCCGAAGCAAGAAGATCATGGAGATGGTCCCCGGGCGCAGTAATGTGCTGCTCACTGCTCCTAATAACAGGATGGGTTAAATGCAGAACTGGAATTTCCCCACTGTGGGACTAATAAAGGCATAGCTTTCTTTGTTCGACAGTTCGCGCTAGTTTTAGTGAGAGTTCGGTTCCATGACTCTCGCTAAATTTAGTCCCCGCTGAGTTACTGGGGTAACATGGTTTTAGCGGATAGTCTGGTACCAGGCAGGCTAAAGATGCGGCTTAATCAGGCCGTGTCACAGAGAATACGTACCTGACGTAAATAGACTGTCAAACAAACCATTCCGCACACTTCCCGCATGAGTATCTGTGTTGTCCGAAAACAATTTCAGCAAAAAAATAAATTACCTTACGTTCTTGGCTCTTGACAAATCTCCGGTAATTTAAAAATATACTTTTGAACCGCTGTCTTTATGACATTAGCAGATAGAATCATTCCAAAGCCATTATTGAGGAACAGTTTAGTCAAGTGGTTAAAGGGATATGTCACCCCCAGGTCAAACTTGGGCATCTCCCCACAGTCCAGAGACTAAAATAAGTGGTGGAAAGCGTTTTCCTGGTCACCCAGCCATTGTCCAGGTCTGTCAGCACTGACCGCCGCGGTATCTGCAGCTACTCCGCATTAGACTGGAGTCTAACAGCGCCAGAGAAAGATTTCGGCCAAAAGGAATTAATTTGCTCGATGCGTTTCCCAATTACTTTCTGTGTAGTGCGCATTCATATCGAGTGCAAATAAATGTGCAAATCAACATGAATCCCTCCTTCACGAGAGCTTGACTTGGTCATTTTGGGTGGGAACTATTTTTCAGTGCGGAAAAAGAAAGCCGAAGCACACAGCACGCTGCCAGGGGAATCCCTGTTACGCACCAGGAAGGGAGTTCCCCTGTTGCGCAGCGTGGTGCGTGCTTCGGCTTTCTTTTTCCGCACTGAAAAATAGTTCCCACCCAAAATGACCAAGTCAAGCTCTCCGTGTTGATTTGCACATTTATTTGCACTCGATATGAATGCGCACTACACAGAAAGTAATTGGGAAACGCATCGAGCAAATTAATTCCTTTTGGCCGAAATCTTTCTCTGGCGCCGTTAGACTCCAGTCTAACGCGGAGTAGCTGCAGATACCGCGGCGGTCAGTGCTGACAGACTCGGACAATGGCTGGGTGACCAGGAAAACGCTTTCCACCACTTATTTTAGTCTCTGGACTGTGGGGAGATGCCCAAGTTTGACCTGGGGGTGCCATATCCCTTTAAGTCCTGCGTCTTTCGTGTGGGTGTCGCGGATTCGATTCCTGCTATTGATGTCATCATAGAACTTATATCAGCTGGGCCTAACATCACTCTCACTTGGCGACATTGACACTTTATATTTTATGTGACATCTCTATCAAAGAATACAGTTAAAGGTGTAAACCTTGACTTTTAAAACAAAATGTAGCCAAATAACAGGCACACTCCATGATGTAACATTTCAATGATTCAACAAATTTGCTTCAGAGATGCTGTGCAAGCCTTTTTAATGAAATCTTATTCATCAATTTCCATCAATAGGCATAAAACAATAAAAGACATTAGGTATGACATTCTGGTGTGAGGCCACTGCTGGAGGACTGCTGAGGGTCAGGCAAGGCACTGCTGGAGGACTGCTGAGGGTCAGGCAAGGCACTGCTGGAGGACTGCTGAGGAGGGTCCAAGTGTACGCCATCTTCAGTAACTAGAACACAAACATACTATTAAAATACACAAATGCTTGGATCACAGCTGAGGCAAGCATTAGCCTAGAGAATACCTTGAATGTACTCCTCACGAGAACTCGCAGGAAGGATTTTTGATGGGGTCCCTCCTTCAATTACCTCCACCAGTGGGCGACGCCGGTTTAGGGCCAGTGCCAGCTCCTCTGCAGGTGAAAGGTTTTGAGGGGGGCTCCCACCTCCTGTGGCTTGGTAGCTACTGTTCATTTTAAATTAAATTAAGGTACCATTTCAACAGTCACACAAGTCTGGTGTGCTGCTGCTTGGTTGGAAAGAAAACCTGCAGCCACACCGGCCCTTTGTGGAACAGTTTGGACATGCCTGGTTTAAACTAAATATCTGTTCGCTTTCTCCAACACAGATTCCTTTCTTTGGCGGCATGGTGGCTGAGTGGCTAGTGCTCATGCTTCACAGCAAGAAGTTTCCGGGTTCGATCTCCGGGTCGCGCGGGCCTTTCTATACCTAGAAATAACACATTCTGACTGTGAGCTGAGTTTAGACCTAATGTAGTCCTGGTTTAGTCTTTGTTCAGTCCTGGCTTAGAGCTGATGTAGTCCTGGTTTAGTCTTAGTTTAGTCCTGCTTTAGACCTAATGTAATCCTGATTTAGTCTTAGTTTAGTACTGTTTAGTCTTAGTTTTAGTCCTTGTTTAGACATAATGTAGTCCTGGTTTAGTCTTTGTTTAGTCCGGGCTTATAGCTGATGTAGTCCTGGTTTAGGCTTAGGTTAGTCCTGCTTTAGAACTAATGTAGTCCTGATTTAGTCTTAGTTTAGTCCTGGTTTAGTCTTAGTTTAGTCCTGGTTTAGACCTAATCCAGTCCTGGTTTAGTCTGTAGCCTCTTTGGCGCAGTTAGGTGGTTTAGTCTTTGTTTAGTCCTGGCTTGGAGCTGATGTAGTCCTGGTTTAGTCTTAGGCTACGTCCACATGACAACGCTCCTGGATTTTTTTTTAATGCGGGTTGGAAAAAATACGCATCCAAACACGTGTTGGATCAGTAAATATTTGCATCCAGGCGAACACGGAGCGCTGAGTGAAAACGATGTAATACATATGCCACACCGATATGTGGCGCTGTAAACAGAAAACAGCCAGAGCCCCCAGACGCGCAATACTACAAAGAGCGCATGCGCATAAAGTCCTTTCTCTTTCGTTAACAAGCAAACACGTGTGTGCTAGGGACCGTCAACAAATGCGAAATTATTTTGTCCCCCGACTCTACCAATGTAGCAGTGACTCCATCCAGTAATGTGAAGATCATTTGTTGACAGTCCCTAACATAGACGGACGCCACAGAACGAAGGTTTGAGCTGCGTGAGCAGAGTTTTTGCCTATAAATCGATAGCTAGTGTTACTTGCTATATCGTTTTATTAGATTAACAAGATTACAAGTAACATTAACAAGTAGAACTCTCGTTAACCTTGGTCGTCATGCAAACTGCTTGTTTGGATCTTAATATGGGAATGTTAAACATTGAGCCTTCATTACGCTGTGTCCTGCCCAAGCACTGGGACATTATGTTGGCTTTTCGGCGAGAATATTCAACAGGGGCCAATCACCAACGGGCAGCTATATAGTTGTGTGAATTTGTGTAAAGAAAACAGAAATGCTTTTATATATTTTTGTGTGTGATACTGCATGTGCCTGTTTGTAAAAGGTAAATTTTCATTCAATAAAAAAAGACACAAAATGGTTGCTCTTTTTCTTTAGGGTTAGGGTTAGGGTTACAGCACTTTCTTTACAGCAAACAACACACTCAAATTGGTATGGGCTCCTCATTGTCCACTATCTGCCTTTTCATTGATGGGATGTTTCCAGTTTTGAAATACACGTTTACCTGTGAATTGGCAAACACTCGTGTGTCGTACGTACTGCCAGGCCACGACGCGCGTAATTGTGCATGTGTCTCCGCTGGTGTTGCACTGCATAGTAGATCAACAGGTTTTGATGCAACAGTGCAAATAAACTTAGAAATGTCCGCATAACAAACTCAACTCCATTGTCCGCCATGGTTGTTGTTATCTGGTCGTTACCGGCCAAATGCGCAAAATGACCTTCTGGTCACTGGTCACGTGATGTCATGTTTTCCCAAAAGTCGCGTTTTGCCCGCCCACACGACAACGCGACCCCCGGCGTTCTCAGACTTCTCCACTCTGGAACCCGTTTTTAAAAAACAACGTTTACACCCACCCAAAACGCCGGCGCTGTGTAGATGACACCCCCAAATGGACACAAACTTCTCCGTTTCCACCAAAGAACGTTGTGAGGACAGGGCCTTAGTTTAGTTCTAGCGCTCATGCTTCACAGCAAGAAGGTTCCGTGTTCGATCCCCGGGGCGTCCAGGCCTTTCTGTACCATAAAAAAACACATTCTGACTGTGAGCGGTGTTTAGACCTGATCTAGTCCTGGTTTAGACCTGATGTACCCCTGGTTTAGTCTTGATTACATTAGTTCTAAACCAGGACTAAACAAATACTAAACCAGGACTAAACTAAGACTAAACCAGGGCTACATCAGGTCTAAACCAGGACCTAATGTAGTCTTCGTTTAGTCTTTGTTTAGTCCTGGTTTAGACATGATGTAGCCCTGGTTTAGTCTTAGTTTAGTCCTGGTTTAGTCTTAGTTTAGTCCTGGTTTAGACCTGATGTAGTCCTGGTTTAATATTTGTTCAGTCCTGGTTTAGAGCTGATGTAGTCCTGGTTTAGTCTTAGTTTAGTCCTCCTTTAGAACTAATGTAATCCTTATTTAGTCTAAATTTAGTCCTGGTTTAGTCTTACCTTAGTTCTGGTTTAGACCTAATCCAGTCCTGGTTTAGACTTAATGTAGTCCTCGTTTAGTCTTTGTTTAGTCCTGGTTTAGACCTGATGTAGCCCTGGTTTAGTCTTAGTTTAGTCCTGGTTTAGACCTGATGTAGTCCTGGTTTAGTCTTTGTTCAGTCCTGGCTTAGAGCTGATGTAGTCCTGGTTTAGTCTTAGTTTAGTCCTGCTTTAGAACTAATGTAATCCTGATCTAGTCTTTGTTTAGTCCTGGTTTAGACCTAATCCAGTCCTGGTTTAGATCTAATCCAGTCCTGGCTTTGTTTGTAGCCTCGTTGGCGCAGTTAGGCAGCGCGTCAGTCTCATAATCTGAAGGTCGTGAGTTCGAGCCTCACACGGGGCAATTAGTTTTAATTAAGAAAGTTTAAACTAAATATCTGTTCGCTTTCTCCAACACAGATTCCTTTCTTTGGCGGCACGGTGGCTGAGTGGCTAGCTCTCATGCTTCGTAGCAAGAAGGTTGCCCGGGCCTTTCTGTACCTAGAAAAAACACGTTCTGAATGTGAGCGGAGTTTAGACCTAATGTAGGCCTGGTTTGGTCTTAGTTTAGACCTAATGTAGGCCTGGTTTAGTCTTAGTTTAGTCCTGGTTTAGTCTTAGTTTAGTCCTGGTTTAGACCTGATGTAGTCCTGGTTTAATATTTGTTCAGTCCTGGTTTATAGCTGATGTAGTCCTGGTTTAATCTTAGTTTAGTCCTCCTTTAGAACTAATGTAATCCTCATTTAGTCTAAATTTAGTCCTCACACGGGGCAAATAGTTTTAATTAATAATGTTTAAACTAAATATCTGTTCGCTTTCTCCAACACAGATTCCTTTCTTTGGTGGCTGAGTGGCTAGCTCTCATGCTTCGTAGCAAGAAGGTTGCCCGGGCCTTTCTGTACCTAGAAAAAACACGTTCTGAATGTGAGCGGAGTTTAGATCTGATGTAGGCCTGGTTTGGTCTTAGTTTAGTCCTGGTTTAGACCTAATGTAGTCGTGGTTTAGTCCTGGTCTAGACCTAATGTAGTCCTGGTTTAGACCTGATGTAGCCCTGGTTTAGTCTTAGTTTTTAGTTTTAGTCTACATTAGACCTAATGTAGTCTTCGTTTAGTCTTTGTTTAGTCCTGGTTTAGACATGATGTAGCCCTGGTTTAGTCTTAGTTTAGTCCTGGTTTAGTCTTAGTTTAGTCCTGGTTTAGACCTGATGTAGTCCTGGTTTAATATTTGTTCAGTCCTGGTTTAGAGCTGATGTAGTCCTGGTTTAGTCTTAGTTTAGTCCTCCTTTAGAACTAATGTAATCCTTATTTAGTCTAAATTTAGTCCTGGTTTAGTCTTACCTTAGTTCTGGTTTAGACCTAATCCAGTCCTGGTTTAGACTTAATGTAGTCCTCGTTTAGTCTTTGTTTAGTCCTGGTTTAGACCTGATGTAGCCCTGGTTTAGTCTTAGTTTAGTCCTGGTTTAGTCTAAGTTTAGTCCTGGTTTAGACCTGATGTAGTCCTGGTTTAGTCTTTGTTCAGTCCTGGCTTAGAGCTGATGTAGTCCTGGTTTAGTCTTAGTTTAGTCCTGCTTTAGAACTAATGTAATCCTGATCTAGTCTTTGTTTAGCCCTGGTTTAGTCTTAGTTTAGTCCTGGTTTAGTCTAAGTTTAGTCCTGGTTTAGACCTGATGTAGTCCTGGTTTAGTCTTTGTTCAGTCCTGGCTTAGAGCTGATGTAGTCCTGGTTTAGTCTTAGTTTAGTCCTGCTTTAGAACTAATGTAATCCTGATCTAGTCTTTGTTTAGTCCTGGTTTAGATCTAATCCAGTCCTGGATTTGTTTGTAGCCTCGTTGGCGCAGTTAGGCAGCGCGTCAGTCTCATAATCTGAAGGTTGTGAGTTCGAGCCTCACACGGGGCAATTAGTTTTAATTAAGAAAGTTTAAACTAAATATCTGTTCGCTTTCTCCAACACAGATTCCTTTCTTTGGCGGCACGGTGGCTGAGTGGCTAGCTCTCATGCTTCGTAGCAAGAAGGTTGCCCGGGCCTTTCTGTACCTAGAAAAAACACGTTCTGAATGTGAGCGGAGTTTAGACCTAATGTAGGCCTGGTTTGGTCTTAGTTTAGACCTAATGTAGTCGTGGTTTAGTCCTGGTTTAGACCTCATGTAGTCGTGTTTTAGTCTTTGTTCAGTCCTGGCTTAGAACTGATGTAGTCCTGGTTTCGTCTTTGTTTAGTCCTGGTTTAGACCTAATGTAGTCGTGTTTTAGTCTTTGTTCAGTCCTGGCTTAGAACTGATGTAGTCCTGGTTTCGTCTTTGTTTAGTCCTGGTTTAGACCTAATGTAGTCTTTGTTTAGTCTTTGTTTAGTCCTGGTTTAGTCTTAGTTTAGTCCTGGTTTAGTCTTAGTTTAGTCCTGGTTTAGACCTGATGTAGCCCTGGTTTAGTCTTAGTTTTTAGTTTTAGTCTACATTAGACCTAATGTAGTCTTCGTTTAGTCTTTGTTTAGTCCTGGTTTAGACATGATGTAGCCCTGGTTTAGTCTTAGTTTAGTCCTGGTTTAGTCTTAGTTTAGTCCTGGTTTAGACCTGATGTAGTCCTGGTTTAATATTTGTTCAGTCCTGGTTTAGAGCTGATGTAGTCCTGGTTTAGTCTTAGTTTAGTCCTCCTTTAGAACTAATGTAATCCTTATTTAGTCTAAATTTAGTCCTGGTTTAGTCTTACCTTAGTTCTGGTTTAGACCTAATCCAGTCCTGGTTTAGACTTAATGTAGTCCTCGTTTAGTCTTTGTTTAGTCCTGGTTTAGACCTGATGTAGCCCTGGTTTAGTCTTAGTTTAGTCCTGGTTTAGTCTAAGTTTAGTCCTGGTTTAGACCTGATGTAGTCCTGGTTTAGTCTTTGTTCAGTCCTGGCTTAGAGCTGATGTAGTCCTGGTTTAGTCTTAGTTTAGTCCTGCTTTAGAACTAATGTAATCCTCATTTAGTCTAAATTTAGTCCTCACATGGGGCAAATAGTTTTAATTAATAATGTTTAAACTAAATATCTGTTCGCTTTCTCCAACACAGATTCCTTTCTTTGGTGGCTGAGTGGCTAGCTCTCATGCTTCGTAGCAAGAAGGTTGCCCGGGCCTTTCTGTACCTAGAAAAAACACGTTCTGAATGTGAGCGGAGTTTAGATCTGATGTAGGCCTGGTTTGGTCTTAGTTTAGTCCTGGTTTAGACCTAATGTAGTCGTGGTTTAGTCCTGGTCTAGACCTAATGTAGTCCTGGTTTAGACCTGATGTAGCCCTGGTTTAGTCTTAGTTTTTAGTTTTAGTCTACATTAGACCTAATGTAGTCTTCGTTTAGTCTTTGTTTAGTCCTGGTTTAGACATGATGTAGCCCTGGTTTAGTCTTAGTTTAGTCCTGGTTTAGTCTTAGTTTAGTCCTGGTTTAGACCTGATGTAGTCCTGGTTTAATATTTGTTCAGTCCTGGTTTAGAGCTGATGTAGTCCTGGTTTAGTCTTAGTTTAGTCCTCCTTTAGAACTAATGTAATCCTTATTTAGTCTAAATTTAGTCCTGGTTTAGTCTTACCTTAGTTCTGGTTTAGACCTAATCCAGTCCTGGTTTAGACTTAATGTAGTCCTCGTTTAGTCTTTGTTTAGTCCTGGTTTAGACCTGATGTAGCCCTGGTTTAGTCTTAGTTTAGTCCTGGTTTAGTCTAAGTTTAGTCCTGGTTTAGACCTGATGTAGTCCTGGTTTAGTCTTTGTTCAGTCCTGGCTTAGAGCTGATGTAGTCCTGGTTTAGTCTTAGTTTAGTCCTGCTTTAGAACTAATGTAATCCTGATCTAGTCTTTGTTTAGTCCTGGTTTAGACCTAATCCAGTCCTGGTTTAGATCTAATCCAGTCCTGGATTTGTTTGTAGCCTCGTTGGCGCAGTTAGGCAGCGCGTCAGTCTCATAATCTGAAGGTCGTGAGTTCGAGCCTCACACGGGGCAATTATTTTTAATTAAGAAAGTTTAAACTAAATATCTGTTCGCTTTCTCCAACACAGATTCCTTTCTTTGGCGGCACGGTGGCTGAGTGGCTAGCTCTCATGCTTCGTAGCAAGAAGGTTGCCCGGGCCTTTCTGTACCTAGAAAAAACACGTTCTGAATGTGAGCGGAGTTTAGACCTAATGTAGGCCTGGTTTGGTCTTAGTTTAGACCTAATGTAGTCGTGGTTTAGTCCTGGTTTAGACCTCATGTAGTCGTGTTTTAGTCTTTGTTCAGTCCTGGCTTAGAACTGATGTAGTCCTGGTTTCGTCTTTGTTTAGTCCTGGTTTAGACCTAATGTAGTCTTTGTTTAGTCTTTGTTTAGTCCTGGTTTAGTCTTAGTTTAGTCCTGGTTTAGTCTTAGTTTAGTCCTGGTTTAGACCTGATGTAGTCCTGGTTTAATATTTGTTCAGTCCTGGTTTATAGCTGATGTAGTCCTGGTTTAGTCTTAGTTTAGTCCTCCTTTAGAACTAATGTAATCCTCATTTAGTCTAAATTTAGTCCTCACACGGGGCAAATAGTTTTAATTAATAATGTTTAAACTAAATATCTGTTCGCTTTCTCCAACACAGATTCCTTTCTTTGGTGGCTGAGTGGCTAGCTCTCATGCTTCGTAGCAAGAAGGTTGCCCGGGCCTTTCTGTACCTAGAAAAAACACGTTCTGAATGTGAGCGGAGTTTAGATCTGATGTAGGCCTGGTTTGGTCTTAGTTTAGTCCTGGTTTAGACCTAATGTAGTCGTGGTTTAGTCCTGGTCTAGACCTAATGTAGTCCTGGTTTAGACCTGATGTAGCCCTGGTTTAGTCTTAGTTTTTAGTTTTAGTCTACATTAGACCTAATGTAGTCTTCGTTTAGTCTTTGTTTAGTCCTGGTTTAGACATGATGTAGCCCTGGTTTAGTCTTAGTTTAGTCCTGGTTTAGTCTTAGTTTAGTCCTGGTTTAGACCTGATGTAGTCCTGGTTTAATATTTGTTCAGTCCTGGTTTAGAGCTGATGTAGTCCTGGTTTAGTCTTAGTTTAGTCCTCCTTTAGAACTAATGTAATCCTTATTTAGTCTAAATTTAGTCCTGGTTTAGTCTTACCTTAGTTCTGGTTTAGACCTAATCCAGTCCTGGTTTAGACTTAATGTAGTCCTCGTTTAGTCTTTGTTTAGTCCTGGTTTAGACCTGATGTAGCCCTGGTTTAGTCTTAGTTTAGTCCTGGTTTAGTCTAAGTTTAGTCCTGGTTTAGACCTGATGTAGTCCTGGTTTAGTCTTTGTTCAGTCCTGGCTTAGAGCTGATGTAGTCCCGGTTTAGTCTTAGTTTAGTCCTGCTTTAGAACTAATGTAATCCTGATCTAGTCTTTGTTTAGTCCTGGTTTAGACCTAATCCAGTCCTGGTTTAGATCTAATCCAGTCCTGGATTTGTTTGTAGCCTCGTTGGCGCAGTTAGGCAGCGCGTCAGTCTCATAATCTGAAGGTCGTGAGTTCGAGCCTCACACGGGGCAATTATTTTTAATTAAGAAAGTTTAAACTAAATATCTGTTCGCTTTCTCCAACACAGATTCCTTTCTTTGGCGGCACGGTGGCTGAGTGGCTAGCTCTCATGCTTCGTAGCAAGAAGGTTGCCCGGGCCTTTCTGTACCTAGAAAAAACACGTTCTGAATGTGAGCGGAGTTTAGACCTAATGTAGGCCTGGTTTGGTCTTAGTTTAGACCTAATGTAGTCGTGGTTTAGTCCTGGTTTAGACCTCATGTAGTCGTGTTTTAGTCTTTGTTCAGTCCTGGCTTAGAACTGATGTAGTCCTGGTTTCGTCTTTGTTTAGTCCTGGTTTAGACCTAATGTAGTCGTGTTTTAGTCTTTGTTCAGTCCTGGCTTAGAACTGATGTAGTCCTGGTTTCGTCTTTGTTTAGTCCTGGTTTAGACCTAATGTAGTCTTTGTTTAGTCTTTGTTTAGTCCTGGTTTAGTCTTAGTTTAGTCCTGGTTTAGTCTTAGTTTAGTCCTGGTTTAGACCTGATGTAGTCCTGGTTTAATATTTGTTCAGTCCTGGTTTATAGCTGATGTAGTCCTGGTTTAGTCTTAGTTTAGTCCTCCTTTAGAACTAATGTAATCCTCATTTAGTCTAAATTTAGTCCTCACACGGGGCAAATAGTTTTAATTAATAATGTTTAAACTAAATATCTGTTCGCTTTCTCCAACACAGATTCCTTTCTTTGGTGGCTGAGTGGCTAGCTCTCATGCTTCGTAGCAAGAAGGTTGCCCGGGCCTTTCTGTACCTAGAAAAAACACGTTCTGAATGTGAGCGGAGTTTAGATCTGATGTAGGCCTGGTTTGGTCTTAGTTTAGTCCTGGTTTAGACCTAATGTAGTCGTGGTTTAGTCCTGGTCTAGACCTAGACCTAGACCTAGTCCTGGTTTAGACCTGATGTAGCCCTGGTTTAGTCTTAGTTTTTAGTTTTAGTCTACATTAGACCTAATGTAGTCTTCGTTTAGTCTTTGTTTAGTCCTGGTTTAGACATGATGTAGCCCTGGTTTAGTCTTAGTTTAGTCCTGGTTTAGTCTTAGTTTAGTCCTGGTTTAGACCTGATGTAGTCCGGGTTTAATATTTGTTCAGTCCTGGTTTAGAGCTGATGTAGTCCTGGTTTAGTCTTAGTTTAGTCCTCCTTTAGAACTAATGTAATCCTTATTTAGTCTAAATTTAGTCCTGGTTTAGTCTTACCTTAGTTCTGGTTTAGACCTAATCCAGTCCTGGTTTAGACTTAATGTAGTCCTCGTTTAGTCTTTGTTTAGTCCTGGTTTAGACCTGATGTAGCCCTGGTTTAGTCTTAGTTTAGTCCTGGTTTAGTCTAAGTTTAGTCCTGGTTTAGACCTGATGTAGTCCTGGTTTAGTCTTTGTTCAGTCCTGGCTTAGAGCTGATGTAGTCCTGGTTTAGTCTTAGTTTAGTCCTGCTTTAGAACTAATGTAATCCTGATCTAGTCTTTGTTTAGTCCTGGTTTAGACCTAATCCAGTCCTGGTTTAGATCTAATCCAGTCCTGGATTTGTTTGTAGCCTCGTTGGCGCAGTTAGGCAGCGCATCAGTCTCATAATCTGAAGGTCGTGAGTTTGAGCCTCACACGGGGCAATTAGTTTTAATTAAGAAAGTTTAAACTAAATATCTGTTCGCTTTCTCCAACACAGATTCCTTTCTTTGGCGGCACGGTGGCTGAGTGGCTAGCTCTCATGCTTCGTAGCAAGAAGGTTGCCCGGGCCTTTCTGTACCTAGAAAAAACACGTTCTGAATGTGAGCGGAGTTTAGACCTAATGTAGGCCTGGTTTGGTCTTAGTTTAGACCTAATGTAGTCGTGGTTTAGTCCTGGTTTAGACCTCATGTAGTCGTGTTTTAGTCGTTGTTCAGTCCTGGCTTAGAACTGATGTAGTCCTGGTTTCGTCTTTGTTTAGTCCTGGTTTAGACCTAATGTAGTCTTTGTTTAGTCTTTGTTTAGTCCTGGTTTAGACCTGATGTAGCCCTGGTTTAATATTTGTTCAGTCCTGGTTTAGAGCTGATGTAGTCCTGGTTTAGTCTTAGTTTAGTCCTGGTTTAGACCTGATGTAGTCCTGGTTTAATATTTGTTCAG
Organism: Paratrypauchen microcephalus; assembly: GCA_036785185.1. Classification (NCBI taxonomy): domain Eukaryota; kingdom Metazoa; phylum Chordata; class Actinopteri; order Gobiiformes; family Gobiidae; genus Paratrypauchen; species Paratrypauchen microcephalus. The sequence continues at coordinate 6,407 of JAVJIX010000065.1, read as the reverse complement.
TCCTGGTTTAGAGGTGATGTAGTCCTGGTTTAGTCTTAGTTTAGTCCTCCTTTAGAACTAATGTAATCCTTATTTAGTCTAAATTTAGTCCTGGTTTAGTCTTACCTTAGTCCTGGTTTAGACCTAATCCAGTCCTGGTTTAATATTTGTTCAGTCCTGGTTTAGAGGTGATGTAGTCCTGGTTTAGTCTTAGTTTAGTCCTCCTTTAGAACTAATGTAATCCTTATTTAGTCTAAATTTAGTCCTGGTTTAGTCTTACCTTAGTCCTGGTTTAGACCTAATCCAGTCCTGGTTTAGATCTAATCCAGTCCTGGATTTATTTGTAGCCTCGTTGGCGCAGTTAGGCAGCGCGTCAGTCTCATAATCTGAAGGTTGTGAGTTCGAGCCTCACACGGGGCAATTAGTTTTAATTAAGAAAGTTTAAACTAAATATCTGTTCGCTTTCTCCAACACAGATTCCTTTCTTTGGCGGCACGGTGGCTGAGTGGCTAGCTCTCATGCTTCGTAGCAAGAAGGTTGCCCAGGCCTTTCTGTACCTAGAAAAAACACGTTCTGAATGTGAGCGGAGTTTAGACCTAATGTAGGCCTGGTTTGGTCTTAGTTTAGACCTAATGTAGTCGTGGTTTAGTCCTGGTTTAGACCTCATGTAGTCGTGTTTTAGTCTTTGTTCAGTCCTGGCTTAGAACTGATGTAGTCCTGGTTTCGTCTTTGTTTAGTCCTGGTTTAGACCTATTGTAGTCTTTGTTTAGTCTTTGTTTAGTCCTGGTTTAGACCTGATGTAGCCCTGGTTTAATATTTGTTCAGTCCTGGTTTAGAGCTGATGTAGTCCTGGTTTAGTCTTAGTTTAGTCCTCCTTTAGAACTAATGTAATCCTTATTTAGTCTAAATTTAGTCCTGGTTTAGTCTTACCTTAGTCCTGGTTTAGACCTAATCCAGTCCTGGTTTAGATCTAATCCAGTCCTGGATTTATTTGTAGCCTCGTTGGCGCAGTTAGGCAGCGCGTCAGTCTCATAATCTGAAGGTCGTGAGTTCGAGCCTCACACGGGGCAAGTAGTTTTAATTAAGAATGTTTACTAAATATCTGTTCGCTTTCGCCAACACAGATTCCTTTCTTTGGCGGCACGGTGGCTAGCTCTCATGCTTCGTAGCAAGAAGGTAGCCCGGGCCTTTCTGTACCTAGAAAAAACACGTTCTGAATGTGAGCGGAGTTTAGACCTAATGTAGGCCTGGTTTGGTCTTAGTTTAGACCTAATGTAGGCCTGGTTTAGTCTTAGTTTAGTCCTGGTTTAGTCTTAGTTTAGTCCTGGTTTAGACCTGATGTAGTCCTGGTTTAATATTTGTTCAGTCCTGGTTTATAGCTGATGTAGTCCTGGTTTAATATTAGTTTAGTCCTCCTTTAGAACTAATGTAATCCTCATTTAGTCTAAATTTAGTCCTCACACGGGGCAAATTGTTTTAATTAATAATGTTTAAACTAAATATCTGTTCGCTTTCTCCAACACAGATTCCTTTCTTTGGTGGCTGAGTGGCTAGCTCTCATGCTTCGTAGCAAGAAGGTTGCCCGGGCCTTTCTGTACCTAGAAAAAACACGTTCTGAATGTGAGCGGAGTTTAGATCTGATGTAGGCCTGGTTTGGTCTTAGTTTAGTCCTGGTTTAGACCTAATGTAGTCGTGGTTTAGTCCTGGTCTAGACCTAATGTAGTCCTGGTTTAGACCTGATGTAGCCCTGGTTTAGTCTTAGTTTTTAGTTTTAGTCTACATTAGACCTAATGTAGTCTTCGTTTAGTCTTTGTTTAGTCCTGGTTTAGACATGATGTAGCCCTGGTTTAGTCTTAGTTTAGTCCTGGTTTAGTCTTAGTTTAGTCCTGGTTTAGACCTGATGTAGTCCTGGTTTAATATTTGTTCAGTCCTGGTTTAGAGCTGATGTAGTCCTGGTTTAGTCTTAGTTTAGTCCTCCTTTAGAACTAATGTAATCCTTATTTAGTCTAAATTTAGTCCTGGTTTAGTCTTACCTTAGTTCTGGTTTAGACCTAATCCAGTCCTGGTTTAGACTTAATGTAGTCCTCGTTTAGTCTTTGTTTAGTCCTGGTTTAGACCTGATGTAGCCCTGGTTTAGTCTTAGTTTAGTCCTGGTTTAGTCTAAGTTTAGTCCTGGTTTAGACCTGATGTAGTCCTGGTTTAGTCTTTGTTCAGTCCTGGCTTAGAGCTGATGTAGTCCTGGTTTAGTCTTAGTTTAGTCCTGCTTTAGAACTAATGTAATCCTGATCTAGTCTTTGTTTAGTCCTGGTTTAGACCTAATCCAGTCCTGGTTTAGATCTAATCCAGTCCTGGGTTTGTTTGTAGCCTCGTTGGCGCAGTTAGGCAGCGCGTCAGTCTCATAATCTGAAGGTCGTGAGTTCGAGCCTCACACGGGGCAAGTAGTTTTAATTAAGAAAGTTTAAACTAAATATCTGTTCGCTTTCTCCAACACAGATTCCTTTCTTTGGCGGCACGGTGGCTGAGTGGCTAGCTCTCATGCTTCGTAGCAAGAAGGTTGCCCGGGCCTTTCTGTACCTAGAAAAAACACGTTCTGAATGTGAGCGGAGTTTAGACCTAATGTAGGCCTGGTTTGGTCTTAGTTTAGACCTAATGTAGTCGTGGTTTAGTCCTGGTTTAGACCTCATGTAGTCGTGTTTTAGTCTTTGTTCAGTCCTGGCTTAGAACTGATGTAGTCCTGGTTTCGTCTTTGTTTAGTCCTGGTTTAGACCTAATGTAGTCGTGTTTTAGTCTTTGTTCAGTCCTGGCTTAGAACTGATGTAGTCCTGGTTTCGTCTTTGTTTAGTCCTGGTTTAGACCTAATGTAGTCTTTGTTTAGTCTTTGTTTAGTCCTGGTTTAGTCTTAGTTTAGTCCTGGTTTAGTCTTAGTTTAGTCCTGGTTTAGACCTGATGTAGTCCTGGTTTAATATTTGTTCAGTCCTGGTTTATAGCTGATGTAGTCCTGGTTTAGTCTTAGTTTAGTCCTCCTTTAGAACTAATGTAATCCTCATTTAGTCTAAATTTAGTCCTCACACGGGGCAAATAGTTTTAATTAATAATGTTTAAACTAAATATCTGTTCGCTTTCTCCAACACAGATTCCTTTCTTTGGTGGCTGAGTGGCTAGCTCTCATGCTTCGTAGCAAGAAGGTTGCCCGGGCCTTTCTGTACCTAGAAAAAACACGTTCTGAATGTGAGCGGAGTTTAGATCTGATGTAGGCCTGGTTTGGTCTTAGTTTAGTCCTGGTTTAGACCTAATGTAGTCGTGGTTTAGTCCTGGTCTAGACCTAATGTAGTCCTGGTTTAGACCTGATGCCTCACACGGGGCAAGTAGTTTTAATTAAGAAAGTTTAAACTAAATATCTGTTTGCTATCTCCAACACAGATTCCTTTCTTTGGCGGCACGGTGGCTGAGTGGCTAGCTCTCATGCTTCGTAGCAAGAAGGTTGCCCGGGCCTTTCTGTACCTAGAAAAAACACGTTCTGAATGTGAGCGGAGTTTAGACCTAATGTAGGCCTGGTTTGGTCTTAGTTTAGACCTAATGTAGTCGTGGTTTAGTCCTGGTTTAGACCTCATGTAGTCGTGTTTTAGTCTTTGTTCAGTCCTGGCTTAGAACTGATGTAGTCCTGGTTTCGTCTTTGTTTAGTCCTGGTTTAGACCTAATGTAGTCGTGTTTTAGTCTTTGTTCAGTCCTGGCTTAGAACTGATGTAGTCCTGGTTTCGTCTTTGTTTAGTCCTGGTTTAGACCTAATGTAGTCTTTGTTTAGTCTTTGTTTAGTCCTGGTTTAGTCTTAGTTTAGTCCTGGTTTAGTCTTAGTTTAGTCCTGGTTTAGACCTGATGTAGTCCTGGTTTAATATTTGTTCAGTCCTGGTTTATAGCTGATGTAGTCCTGGTTTAGTCTTAGTTTAGTCCTCCTTTAGAACTAATGTAATCCTCATTTAGTCTAAATTTAGTCCTCACACGGGGCAAATAGTTTTAATTAATAATGTTTAAACTAAATATCTGTTCGCTTTCTCCAACACAGATTCCTTTCTTTGGTGGCTGAGTGGCTAGCTCTCATGCTTCGTAGCAAGAAGGTTGCCCGGGCCTTTCTGTACCTAGAAAAAACACGTTCTGAATGTGAGCGGAGTTTAGATCTGATGTAGGCCTGGTTTGGTCTTAGTTTAGTCCTGGTTTAGACCTAATGTAGTCGTGGTTTAGTCCTGGTCTAGACCTAATGTAGTCCTGGTTTAGACCTGATGTAGCCCTGGTTTAGTCTTAGTTTTTAGTTTTAGTCTACATTAGACCTAATGTAGTCTTCGTTTAGTCTTTGTTTAGTCCTGGTTTAGACATGATGTAGCCCTGGTTTAGTCTTAGTTTAGTCCTGGTTTAGTCTTAGTTTAGTCCTGGTTTAGACCTGATGTAGTCCTGGTTTAATATTTGTTCAGTCCTGGTTTAGAGCTGATGTAGTCCTGGTTTAGTCTTAGTTTAGTCCTCCTTTAAAACTAATGTAATCCTTATTTAGTCTAAATTTAGTCCTGGTTTAGTCTTACCTTAGTTCTGGTTTAGACCTAATCCAGTCCTGGTTTAGACTTAATGTAGTCCTCGTTTAGTCTTTGTTTAGTCCTGGTTTAGACCTGATGTAGCCCTGGTTTAGTCTTAGTTTAGTCCTGGTTTAGTCTAAGTTTAGTCCTGGTTTAGACCTGATGTAGTCCTGGTTTAGTCTTTGTTCAGTCCTGGCTTAGAGCTGATGTAGTCCTGGTTTAGTCTTAGTTTAGTCCTGCTTTAGAACTAATGTAATCCTGATCTAGTCTTTGTTTAGTCCTGGTTTAGACCTAATCCAGTCCTGGTTTAGATCTAATCCAGTCCTGGATTTGCTTGTAGCCTCGTTGGCGCAGTTAGGCAGCGCGTCAGTCTCATAATCTGAAGGTCGTGAGTTCGAGCCTCACACGGGGCAATTAGTTTTAATTAAGAAAGTTTAAACTAAATATCTGTTCGCTTTCTCCAACACAGATTCCTTTCTTTGGCGGCACGGTGGCTGAGTGGCTAGCTCTCATGCTTCGTAGCAAGAAGGTTGCCCGGGCCTTTCTGTACCTAGAAAAAACACGTTCTGAATGTGAGCGGAGTTTAGACCTAATGTAGGCCTGGTTTGGTCTTAGTTTAGACCTAATGTAGTCGTGGTTTAGTCCTGGTTTAGACCTCATGTAGTCGTGTTTTAGTCTTTGTTCAGTCCTGGCTTAGAACTGATGTAGTCCTGGTTTCGTCTTTGTTTAGTCCTGGTTTAGACCTAATGTAGTCTTTGTTTAGTCTTTGTTTAGTCCTGGTTTAGACCTGATGTAGCCCTGGTTTAATATTTGTTCAGTCCTGGTTTAGAGCTGATGTAGTCCTGGTTTAGTCTTAGTTTAGTCCTCCTTTAGAACTAATGTAATCCTTATTTAGTCTAAATTTAGTCCTGGTTTAGTCTTACCTTAGTCCTGGTTTAGACCTAATCCAGTCCTGGTTTAGATCTAATCCAGTCCTGGATTTATTTGTAGCCTCGTTGGCGCAGTTAGGCAGCGCGTCAGTCTCATAATCTGAAGGTCGTGAGTTCGAGCCTCACACGGGGCAAGTAGTTTTAATTAAGAATGTTTACTAAATATCTGTTCGCTTTCGCCAACACAGATTCCTTTCTTTGGCGGCACGGTGGCTAGCTCTCATGCTTCGTAGCAAGAAGGTAGCCCGGGCCTTTCTGTACCTAGAAAAAACACGTTCTGAATGTGAGCGGAGTTTAGACCTAATGTAGGCCTGGTTTGGTCTTAGTTTAGACCTAATGTAGGCCTGGTTTAGTCTTAGTTTAGTCCTGGTTTAGTCTTAGTTTAGTCCTGGTTTAGACCTGATGTAGTCCTGGTTTAATATTTGTTCAGTCCTGGTTTATAGCTGATGTAGTCCTGGTTTAATCTTAGTTTAGTCCTCCTTTAGAACTAATGTAATCCTCATTTAGTCTAAATTTAGTCCTCACACGGGGCAAATAGTTTTAATTAATAATGTTTAAACTAAATATCTGTTCGCTTTCTCCAACACAGATTCCTTTCTTTGGTGGCTGAGTGGCTAGCTCTCATGCTTCGTAGCAAGAAGGTTGCCCGGGCCTTTCTGTACCTAGAAAAAACACGTTCTGAATGTGAGCGGAGTTTAGATCTGATGTAGGCCTGGTTTGGTCTTAGTTTAGTCCTGGTTTAGACCTAATGTAGTCGTGGTTTAGTCCTGGTCTAGACCTAATGTAGTCCTGGTTTAGACCTGATGTAGCCCTGGTTTAGTCTTAGTTTTTAGTTTTAGTCTACATTAGACCTAATGTAGTCTTCGTTTAGTCTTTGTTTAGTCCTGGTTTAGACATGATGTAGCCCTGGTTTAGTCTTAGTTTAGTCCTGGTTTAGTCT
>JAVJIX010000141.1:2582500-2747972 GCA_036785185.1 Paratrypauchen microcephalus | reverse complement strand
GTTTAGTCCTGGTTTAGACCTGATGTAGTCCTGGTTTAATATTTGTTCAGTCCTGGTTTAGAGCTGATGTAGTCCTGGTTTAGTCCTGGTTTAGACCTAGACCTGGTTAGACCTGGTTTATTCCTAATGTAGTCCTGGTTTAGTCTTAGTTTAGTTGTGGTTTAGACCTAATCTAATCGTGGTTTAAACCTCATGTAGTCCTGGTTTAGTCTTAGTTTAGTCCTGGTTTAGACCTGATGCAGTCCTGGTTTAGACCTGATGTAGTCCTGGTTTAGTCTTAGTTTAGTCCTGGTTTAGACCTGATGCAGTCCTGGTTTAGACCTAATGTAGTCCTGGTTTAATCTTAGTTTAGTCCTGATTTAGACCTAATGTAGTCCTGGTTTAATCTTAGTTTATTTCTGGTTTAGACCTCATGTATTAGTCTAAACCAGGACTAAACTAAGACTAAACCAGGACTACATCAGGTCTAAACCAGGACTAAACTAAGACTAAACCAGGACTACGTAGTCCTGGTTTAGACCTGGTTTAGAGCAAACTGGTCAAAAATATGGACATTTCTTGTATAAAACTGGGACAAATCAAGTGATTTGTATAAATCAGATGGGACGGGGAACACAGGGGACATGGGGGACACAGGGGTCCAAACTGGGACTGTCCCGGGTTAACAGGGACATCAGGTCACCCTGGTTTGCAAAAGACCAACATAAGCAGGGGTAGACCTTCTGAAATGTCTTACACAGAGGGGAGTGGTTACGATGTCATAACTTAAACATGATTTAAACCGTGACAGAAAACTTAAAAAATAAAAATAAAATAAAAAACACAGACTCACGTTTAGTCGCATTGATGAGGTTCTTTCCATCTTTGTAGAGCTCTTTTATAAACCTGTTCGTTTTGTCCAACTCCGCTTCGTGGGCTTTGATTTTCTCCCGAAAGCAGGGACTGTCCAGATAACACTCACTAAACTCCAGCGGGTGTAGTCCCATGTCTCTTCCACGAAAATCCCCGCTGCGATTAAAAGAAAAAAACCGTTAAAAGTTGTGGATGTGCTCGGGGAAAGTGTAAAACATAGCGGTGAGTGTTTGGAGGCCACTTTAGTGCACCAGAAAAAGCACGGGGTGTAGTTCCACAGTTGTCAAATAAGGAAAAACTTAAAAGGTGAAAAGTAAAAAACGGTTCGGGAATGAAAATTAATCCGATTCCCGGCGTGTGGAGCCGGGGGAAGCCGTGGGGAAGTGTCCGGTCCACGGAGAGTGTCCACAGAGAGTGTCCACGGAGAGTGACAGATCGGGGAACTGTGACATATGCATGCGTGGAGCGAAGAGCGCAGCCGAAGAGCGTCAACCGCGACAAGATACGTGTGTGCGTCACTTCCGCTTTCACCGCGAGGAAGGCGGGATTTCGGTTTTATTTAATTTTAATTTTTTTTGTAATTTTTTTTTTTTTACAAAATTATAACTGAGTTTTATTTTAAATTAACATTTATTTACATTTATTCAATTACAGGAAGTTTTATAGCTTAAAAATACCTAGAAAAACAACATTCTGACTGTGAGCGGAGTTTAGTCTTAGTTTAGTTCTAGTTTAGACCTAATGTAGTCCTGGTTTAGTCTTAGTTTAGTCCTGGTTTAGACCTGATGTAGTCTTGGTTTAGTCTTAGTTTAGTCCTGATTAAGACCTGATGTAGTCCTGGTTTAGTTTTAGTTTAGTCCTGATTTAGAGCTAATGTAGTCCTGGTTTAGTCTTAGTTTAGTCCTGGTTTAGACCTGATGTAATCCTGGTTTAGTCATGGTTTAGTCCTGGTTTAGACCTGATGTAGTCCTGGTTTAGTCTTAGTTTAGTCCTGGTTTAGACCTGATGTAATCCTGGTTTAGTCATGCTTTTAGTCCTGGTTTAGACCTGATGTAGTCCTGGTTTAGTCTTAGTTTAGTCCTGGTTTAGACCTGATCCAGTCCTGGTTTAGATCTAATCCAGTCCTGGTTTTGGCTGTAGCCTCGTTGGCACAGTTAGGCAGCGCGTCAGTCTCGTAATCTGAAGGTCTTGAGTTCGAGCCTCACACAGGGCAAATAATTTTAATTAAGAATGTTTAAACTAAATATCTGTTCGCTTTCTCCAACACAGATTCCTTACTTTGGTGGCACAGTGGCTGAGTGGCTAGCGCTCATGCTTTACAGCAAGAAGGTTCCAGGTTCGATCCCCAGGTCACCCGGGCCTGTCTGTACCTAGAAAAAACACATTCTGACTGTCAGCGGAGTTTAGACCTGTTGTAGTCTTAGTTTAGACCTGACGTACCCCTGGTTTTAGTCTTAGTTCAGTCCTGGTTTAGATACCGGGCCAACCACTCAACCGAGGATGCAATCTGCTCTGCGCTTCACCCACCTGGACAATAAAGACTCATATGTGAGAATGCTGTTCATAGATTTCAGTTCAGCATTCAACACCATAATCCCACAGCAGCTCATCACCAAACTGGACCACCTGGGGCTTTAGACCTCACTGTGTAATTGGACTTCCTCAGCGAGAGGCCACAGGCAGTGCGGGTCGGCAGACACACCTCAAGCTGCATTAGACTGAGCACAGGAGCCCCCCAGGGCTGTGTGCTCAGTCCGATGTTCTTCACTCTGCTGACCCACGACTGCTCACCAGTGTTCAGCACCAATCACATAGTGAAGTTTGCAGACGATACGACTGTGGTGGGTCTCATCTCTAATAATGATGAGACAAACTACAGGAGTGAGGTGAGCCTTCTGACCCAGTGGTGCAGCAATAACAATCTCCTTCTTAATGTTGAAAAGACCAAGGAGATTGTTATTGACTTCTGGAGAGGCCCCACCCAGCACCCCCCACTGTCCATCAACGGTGCTGCTGTAGAGAGGGTGAGCAGCACCAAATTCCTGGGGGTGCAGGTCAGTGAGGACCTCTCCTAGACAGTGAATAATACATCACTGGCAAAGAGGGCTCAGAAGCGCCTCTATTTCCTCCGCAAACTGAGGAGAGCTGGAGCCCCCCCACCCATCATGACCACCTTCTACCGAGGCGCCACTGAGAGCGTTCTGACCAGCTGCATCACTGTGTGGTACGGGAGCTGAACAGAACAGGAAAGCCCTGCAGCGCACAGTGAATGCAGCTGGGAGGATCGCTGGTGTCTCTCTCCCCTCCTTCCTGGACATTTTTAACACCCGCCTCACCCGCAGAGCGTCTGGCATTGTGGGTGACACGAGCCACCCCTCACACAGCCTCTTCAGTCTCCTGCCCTCGGGGAGAAGGTACTGGAGTCTCCGGGCCCACTCCACCAGACTGTCAAACAGCTTCATCCACCAGACTGTCAAACAGCTTCATCCACCAGGCTGTCAGGAGGTTGAACTCTCACCTGAACTCTCACCTTACCTGTCACCCACCCCCCACCCCCCATATTGGCATAACCTGTATACCATAAAAAGACATATCACTCTAGACACTTTAAAAAAAACTGCTGCTAAGGACTACTGTTGCACTGTTGCACATTTACATTTACTACTGGAATTTACTACTGTTGTACTGTTGTTTACTCCTGTTATTGCACTAGAATTACTACTGTTGCACATTTATTTTTATCTTAACTTCAATGCACATTCTATTGCACATTACCATTTCACTGCTGCATCTTCCATTGCACATTTTGATGCACACTGCACATTTTTGGACATCTGTATATAGGTATTTATTTATTATGTTGCACTGCTTTAAGATTTTAGATCTTAGACTTTAGTTTAGATTTAGATTTCTTAGATAGTTTTGTTGGGTTTTGTCCTTATATTGTATTTTGTATTTTGTCTTTTTTGCACTACCTGGCCAGAGAGAAACGAAATTTCGATTCACTGTATGTTGAACACATATGGCAGAAATGACAATAAAGCTGACTTTGATCTTTAATCTTTGATAGATCTAATGTAGTCCTGGTTTATTCTTAGTTTCGTCCTGGTTTAGACCTTATGTAGTCCTGGTTTAGTCTCAGTTTAGTCCTGGTTTAGACCTGATGTACCCCTGCTTTAGTCTTTGTTTAGTCCTGGCTTAGAACTGAGGTAGTCCTGGTTTAGTCTTAGTTTAGTCCTGCTTTAGAACTAATGTAGTCCTGATTTAGTCTTAGTTTAGTCCTGGTTTAGACCTAATCCAGTCCTGGTTTAGATCTAATCCAGTCCTCGCTTAGTCTGTAGCCTCGTTGGCGCAGTTAGGCAGCGTGGCAGTCTCATAATCTGTGTGAGGTCTGAGCCTCACACGGGGCAAATAGTTTTAATTAAACTAAATATCTGTTTGCTTTCTCCAACACAGATTGCTTTCTTTGGCAGCATGGTGGCTGAGTGGCTAGCGCTCATGCTTCACAGCAAAAAGTTTCCAGGTTCATTCTCCAGGTAGCCTGGGCCTTTCTGCCTTTCTAGAAATAACACATTCTGACTGTGAGCAGAGTTTAGACCTGGTGTAGCCCTGGTTTTAGTCCTGGCTTAGAGCTGATGTAGTCCTGGTTTAGTCTTAGATTAGTCCTGCTTTAGACCTAATGTAGTCCTGATTTAGTCTTAGTTTAGTCCTGGTTTAGTCTTAGTTTAGTCCTGGTTTAGACATAATGTAGTCCTGGTTTAGTCTTAGTTTAGTCCTAGCGCTCATGCTTCACAGCAAGAAGGTTCAGGGTTCGATCCCCGGGTCGCCCGGGCCTGTTTGTCCCTAGAAAAAACACATTCTGATTGTGAGCGGAGTTTAGACCTGATGTAGTCCTGGTTTAGACCAGAGGGGTATTCCACACCAGAGGGGTTCGATTCCCGGGTTGCCCAGGCCTTTCTGTGTGTGTTCTGTGTGGAGTTTGCATGCATGGTCTGGGTTCGATCCCCGGGTCGCCTGGGCCTTTCTGTGTGGAGTTTGCATGTTCTCCCCGTGTCTGGGTGGGTTTTCTCTGGGCACTCCGGTTTCCCCCACCAACCCAAAATATGCACCATAGGTAAATCCTCCAGCTGAGGTCCTGACCAAGCCGAAGCAAGAAGATCATGGAGATGGTCCCCGGGCGCAGTAATGTGCTGCTCACTGCTCCTAATAACAGGATGGGTTAAATGCAGAACTGGAATTTCCCCACTGTGGGACTAATAAAGGCATAGCTTTCTTTGTTCGACAGTTCGCGCTAGTTTTAGTGAGAGTTCGGTTCCATGACTCTCGCTAAATTTAGTCCCCGCTGAGTTACTGGGGTAACATGGTTTTAGCGGATAGTCTGGTACCAGGCAGGCTAAAGATGCGGCTTAATCAGGCCGTGTCACAGAGAATACGTACCTGACGTAAATAGACTGTCAAACAAACCATTCCGCACACTTCCCGCATGAGTATCTGTGTTGTCCGAAAACAATTTCAGCAAAAAAATAAATTACCTTACGTTCTTGGCTCTTGACAAATCTCCGGTAATTTAAAAATATACTTTTGAACCGCTGTCTTTATGACATTAGCAGATAGAATCATTCCAAAGCCATTATTGAGGAACAGTTTAGTCAAGTGGTTAAAGGGATATGTTACCCCCAGGTCAAACTTGGGCATCTCCCCACAGTCCAGAGACTAAAATAAGTGGTGGAAAGCGTTTTCCTGGTCACCCAGCCATTGTCCAGGTCTGTCAGCACTGACCGCCGCGGTATCTGCAGCTACTCCGCATTAGACTGGAGTCTAACAGCGCCAGAGAAAAGATTTCGGCCAAAAGGAATTAATTTGCTCGATGCGTTTCCCAATTACTTTCTGTGTAGTGCGCATTCATATCGAGTGCAAATAAATGTGCAAATCAACATGAATCCCTCCTTCACGAGAGCTTGACTTGGTCATTTTGGGTGGGAACTATTTTTCAGTGCGGAAAAAGAAAGCCGAAGCACACAGCACGCTGCCAGGGGAATCCCTGTTACGCACCAGGAAGGGAGTTCCCCTGTTGCGCAGCGTGGTGCGTGCTTCGGCTTTCTTTTTCCGCACTGAAAAATAGTTCCCACCCAAAATGACCAAGTCAAGCTCTCCGTGTTGATTTGCACATTTATTTGCACTCGATATGAATGCGCACTACACAGAAAGTAATTGGGAAACGCATCGAGCAAATTAATTCCTTTTGGCCGAAATCTTTCTCTGGCGCCGTTAGACTCCAGTCTAACGCGGAGTAGCTGCAGATACCGCGGCGGTCAGTGCTGACAGACTCGGACAATGGCTGGGTGACCAGGAAAACGCTTTCCACCACTTATTTTAGTCTCTGGACTGTGGGGAGATGCCCAAGTTTGACCTGGGGGTGCCATATCCCTTTAAGTCCTGCGTCTTTCGTGTGGGTGTCGCGGATTCGATTCCTGCTATTGATGTCATCATAGAACTTATATCAGCTGGGCCTAACATCACTCTCACTTGGCGACATTGACACTTTATATTTTATGTGACATCTCTATCAAAGAGTACAGTTAAAGGTGTAAACCTTGACTTTTAAAACAAAATGTAGCCAAATAACAGGCACACTCCATGATGTAACATTTCAATGATTCAACAAATTTGCTTCAGAGATGCTGTGCAAGCCTTTTTAATGAAATCTTATTCATCAATTTCCATCAATAGGCATAAAACAATAAAAGACATTAGGTATGACATTCTGGTGTGAGGCCACTGCTGGAGGACTGCTGAGGGTCAGGCAAGGCACTGCTGGAGGACTGCTGAGGAGGGTCCAAGTGTACGCCATCTTCAGTAACTAGAACACAAACATACTATTAAAATACACAAATGCTTGGATCACAGCTGAGGCAAGCATTAGCCTAGAGAATACCTTGAATGTACTCCTCACGAGAACTCGCAGGAAGGATTTTTGATGGGGTCCCTCCTTCAATTACCTCCACCAGTGGGCGACCCCGGTTTAGGGCCAGTGCCAGCTCCTCTGCAGGTGAAAGGTTTTGAGGGGGGCTCCCACCTCCTGTGGCTTGGTAGCTACTGTTCATTTTAAATTAAATTAAGGTACCATTTCAACAGTCACACAAGTCTGGTGTGCTGCTGCTTGGTTGGAAAGAAAACCTGCAGCCACACCGGCCCTTTGTGGAACAGTTTGGGCATGCCTGGTTTAAACTAAATATCTGTTCGCTTTCTCCAACACAGATTCCTTTCTTTGGCGGCATGGTGGCTGAGTGGCTAGTGCTCATGCTTCACAGCAAGAAGTTTCCGGGTTCGATCTCCGGGTCGCGCGGGCCTTTCTATACCTAGAAATAACACATTCTGACTGTGAGCTGAGTTTAGACCTAATGTAGTCCTGGTTTAGTCTTTGTTCAGTCCTGGCTTAGAGCTGATGTAGTCCTGGTTTAGTCTTAGTTTAGTCCTGCTTTAGACCTAATGTAATCCTGATTTAGTCTTAGTTTAGTACTGTTTAGTCTTAGTTTTAGTCCTTGTTTAGACATAATGTAGTCCTGGTTTAGTCTTTGTTTAGTCCGGGCTTATAGCTGATGTAGTCCTGGTTTAGGCTTAGGTTAGTCCTGCTTTAGAACTAATGTAGTCCTGATTTAGTCTTAGTTTAGTCCTGGTTTAGTCTTAGTTTAGTCCTGGTTTAGACCTAATCCAGTCCTGGTTTAGTCTGTAGCCTCTTTGGCGCAGTTAGGTGGTTTAGTCTTTGTTTAGTCCTGGCTTGGAGCTGATGTAGTCCTGGTTTAGTCTTAGGCTACGTCCACATGACAACGCTCCTGGATTTTTTTTTAATGCGGGTTGGAAAAAATACGCATCCAAACACGTGTTGGATCAGTAAATATTTGCATCCAGGCGAACACGGAGCGCTGAGTGAAAACGATGTAATACATATGCCACACCGATATGTGGCGCTGTAAACAGAAAACAGCCAGAGCCCCCAGACGCGCAATACTACAAAGAGCGCATGCGCATAAAGTCCTTTCTCTTTCGTTAACAAGCAAACACGTGTGTGCTAGGGACCGTCAACAAATGCGAAATTATTTTGTCCCCCTACTCTACCAATGTAGCAGTGACTCCATCCAGTAATGTGAAGATCATTTGTTGACAGTCCCTAACATAGACGGACGCCACAGAACGAAGGTTTGAGCTGCGTGAGCAGAGTTTTTGCCTATAAATCGATAGCTAGTGTTACTTGCTATATCGTTTTATTAGATAGACATTAACAAGTAGAACTCTCGTTAACCTTGGTCGTCATGCAAACTGCTTGTTTGGATCTTAATATGGGAATGTTAAACATTGAGCCTTCATTACGCTGTGTCCTGCCCAAGCACTGGGACATTATGTTGGCTTTTCGGCGAGAATATTCAACAGGGGCCAATCACCAACGGGCAGCTATATAGTTGTCTGAATTTGTGTAAAGAAAACAGAAATGCTTTTATATATTTTTGTGTGTGATACTGCATGTGCCTGTTTGTAAAAGGTAAATTTTCATTCAATAAAAAAAGACACAAAATGGTTGCTCTTTTTCTTTAGGGTTAGGGTTAGGGTTACAGCACTTTCTTTACAGCAAACAACACACTCAAATTGGTATGGGCTCCTCATTGTCCACTATCTGCCTTTTCATTGATGGGATGTTTCCAGTTTTGAAATACACGTTTACCTGTGAATTGGCAAACACTCGTGTGTCGTGCGTACTGCCAGGCCACGACGCGCGTAATTGTGCATGTGTCTCCGCTGGTGTTGCACTGCATAGTAGATCAACAGGTTTTGATGCAACAGTGCAAATAAACTTAGAAATGTCCGCATAACAAACTCAACTCCATTGTCCGCCATGGTTGTTGTTATCTGGTCGTTACCGGCCAAATGCGCAAAATGACCTTCTGGTCACTGGTCACGTGATGTCATGTTTTCCCAAAAGTCGCGTTTTGCCCGCCCACACGACAACGCGACCCCCGGTGTTCTCAGACTTCTCCACTCTGGAACCCGTTTTTAAAAAACAACGTTTACACCCACCCAAAACGCCGGCGCTGTGTAGATGACACCCCCAAATGGACACAAACTTCTCCGTTTCCACCAAAGAACGTTGTGAGGACAGGGCCTTAGTTTAGTTCTAGCGCTCATGCTTCACAGCAAGAAGGTTCCGTGTTCGATCCCCGGGGCGTCCAGGCCTTTCTGTACCATAAAAAAACACATTCTGACTGTGAGCGGTGTTTAGACCTGATCTAGTCCTGGTTTAGACCTGATGTACCCCTGGTTTAGTCTTGATTACATTAGTTCTAAACCAGGACTAAACAAATACTAAACCAGGACTAAACTAAGACTAAACCAGGGCTACATCAGGTCTAAACCAGGACCTAATGTAGTCTTCGTTTAGTCTTTGTTTAGTCCTGGTTTAGACATGATGTAGCCCTGGTTTAGTCTTAGTTTAGTCCTGGTTTAGTCTTAGTTTAGTCCTGGTTTAGACCTGATGTAGTCCTGGTTTAATATTTGTTCAGTCCTGGTTTAGAGCTGATGTAGTCCTGGTTTAGTCTTAGTTTAGTCCTCCTTTAGAACTAATGTAATCCTTATTTAGTCTAAATTTAGTCCTGGTTTAGTCTTACCTTAGTTCTGGTTTAGACCTAATCCAGTCCTGGTTTAGACTTAATGTAGTCCTCGTTTAGTCTTTGTTTAGTCCTGGTTTAGACCTGATGTAGCCCTGGTTTAGTCTTAGTTTAGTCCTGGTTTAGTCTTAGTTTAGTCCTGGTTTAGACCTGATGTAGTCCTGGTTTAGTCTTTGTTCAGTCCTGGCTTAGAGCTGATGTAGTCCTGGTTTAGTCTTAGTTTAGTCCTGCTTTAGAACTAATGTAATCCTGATCTAGTCTTTGTTTAGTCCTGGTTTAGACCTAATCCAGTCCTGGTTTAGATCTAATCCAGTCCTGGATTTGTTTGTAGCCTCGTTGGCGCAGTTAGGCAGCGCGTCAGTCTCATAATCTGAAGGTCGTGAGTTCGAGCCTCACACGGGGCAATTAGTTTTAATTAAGAAAGTTTAAACTAAATATCTGTTCGCTTTCTCCAACACAGATTCCTTTCTTTGGCGGCACGGTGGCTGAGTGGCTAGCTCTCATGCTTCGTAGCAAGAAGGTTGCCCGGGCCTTTCTGTACCTAGAAAAAACACGTTCTGAATGTGAGCGGAGTTTAGACCTAATGTAGGCCTGGTTTGGTCTTAGTTTAGACCTAATGTAGTCGTGGTTTAGTCCTGGTTTAGACCTCATGTAGTCGTGTTTTAGTCTTTGTTCAGTCCTGGCTTAGAACTGATGTAGTCCTGGTTTCGTCTTTGTTTAGTCCTGGTTTAGACCTAATGTAGTCTTTGTTTAGTCTTTGTTTAGTCCTGGTTTAGACCTGATGTAGCCCTGGTTTAATATTTGTTCAGTCCTGGTTTAGAGCTGATGTAGTCCTGGTTTAGTCTTAGTTTAGTCCTCCTTTAGAACTAATGTAATCCTTATTTAGTCTAAATTTAGTCCTGGTTTAGTCTTACCTTAGTCCTGGTTTAGACCTAATCCAGTCCTGGTTTAGATCTAATCCAGTCCTGGATTTATTTATAGCCTCGTTGGCGCAGTTAGGCAGCGCGTCAGTCTCATAATCTGAAGGTCGTGAGTTCGAGCCTCACACGGGGCAAGTAGTTTTAATTAAGAATGTTTACTAAATATCTGTTCGCTTTCGCCAACACAGATTCCTTTCTTTGGCGGCACGGTGGCTAGCTCTCATGCTTCGTAGCAAGAAGGTAGCCCGGGCCTTTCTGTACCTAGAAAAAACACGTTCTGAATGTGAGCGGAGTTTAGACCTAATGTAGGCCTGGTTTGGTCTTAGTTTAGACCTAATGTAGGCCTGGTTTAGTCTTAGTTTAGTCCTGGTTTAGTCTTAGTTTAGTCCTGGTTTAGACCTGATGTAGTCCTGGTTTAATATTTGTTCAGTCCTGGTTTATAGCTGATGTAGTCCTGGTTTAATCTTAGTTTAGTCCTCCTTTAGAACTAATGTAATCCTCATTTAGTCTAAATTTAGTCCTCACACGGGGCAAATAGTTTTAATTAATAATGTTTAAACTAAATATCTGTTCGCTTTCTCCAACACAGATTCCTTTCTTTGGTGGCTGAGTGGCTAGCTCTCATGCTTCGTAGCAAGAAGGTTGCCCGGGCCTTTCTGTACCTAGAAAAAACACGTTCTGAATGTGAGCGGAGTTTAGATCTGATGTAGGCCTGGTTTGGTCTTAGTTTAGTCCTGGTTTAGACCTAATGTAGTCGTGGTTTAGTCCTGGTCTAGACCTAATGTAGTCCTGGTTTAGACCTGATGTAGCCCTGGTTTAGTCTTAGTTTTTAGTTTTAGTCTACATTAGACCTAATGTAGTCTTCGTTTAGTCTTTGTTTAGTCCTGGTTTAGACATGATGTAGCCCTGGTTTAGTCTTAGTTTAGTCCTGGTTTAGTCTTAGTTTAGTCCTGGTTTAGACCTGATGTAGTCCTGGTTTAATATTTGTTCAGTCCTGGTTTAGAGCTGATGTAGTCCTGGTTTAGTCTTAGTTTAGTCCTCCTTTAGAACTAATGTAATCCTTATTTAGTCTAAATTTAGTCCTGGTTTAGTCTTACCTTAGTTCTGGTTTAGACCTAATCCAGTCCTGGTTTAGACTTAATGTAGTCCTCGTTTAGTCTTTGTTTAGTCCTGGTTTAGACCTGATGTAGCCCTGGTTTAGTCTTAGTTTAGTCCTGGTTTAGTCTAAGTTTAGTCCTGGTTTAGACCTGATGTAGTCCTGGTTTAGTCTTTGTTCAGTCCTGGCTTAGAGCTGATGTAGTCCTGGTTTAGTCTTAGTTTAGTCCTGCTTTAGAACTAATGTAATCCTGATCTAGTCTTTGTTTAGTCCTGGTTTAGACCTAATCCAGTCCTGGTTTAGATCTAATCCAGTCCTGGATTTGTTTGTAGCCTCGTTGGCGCAGTTAGGCAGCGCGTCAGTCTCATAATCTGAAGGTCGTGAGTTCGAGCCTCACACGGGGCAATTAGTTTTAATTAAGAAAGTTTAAACTAAATATCTGTTCGCTTTCTCCAACACAGATTCCTTTCTTTGGCGGCACGGTGGCTGAGTGGCTAGCTCTCATGCTTCGTAGCAAGAAGGTTGCCCGGGCCTTTCTGTACCTAGAAAAAACACGTTCTGAATGTGAGCGGAGTTTAGACCTAATGTAGGCCTGGTTTGGTCTTAGTTTAGACCTAATGTAGTCGTGGTTTAGTCCTGGTTTAGACCTCATGTAGTCGTGTTTTAGTCTTTGTTCAGTCCTGGCTTAGAACTGATGTAGTCCTGGTTTCGTCTTTGTTTAGTCCTGGTTTAGACCTAATGTAGTCGTGTTTTAGTCTTTGTTCAGTCCTGGCTTAGAACTGATGTAGTCCTGGTTTCGTCTTTGTTTAGTCCTGGTTTAGACCTAATGTAGTCTTTGTTTAGTCTTTGTTTATTCCTGGTTTAGTCTTAGTTTAGTCCTGGTTTAGTCTTAGTTTAGTCCTGGTTTAGACCTGATGTAGTCCTGGTTTAATATTTGTTCAGTCCTGGTTTATAGCTGATGTAGTCCTGGTTTAGTCTTAGTTTAGTCCTCCTTTAGAACTAATGTAATCCTCATTTAGTCTAAATTTAGTCCTCACACGGGGCAAATAGTTTTAATTAATAATGTTTAAACTAAATATCTGTTCGCTTTCTCCAACACAGATTCCTTTCTTTGGTGGCTGAGTGGCTAGCTCTCATGCTTCGTAGCAAGAAGGTTGCCCGGGCCTTTCTGTACCTAGAAAAAACACGTTCTGAATGTGAGCGGAGTTTAGATCTGATGTAGGCCTGGTTTGGTCTTAGTTTAGTCCTGGTTTAGACCTAATGTAGTCGTGGTTTAGTCCTGGTCTAGACCTAATGTAGTCCTGGTTTAGACCTGATGTAGCCCTGGTTTAGTCTTAGTTTTTAGTTTTAGTCTACATTAGACCTAATGTAGTCTTCGTTTAGTCTTTGTTTAGTCCTGGTTTAGACATGATGTAGCCCTGGTTTAGTCTTAGTTTAGTCCTGGTTTAGTCTTAGTTTAGTCCTGGTTTAGACCTGATGTAGTCCTGGTTTAATATTTGTTCAGTCCTGGTTTAGAGCTGATGTAGTCCTGGTTTAGTCTTAGTTTAGTCCTCCTTTAGAACTAATGTAATCCTTATTTAGTCTAAATTTAGTCCTGGTTTAGTCTTACCTTAGTTCTGGTTTAGACCTAATCCAGTCCTGGTTTAGACTTAATGTAGTCCTCGTTTAGTCTTTGTTTAGTCCTGGTTTAGACCTGATGTAGCCCTGGTTTAGTCTTAGTTTAGTCCTGGTTTAGTCTAAGTTTAGTCCTGGTTTAGACCTGATGTAGTCCTGGTTTAGTCTTTGTTCAGTCCTGGCTTAGAGCTGATGTAGTCCTGGTTTAGTCTTAGTTTAGTCCTGCTTTAGAACTAATGTAATCCTGATCTAGTCTTTGTTTAGTCCTGGTTTAGACCTAATCCAGTCCTGGTTTAGATCTAATCCAGTCCTGGATTTGTTTGTAGCCTCGTTGGCGCAGTTAGGCAGCGCGTCAGTCTCATAATCTGAAGGTCGTGAGTTCGAGCCTCACATGGGGCAATTAGTTTTAATTAAGAAAGTTTAAACTAAATATCTGTTCGCTTTCTCCAACACAGATTCCTTTCTTTGGCGGCACGGTGGCTGAGTGGCTAGCTCTCATGCTTCGTAGCAAGAAGGTTGCCCGGGCCTTTCTGTACCTAGAAAAAACACGTTCTGAATGTGAGCGGAGTTTAGACCTAATGTAGGCCTGGTTTGGTCTTAGTTTAGACCTAATGTAGTCGTGGTTTAGTCCTGGTTTAGACCTCATGTAGTCGTGTTTTAGTCTTTGTTCAGTCCTGGCTTAGAACTGATGTAGTCCTGGTTTCGTCTTTGTTTAGTCCTGGTTTAGACCTAATGTAGTCGTGTTTTAGTCTTTGTTCAGTCCTGGCTTAGAACTGATGTAGTCCTGGTTTCGTCTTTGTTTAGTCCTGGTTTAGACCTAATGTAGTCTTTGTTTAGTCTTTGTTTATTCCTGGTTTAGTCTTAGTTTAGTCCTGGTTTAGTCTTAGTTTAGTCCTGGTTTAGACCTGATGTAGTCCTGGTTTAATATTTGTTCAGTCCTGGTTTATAGCTGATGTAGTCCTGGTTTAGTCTTAGTTTAGTCCTCCTTTAGAACTAATGTAATCCTCATTTAGTCTAAATTTAGTCCTCACACGGGGCAAATAGTTTTAATTAATAATGTTTAAACTAAATATCTGTTCGCTTTCTCCAACACAGATTCCTTTCTTTGGTGGCTGAGTGGCTAGCTCTCATGCTTCGTAGCAAGAAGGTTGCCCGGGCCTTTCTGTACCTAGAAAAAACACGTTCTGAATGTGAGCGGAGTTTAGATCTGATGTAGGCCTGGTTTGGTCTTAGTTTAGTCCTGGTTTAGACCTAATGTAGTCGTGGTTTAGTCCTGGTCTAGACCTAATGTAGTCCTGGTTTAGACCTGATGTAGCCCTGGTTTAGTCTTAGTTTTTAGTTTTAGTCTACATTAGACCTAATGTAGTCTTCGTTTAGTCTTTGTTTAGTCCTGGTTTAGACATGATGTAGCCCTGGTTTAGTCTTAGTTTAGTCCTGGTTTAGTCTTAGTTTAGTCCTGGTTTAGACCTGATGTAGTCCTGGTTTAATATTTGTTCAGTCGTGGTTTAGAGCTGATGTAGTCCTGGTTTAGTCCTCCTTTAGAACTAATGTAATCCTTATTTAGTCTAAATTTAGTCCTGGTTTAGTCTTACCTTAGTTCTGGTTTAGACCTAATCCAGTCCTGGTTTAGACTTAATGTAGTCCTCGTTTAGTCTTTGTTTAGTCCTGGTTTAGACCTGATGTAGCCCTGGTTTAGTCTTAGTTTAGTCCTGGTTTAGTCTAAGTTTAGTCCTGGTTTAGACCTGATGTAGTCCTGGTTTAGTCTTTGTTCAGTCCTGGCTTAGAGCTGATGTAGTCCTGGTTTAGTCTTAGTTTAGTCCTGCTTTAGAACTAATGTAATCCTGATCTAGTCTTTGTTTAGTCCTGGTTTAGACCTAATCCAGTCCTGGTTTAGATCTAATCCAGTCCTGGATTTGTTTGTAGCCTCGTTGGCGCAGTTAGGCAGCGCGTCAGTCTCATAATCTGAAGGTCGTGAGTTCGAGCCTCACATGGGGCAATTAGTTTTAATTAAGAAAGTTTAAACTAAATATCTGTTCGCTTTCTCCAACACAGATTCCTTTCTTTGGCGGCACGGTGGCTGAGTGGCTAGCTCTCATGCTTCGTAGCAAGAAGGTTGCCCGGGCCTTTCTGTACCTAGAAAAAACACGTTCTGAATGTGAGCGGAGTTTAGACCTAATGTAGGCCTGGTTTGGTCTTAGTTTAGACCTAATGTAGTCGTGGTTTAGTCCTGGTTTAGACCTCATGTAGTCGTGTTTTAGTCTTTGTTCAGTCCTGGCTTAGAACTGATGTAGTCCTGGTTTCGTCTTTGTTTAGTCCTGGTTTAGACCTAATGTAGTCTTTGTTTAGTCTTTGTTTAGTCCTGGTTTAGACCTGATGTAGCCGTGGTTTAATATTTGTTCAGTCCTGGTTTAGAGCTGATGTAGTCCTGGTTTAGTCTTAGTTTAGTCCTGGTTTAGACCTGATGTAGTCCTGGTTTAATATTTGTTCAGTCCTGGTTTAGAGGTGATGTAGTCCTGGTTTAGTCTTAGTTTAGTCCTCCTTTAGAACTAATGTAATCCTTATTTAGTCTAAATTTAGTCCTGGTTTAGTCTTACCTTAGTCCTGGTTTAGACCTAATCCAGTCCTGGTTTAGATCTAATCCAGTCCTGGATTTATTTGTAGCCTCGTTGGCGCAGTTAGGCAGCGTGTCAGTCTCATAATCTGAAGGTTGTGAGTTCGAGCCTCACACGGGGCAATTAGTTTTAATTAAGAAAGTTTAAACTAAATATCTGTTCGCTTTCTCCAACACAGATTCCTTTCTTTGGCGGCACGGTGGCTGAGTGGCTAGCTCTCATGCTTCGTAGCAAGAAGGTTGCCCGGGCCTTTCTGTACCTAGAAAAAACACGTTCTGAATGTGAGCGGAGTTTAGATCTAATGTAGTCCTGGTTTAGTCTTTGTTTAGTCCTGGTTTAGACCTAATGTAGTCTTTGTTTAGTCCTGGTTTAGACCTCATGTAGTCGTGTTTTAGTCTTTGTTCAGTCCTGGCTTAGAACTGATGTAGTCCTGGTTTCGTCTTTGTTTTTAGTCCTGGTCTACATTAGACCTAATGTAGTCTTTGTTTAGTCTTTGTTTAGTCCTGGTTTAGACCTGATGTAGCCGTGGTTTAATATTTGTTCAGTCCTGGTTTAGAGCTGATGTAGTCCTGGTTTAGTCTTAGTTTAGTCCTGGTTTAGACCTGATGTAGTCCTGGTTTAATATTTGTTCAGTCCTGGTTTAGAGGTGATGTAGTCCTGGTTTAGTCTTAGTTTAGTCCTCCTTTAGAACTAATGTAATCCTTATTTAGTCTAAATTTAGTCCTGGTTTAGTCTTACCTTAGTCCTGGTTTAGACCTAATCCAGTCCTGGTTTAGATCTAATCCAGTCCTGGATTTATTTGTAGCCTCGTTGGCGCAGTTAGGCAGCGTGTCAGTCTCATAATCTGAAGGTTGTGAGTTCGAGCCTCACACGGGGCAATTAGTTTTAATTAAGAAAGTTTAAACTAAATATCTGTTCGCTTTCTCCAACACAGATTCCTTTCTTTGGCGGCACGGTGGCTGAGTGGCTAGCTCTCATGCTTCGTAGCAAGAAGGTTGCCCGGGCCTTTCTGTACCTAGAAAAAACACGTTCTGAATGTGAGCGGAGTTTAGACCTAATGTAGGCCTGGTTTGGTCTTAGTTTAGACCTAATGTAGTCGTGGTTTAGTCCTGGTTTAGACCTCATGTAGTCGTGTTTTAGTCTTTGTTCAGTCCTGGCTTAGAACTGATGTAGTCCTGGTTTCGTCTTTGTTTAGTCCTGGTTTAGACCTAATGTAGTCTTTGTTTAGTCTTTGTTTAGTCCTGGTTTAGACCTGATGTAGCCCTGGTTTAATATTTGTTCAGTCCTGGTTTAGAGCTGATGTAGTCCTGGTTTAGTCTTAGTTTAGTCCTCCTTTAGAACTAATGTAATCCTTATTTAGTCTTACCTTAGTCCTGGTTTAGACCTAATCCAGTCCTGGTTTAGATCTAATCCAGTCCTGGATTTATTTGTAGCCTCGTTGGCGCAGTTAGGCAGCGCGTCAGTCTCATAATCTGAAGGTCGTGAGTTCGAGCCTCACACGGGGCAAATAGTTTTAATTAAGAATGTTTACTAAATATCTGTTCGCTTTCGCCAACACAGATTCCTTTCTTTGGCGGCACGGTGGCTAGCTCTCATGCTTCGTAGCAAGAAGGTAGCCCGGGCCTTTCTGTACCTAGAAAAAACACATTCTGAATGTGAGCGGAGTTTAGACCTAATGTAGGCCTGGTTTAGTCTTAGTTTAGTCCTGGTTTAGACCTGATGTAGTCCTGGTTTAATATTTGTTCAGTCCTGGTTTATAGCTGATGTAGTCCTGGTTTAATCTTAGTTTAGTCCTCCTTTAGAACTAATGTAATCCTCATTTAGTCTAAATTTAGTCCTCACACGGGGCAAATAGTTTTAATTAATAATGTTTAAACTAAATATCTGTTCGCTTTCTCCAACACAGATTCCTTTCTTTGGTGGCTGAGTGGCTAGCTCTCATGCTTCGTAGCAAGAAGGTTGCCCGGGCCTTTCTGTACCTAGAAAAAACACGTTCTGAATGTGAGCGGAGTTTAGATCTAATGTAGGCCTGGTTTGGTCTTAGTTTAGTCCTGGTTTAGACCTAATGTAATCCTGATCTAGTCTTTGTTTAGTCCTGGTTTAGACCTGATGTAGCCCTGGTTTAGTCTTAGTTTAGTCCTGGTTTAGTATTAGTTTAGTCCTGGTTTAGAACTAATGTAATCCTGATCTAGTCTTTGTTTAGTCCTGGTTTAGACCTACTCCAGTCCTGGTTTAGATCTAATCCAGTCCTGGATTTGTTGGTAGCCTCGTTGGCGCAGTTAGGCAGCGCGTCAGTCTCATAATCTGAAGGTCGTGAGTTCGAGCCTCACACGGGGCAAGTAGTTTTAATTAAGAAAGTTTAAACTAAATATCTGTTCGCTTTCTCCAACACAGATTCCTTTCTTTGGCGGCACGGTGGCTGAGTGGCTAGCTCTCATGCTTCGTAGCAAGAAGGTTGCCCGGGCCTTTCTGTACCTAGAAAAAACACGTTCTGAATGTGAGCGCAGTTTAGACCTAATGTAGGCCTGGTTTGGTCTTAGTTTAGACCTAATGTAGTCGTGGTTTAGTCTTTGTTTAGTCCTGGTTTAGACCTCATGTAGTCGTGTTTTAGTCTTTGTTCAGTCCTGGCATAGAACTGATGTAGCCCTGGTTTAGTCTTAGTTTTTAGTTTTAGTCTACATTAGACCTAATGTAGTCTTCGTTTAGTCTTTGTTTAGTCCTGGTTTAGACATGATGTAGCCCTGGTTTAGTCTTAGTTTAGTCCTGGTTTAGTCTTAGTTTAGTCCTGGTTTAGACCTGATGTAGCCCTGGTTTAGTCTTAGTTTAGTCCTGGTTTAGTCTTAGTTTAGTCCTGGTTTAGTCTTAGTTTAGTCCTGGTTTAGACCTGATGTAGTCCTGGTTTAATATTTGTTCAGTCCTGGTTTATAGCTGATGTAGTCCTGGTTTAGTCTTAGTTTAGTCCTCCTTTAGAACTAATGTAATCCTCATTTAGTCTAAATTTAGTCCTCACACGGGGCAAATAGTTTTAATTAATAATGTTTAAACTAAATATCTGTTCGCTTTCTCCAACACAGATTCCTTTCTTTGGTGGCTGAGTGGCTAGCTCTCATGCTTCGTAGCAAGAAGGTTGCCCGGGCGTTTCTGTACCTAGAAAAAACACGTTCTGAATGTGAGCGGAGTTTAGATCTGATGTAGGCCTGGTTTGGTCTTAGTTTAGTCCTGGTTTAGACCTAATGTAGTCGTGGTTTAGTCCTGGTCTAGACCTAATGTA
Source organism: Paratrypauchen microcephalus (assembly GCA_036785185.1). Classification (NCBI taxonomy): domain Eukaryota; kingdom Metazoa; phylum Chordata; class Actinopteri; order Gobiiformes; family Gobiidae; genus Paratrypauchen; species Paratrypauchen microcephalus. The sequence goes on along the minus strand of JAVJIX010000141.1, from coordinate 2,728,950 downwards.
GTCCTGGTTTAGACCTGATGTAGCCCTGGTTTAGTCTTAGTTTTTAGTTTTAGTCTACATTAGACCTAATGTAGTCTTCGTTTAGTCTTTGTTTAGTCCTGGTTTAGACATGATGTAGCCCTGGTTTAGTCTTAGTTTAGTCCTGGTTTAGTCTTAGTTTAGTCCTGGTTTAGACCTGATGTAGTCCTGGTTTAATATTTGTTCAGTCCTGGTTTAGAGCTGATGTAGTCCTGGTTTAGTCTTAGTTTAGTCCTCCTTTAGAACTAATGTAATCCTTATTTAGTCTAAATTTAGTCCTGGTTTAGTCTTACCTTAGTTCTGGTTTAGACCTAATCCAGTCCTGGTTTAGACTTAATGTAGTCCTGGTTTAGTATTAGTTTAGTCCTGGTTTAGAACTAATGTAATCCTGATCTAGTCTTTGTTTAGTCCTGGTTTAGACCTGATGTAGCCCTGGTTTAGTCTTAGTTTAGTCCTGGTTTAGTATTAGTTTAGTCCTGGTTTAGAACTAATGTAATCCTGATCTAGTCTTTGTTTAGTCCTGGTTTAGACCTAATCCAGTCCTGGTTTAGATCTAATCCAGTCCTGGATTTGTTGGTAGCCTCGTTGGCGCAGTTAGGCAGCGCGTCAGTCTCATAATCTGAAGGTCGTGAGTTCGAGCCTCACACGGGGCAAGTAGTTTTAATTAAGAAAGTTTAAACTAAATATCTGTTCGCTTTCTCCAACACAGATTCCTTTCTTTGGCGGCACGGTGGCTGAGTGGCTAGCTCTCATGCTTCGTAGCAAGAAGGTTGCCCGGGCCTTTCTGTACCTAGAAAAAACACGTTCTGAATGTGAGCGCAGTTTAGACCTAATGTAGGCCTGGTTTGCTCTTAGTTTAGACCTAATGTAGTCGTGGTTTAGTCTTTGTTTAGTCCTGGTTTAGACCTCATGTAGTCGTGTTTTAGTCTTTGTTCAGTCCTGGCATAGAACTGATGTAGTCCTGGTTTAGTCTTTGTTTAGTCCTGGTTTAGACCTAATATAGTCTTTGTTTAGTCTTTGTTTAGTCCTGGTTTAGACCTAATGTAGCCCTGGTTTAGTCTTAGTTTAGTCCTGGTTTAGTCTTAGTTTAGTCCTGGTTTAGACCTGATGTAGTCCTGGTTTAATATTTGTTCAGTCCTGGTTTAGAGCTGATGTAGTCCTGGTTTAGTCTTAGTTTAGTCCTCCTTTAGAACTAATGTAATCCTTATTTAGTCTAAATTTAGTCCTGGTTTAGTCTTACCTTAGTCCTGGTTTAGACCTAATCCAGTCCTGGTTTAGATCTAATCCAGTCCTGGATTTATTTGTAGCCTTGTTGGCGCAGTTAGGCAGCGCGTCAGTCTCATAATCTGAAGGTCGTGAGTTCGAGCCTCTCACGGGGCAAATAGTTTTAATTAAGAATGTTTAAACTAAATATCTGTTCGCTTTCGCCAACACAGATTCCTTTCTTTGGTGGCTGAGTGGCTAGCTCTCATGCTTCGTAGCAAGAAGGTTGCCCGGGCCTTTCTGTACCTAGAAAAAACACGTTCTGAATGTGAGCGGAGTTTAGATCTAATGTAGGCCTCGTTTACACCTAATGTAGTCGTGGTTTAGTCCTGGTGTAGACCTAATGTAGTCCTGGTTTAGACCTGATGTAGCCCTGGTTTAATATTTGTTCAGTCCTGGTTTAGAGCTGATGTAGTCCTGGTTTAGTCTTAGTTTAGTCCTCCTTTAGAACTAATGTAATCCTTATTTAGTCTAAATTTAGTCCTGGTTTAGTCTTACCTTAGTTCTGGTTTAGACCTAATCCAGTCCTAGTTTAGACTTAATGTAGTCGTGGTTTAGTCTTTGTTTAGTCCTGGTTTAGACCTGATGTAGTCGTGTTTTAGTCTTTGTTCAGTCCTGGCATAGAACTGATGTAGTCCTGGTTTAGTCTTTGTTTAGTCCTGGTTTAGACCTAATGTAGTCTTTGTTTAGTCTTTGTTTAGTCCTGGTTTAGTCTTAGTTTAGTCCTGGTTTAGTCTTAGTTTAGTCCTGGTTTAGACCTGATGTAGTCCTGGTTTAATATTTGTTCAGTCCTGGTTTATAGCTGATGTAGTCCTGGTTTAGTCTTAGTTTAGTCCTCCTTTAGAACTAATGTAATCCTCATTTAGTCTAAATTTAGTCCTCACACGGGGCAAATAGTTTTAATTAATAATGTTTAAACTAAATATCTGTTCGCTTTCTCCAACACAGATTCCTTTCTTTGGTGGCTGAGTGGCTAGCTCTCATGCTTCGTAGCAAGAAGGTTGCCCGGGCCTTTCTGTACCTAGAAAAAACACGTTCTGAATGTGAGCGGAGTTTAGATCTGATGTAGGCCTGGTTTGGTCTTAGTTTAGTCCTGGTTTAGACCTAATGTAGTCGTGGTTTAGTCCTGGTCTAGACCTAATGTAGTCCTGGTTTAGACCTGATGTAGCCCTGGTTTAGTCTTAGTTTTTAGTTTTAGTCTACATTAGACCTAATGTAGTCTTCGTTTAGTCTTTGTTTAGTCCTGGTTTAGACATGATGTAGCCCTGGTTTAGTCTTAGTTTAGTCCTGGTTTAGTCTTAGTTTAGTCCTGGTTTAGACCTGATGTAGCCCTGGTTTAGTCTTAGTTTAGTCCTGGTTTAGTCTTAGTTTAGTCCTGGTTTAGTCTTAGTTTAGTCCTGGTTTAGACCTGATGTAGTCCTGGTTTAATATTTGTTCAGTCCTGGTTTATAGCTGATGTAGTCCTGGTTTAGTCTTAGTTTAGTCCTCCTTTAGAACTAATGTAATCCTCATTTAGTCTAAATTTAGTCCTCACACGGGGCAAATAGTTTTAATTAATAATGTTTAAACTAAATATCTGTTCGCTTTCTCCAACACAGATTCCTTTCTTTGGTGGCTGAGTGGCTAGCTCTCATGCTTCGTAGCAAGAAGGTTGCCCGGGCCTTTCTGTACCTAGAAAAAACACGTTCTGAATGTGAGCGGAGTTTAGATCTGATGTAGGCCTGGTTTGGTCTTAGTTTAGTCCTGGTTTAGACCTAATGTAGTCGTGGTTTAGTCCTGGTCTAGACCTAATGTAGTCCTGGTTTAGACCTGATGTAGCCCTGGTTTAGTCTTAGTTTTTAGTTTTAGTCTACATTAGACCTAATGTAGTCTTCGTTTAGTCTTTGTTTAGTCCTGGTTTAGACATGATGTAGCCCTGGTTTAGTCTTAGTTTAGTCCTGGTTTAGTCTTAGTTTAGTCCTGGTTTAGACCTGATGTAGTCCTGGTTTAATATTTGTTCAGTCCTGGTTTAGAGCTGATGTAGTCCTGGTTTAGTCTTAGTTTAGTCCTCCTTTAGAACTAATGTAATCCTTATTTAGTCTAAATTTAGTCCTGGTTTAGTCTTACCTTAGTTCTGGTTTAGACCTAATCCAGTCCTGGTTTAGACTTAATGTAGTCCTCGTTTAGTCTTTATTTAGTCCTGGTTTAGACCTGATGTAGCCCTGGTTTAGTCTTAGTTTAGTCCTGGTTTAGTCTTAGTTTAGTCCTGGTTTAGACCTGATGTAGTCCTGGTTTAGTCTTTGTTCAGTCCTGGCTTAGAGCTGATGTAGTCCTGGTTTAGTCTTAGTTTGGTCCTGCTTTAGAACTAATGTAATCCTGATCTAGTCTTTGTTTAGTCCTGGTTTAGACCTAATCCAGTCCTGGTTTAGATCTAATCCAGTCCTGGATTTGTTTGTAGCCTCGTTGGCGCAGTTAGGCAGCGCGTCAGTCTCATAATCTGAAGGTCGTGAGTTCGAGCCTCACACGGGGCACTTAGTTTTAATTAAGAAAGTTTAAACTAAATATCTGTTCGCTTTCTCCAACACAGATTCCTTTCTTTGGCGGCACGGTGGCTGAGTGGCTAGCTCTCATGCTTCGTAGCAAGAAGGTTGCCCGGGCCTTTCTGTACCTAGAAAAAACACGTTCTGAATGTGAGCGGAGTTTAGACCTAATGTAGGCCTGGTTTGGTCTTAGTTTAGACCTAATGTAGTCGTGGTTTAGTCCTGGTTTAGACCTCATGTAGTCGTGTTTTAGTCTTTGTTCAGTCCTGGCTTAGAACTGATGTAGTCCTGGTTTCGTCTTTGTTTAGTCCTGGTTTAGACCTAATGTAGTCTTTGTTTAGTCTTTGTTTAGTCCTGGTTTAGACCTGATGTAGCCCTGGTTTAATATTTGTTCAGTCCTGGTTTAGACCTAATCCAGTCCTGGTTTAGATCTAATCCAGTCCTGGATTTATTTGTAGCCTCGTTGGCGCAGTTAGGCAGCGCGTCAGTCTCATAATCTGAAGGTCGTGAGTTCGAGCCTCACACGGGGCAAGTAGTTTTAATTAAGAATGTTTACTAAATATCTGTTCGCTTTCGCCAACACAGATTCCTTTCTTTGGCGGCACGGTGGCTAGCTCTCATGCTTCGTAGCAAGAAGGTAGCCCGGGCCTTTCTGTACCTAGAAAAAACACGTTCTGAATGTGAGCAGAGTTTAGACCTAATGTAGGCCTGGTTTGGTCTTAGTTTAGACCTAATGTAGGCCTGGTTTAGTCTTAGTTTAGTCCTGGTTTAGTCTTAGTTTAGTCCTGGTTTAGACCTGATGTAGTCCTGGTTTAATATTTGTTCAGTCCTGGTTTATAGCTGATGTAGTCCTGGTTTAGTCTTAGTTTAGTCCTCCTTTAGAACTAATGTAATCCTCATTTAGTCTAAATTTAGTCCTCACACGGGGCAAATAGTTTTAATTAATAATGTTTAAACTAAATATCTGTTCGCTTTCTCCAACACAGATTCCTTTCTTTGGCGGCACGGTGGCTGAGTGGCTAGCTCTCATGCTTCGTAGCAAGAAGGTTGCCCGGGCCTTTCTGTACCTAGAAAAAACACGTTCTGAATGTGAGCGGAGTTTAGATCTAATGTAGGCCTGGTTTGGTCTTAGTTTAGTCCTGGTTTAGACCTAATGTAGTCGTGGTTTAGTCCTGGTCTAGACCTAATGTAGTCCTGGTTTAGACCTGATGTAGCCCTGGTTTAGTCTTAGTTTTTAGTTTTAGTCTACATTAGACCTAATGTAGTCTTCGTTTAGTCTTTGTTTAGTCCTGGTTTAGACATGATGTAGCCCTGGTTTAGTCTTAGTTTAGTCCTGGTTTAGACCTAATCCAGTCCTGGTTTAGATCTAATCCAGTCCTGGATTGATTTGTAGCCTTGTTGGCGCAGTTAGGCAGCGCGTCAGTCTCATAATCTGAAGGTCGTGAGTTCGAGCCTCTCACGGGGCAAATAGTTTTAATTAAGAATGTTTAAACTAAATATCTGTTCGCTTTCGCCAACACAGATTCCTTTCTTTGGTGGCTGAGTGGCTAGCTCTCATGCTTCGTAGCAAGAAGGTTGCCCGGGCCTTTCTGTACCTAGAAAAAACACGTTCTGAATGTGAGCGGAGTTTAGATCTAATGTAGGCCTGGTTTAGACCTAATGTAGTCGTGGTTTAGTCCTGGTGTAGACCTAATGTAGTCCTGGTTTAGACCTGATGTAGCCCTGGTTTAATATTTGTTCAGTCCTGGTTTAGAGCTGATGTAGTCCTGGTTTAGTCTTAGTTTAGTCCTCCTTTAGAACTAATGTAATCCTTATTTAGTCTAAATTTAGTCCTGGTTTAGTCTTACCTTAGTTCTGGTTTAGACCTAATCCAGTCCTGGTTTAGACTTAATGTAGTCGTGGTTTAGTCTTTGTTTAGTCCTGGTTTAGACCTCATGTAGTCGTGTTTTAGTCTTTGTTCAGTCCTGGCATAGAACTGATGTAGTCCTGGTTTAGTCTTTGTTTAGTCCTGGTTTAGACCTAATGTAGTCTTTGTTTAGTCTTTGTTTAGTCCTGGTTTAGTCTTAGTTTAGTCCTGGTTTAGTCTTAGTTTAGTCCTGGTTTAGACCTGATGTAGTCTTTGTTTAGTCCTGGTTTAGTCTTAGTTTAGTCCTGGTTTAGTCTTAGTTTAGTCCTGGTTTAGACCTGATGTAGTCCTGGTTTAATATTTGTTCAGTCCTGGTTTATAGCTGATGTAGTCCTGGTTTAGTCTTAGTTTAGTCCTCCTTTAGAACTAATGTAATCCTCATTTAGTCTAAATTTAGTCCTCACACGGGGCAAATAGTTTTAATTAATAATGTTTAAACTAAATATCTGTTCGCTTTCTCCAACACAGATTCCTTTCTTTGGTGGCTGAGTGGCTAGCTCTCATGCTTCGTAGCAAGAAGGTTGCCCGGGCCTTTCTGTACCTAGAAAAAACACGTTCTGAATGTGAGCGGAGTTTAGATCTGATGTAGGCCTGGTTTGGTCTTAGTTTAGTCCTGGTTTAGACCTAATGTAGTTGTGGTTTAGTCCTGGTCTAGACCTAATGTAGTCCTGGTTTAGACCTGATGTAGCCCTGGTTTAGTCTTAGTTTTTAGTTTTAGTCTACATTAGACCTAATGTAGTCTTCGTTTAGTCTTTGTTTAGTCCTGGTTTAGACATGATGTAGCCCTGGTTTAGTCTTAGTTTAGTCCTGGTTTAGACCTGATGTAGCCCTGGTTTAGTCTTAGTTTAGTCCTGGTTTAGTCTTAGTTTAGTCCTGGTTTAGTCTTAGTTTAGTCCTGGTTTAGACCTGATGTAGTCCTGGTTTAATATTTGTTCAGTCCTGGTTTATAGCTGATGTAGTCCTGGTTTAGTCTTAGTTTAGTCCTCCTTTAGAACTAATGTAATCCTCATTTAGTCTAAATTTAGTCCTCACACGGGGCAAATAGTTTTAATTAATAATGTTTAAACTAAATATCTGTTCGCTTTCTCCAACACAGATTCCTTTCTTTGGTGGCTGAGTGGCTAGCTCTCATGCTTCGTAGCAAGAAGGTTGCCCGGGCCTTTCTGTACCTAGAAAAAACACGTTCTGAATGTGAGCGGAGTTTAGATCTGATGTAGGCCTGGTTTGGTCTTAGTTTAGTCCTGGTTTAGACCTAATGTAGTCGTGGTTTAGTCCTGGTCTAGACCTAATGTAGTCCTGGTTTAGACCTGATGTAGCCCTGGTTTAGTCTTAGTTTTTAGTTTTAGTCTACATTAGACCTAATGTAGTCTTCGTTTAGTCTTTGTTTAGTCCTGGTTTAGACATGATGTAGCCCTGGTTTAGTCTTAGTTTAGTCCTGGTTTAGTCTTAGTTTAGTCCTGGTTTAGACCTGATGTAGTCCTGGTTTAATATTTGTTCAGTCCTGGTTTAGAGCTGATGTAGTCCTGGTTTAGTCTTAGTTTAGTCCTCCTTTAGAACTAATGTAATCCTTATTTAGTCTAAATTTAGTCCTGGTTTAGTCTTACCTTAGTTCTGGTTTAGACCTAATCCAGTCCTGGTTTAGACTTAATGTAGTCCTCGTTTAGTCTTTGTTTAGTCCTGGTTTAGACCTGATGTAGCCCTGGTTTAGTCTTAGTTTAGTCCTGGTTTAGTCTTAGTTTAGTCCTGGTTTAGACCTGATGTAGTCCTGGTTTAGTCTTTGTTCAGTCCTGGCTTAGAGCTGATGTAGTCCTGGTTTAGTCTTAGTTTAGTCCTGCTTTAGAACTAATGTAATCCTGATCTAGTCTTTGTTTAGTCCTGGTTTAGACCTAATCCAGTCCTGGTTTAGATCTAATCCAGTCCTGGATTTGTTTGTAGCCTCGTTGGCGCAGTTAGGCAGCGCGTCAGTCTCATAATCTGAAGGTCGTGAGTTCGAGCCTCACACGGGGCAATTAGTTTTAATTAAGAAAGTTTAAACTAAATATCTGTTCGCTTTCTCCAACACAGATTCCTTTCTTTGGCGGCACGGTGGCTGAGTGGCTAGCTCTCATGCTTCGTAGCAAGAAGGTTGCCCGGGCCTTTCTGTACCTAGAAAAAACACGTTCTGAATGTGAGCGGAGTTTAGACCTAATGTAGGCCTGGTTTGTTCTTAGTTTAGACCTAATGTAGTCATGGTTTAGTCCTGGTTTAGACCTCATGTAGTCGTGTTTTAGTCTTTGTTCAGTCCTGGCTTAGAACTGATGTAGTCCTGGTTTAGTCTTTGTTTAGTCCTGGTTTAGACCTGATGTAGCCCTGGTTTAATATTTGTTCAGTCCTGGTTTAGAGCTGATGTAGTCCTGGTTTAGTCTTAGTTTAGTCCTCCTTTAGAACTAATGTAATCCTTATTTAGTCTAAATTTAGTCCTGGTTTAGTCTTACCTTAGTCCTGGTTTAGACCTAATCCAGTCCTGGTTTAGATCTAATCCAGTCCTGGATTTATTTGTAGCCTCGTTGGCGCAGTTAGGCAGCGCGTCAGTCTCATAATCTGAAGGTCGTGAGTTCGAGCCTCACACGGGGCAAGTAGTTTTAATTAAGAATGTTTACTAAATATCTGTTCGCTTTCGCCAACACAGATTCCTTTCTTTGGCGGCACGGTGGCTAGCTCTCATGCTTCGTAGCAAGAAGGTAGCCCGGGCCTTTCTGTACCTAGAAAAAACACGTTCTGAATGTGAGCGGAGTTTAGACCTAATGTAGGCCTGGTTTGGTCTTAGTTTAGACCTAATGTAGGCCTGGTTTAGTCTTAGTTTAGTCCTGGTTTAGTCTTAGTTTAGTCCTGGTTTAGACCTGATGTAGTCCTGGTTTAATATTTGTTCAGTCCTGGTTTATAGCTGATGTAGTCCTGGTTTAATCTTAGTTTAGTCCTCCTTTAGAACTAATGTAATCCTCATTTAGTCTAAATTTAGTCCTCACACGGGGCAAATAGTTTTAATTAATAATGTTTAAACTAAATATCTGTTCGCTTTCTCCAACACAGATTCCTTTCTTTGGTGGCTGAGTGGCTAGCTCTCATGCTTCGTAGCAAGAAGGTTGCCCGGGCCTTTCTGTACCTAGAAAAAACACGTTCTGAATGTGAGCGGAGTTTAGATCTAATGTAGGCCTGGTTTGGTCTTAGTTTAGTCCTGGTTTAGACCTAATGTAGTCGTGGTTTAGACCTGATGTAGCCCTGGTTTAGTCTTAGTTTTTAGTTTTAGTCTACAGTAGACCTAATGTAGTCTTCGTTTAGTCTTTGTTTAGTCCTGGTTTAGACATGATGTAGCCCTGGTTTAGTCTTAGTTTAGTCCTGGTTTAGTCTTAGTTTAGTCCTGGTTTAGACCTGATGTAGTCCTGGTTTAATATTTGTTCAGTCCTGGTTTAGAGCTGATGTAGTCCTGGTTTAGTCTTAGTTTAGTCCTCCTTTAGAACTAATGTAATCCTTATTTAGTCTAAATTTAGTCCTGGTTTAGTCTTACCTTAGTTCTGGTTTAGACCTAATCCAGTCCTGGTTTAGACTTAATGTAGTCCTCGTTTAGTCTTTGTTTAGTCCTGGTTTAGACCTGATGTAGCCCTGGTTTAGTCTTAGTTTAGTCCTGGTTTAGTCTAAGTTTAGTCCTGGTTTAGACCTGATGTAGTCCTGGTTTAGTCTTTGTTCAGTCCTGGCTTAGAGCTGATGTAGTCCTGGTTTAGTCTTAGTTTAGTCCTGGTTTAGAACTAATGTAATCCTGATCTAGTCTTTGTTTAGTCCTGGTTTAGACCTAATCCAGTCCTTGTTTAGATCTAATCCAGTCCTGGATTTGTTTGTAGCCTCGTTGGCGCAGTTAGGCAGGGCGTCAGTCTCATAATCTGAAGGTTGTGAGTTCGAGCCTCACACGGGGCAAGTAGTTTTAATTAAGAATGTTTAAACTAAATATCTGTTCGCTTTCTCCAACACAGATTCCTTTCTTTGGCGGCGCGGTGGCTGAGTGGCTAGCTCTCATGCTTCGTAGCAAGAAGGTTGCCTGGGCCTTTCTGTACCTAGAAAAAACACGTTCTGAATGTGAGCGCAGTTTAGACCTAATGTAGGCCTGGTTTGGTCTTAGTTTAGACCTAATGTAGTCGTGGTTTAGTCTTTGTTTAGTCCTGGTTTAGACCTCATGTAGTCGTGTTTTAGTCTTTGTTCAGTCCTGGCATAGAACTGATGTAGTCCTGGTTTAGTCTTTGTTTAGTCCTGGTTTAGACCTCATGTAGTCGTGTTTTAGTCTTTGTTCAGTCCTGGCTTTGAACTGATGTAGTCCTGGTTTCGTCTTTGTTTAGTCCTGGTTTAGACCTAATGTAGTCTTTGTTTAGTCTTTGTTTAGTCCTGGTTTAGACCTGATGTAGCCCTGGTTTAATATTTGTTCAGTCCTGGTTTAGAGCTGATGTAGTCCTGGTTTAGTCTTAGTTTAGTCCTCCTTTAGAACTAATGTAATCCTTATTTAGTCTTACCTTAGTCCTGGTTTAGACCTAATCCAGTCCTGGTTTAGATCTAATCCAGTCCTGGATTTATTTGTAGCCTCGTTGGCGCAGTTAGGCAGCGCGTCAGTCTCATAATCTGAAGGTCGTGAGTTCGAGCCTCACACGGGGCAAATAGTTTTAATTAAGAATGTTTACTAAATATCTGTTCGCTTTCGCCAACACAGATTCCTTTCTTTGGCGGCACGGTGGCTAGCTCTCATGCTTCGTAGCAAGAAGGTAGCCCGGGCCTTTCTGTACCTAGAAAAAACACATTCTGAATGTGAGCGGAGTTTAGACCTAATGTAGGCCTGGTTTAGTCTTAGTTTAGTCCTGGTTTAGTCTTAGTTTAGTCCTGGTTTAGACCTGATGTAGTCCTGGTTTAATATTTGTTCAGTCCTGGTTTATAGCTGATGTAGTCCTGGTTTAATCTTAGTTTAGTCCTCCTTTAGAGCTAATGTAATCCTCATTTAGTCTAAATTTAGTCCTCACACGGGGCAAATAGTTTTAATTAATAATGTTTAAACTAAATATCTGTTCGCTTTCTCCAACACAGATTCCTTTCTTTGGTGGCTGAGTGGCTAGCTCTCATGCTTCGTAGCAAGAAGGTTGCCCGGGCCTTTCTGTACCTAGAAAAAACACGTTCTGAATGTGAGCGGAGTTTAGATCTAATGTAGGCCTGGTTTGGTCTTAGTTTAGTCCTGGTTTAGACCTAATGTAGTCGTGGTTTAGACCTGATGTAGCCCTGGTTTAGTCTTAGTTTTTAGTTTTAGTCTACATTAGACCTAATGTAGTCTTCGTTTAGTCTTTGTTTAGTCCTGGTTTAGACATGATGTAGCCCTGGTTTAGTCTTAGTTTAGTCCTGGTTTAGTCTTAGTTTAGTCCTGGTTTAGACCTGATGTAGTCCTGGTTTAATATTTGTTCAGTCCTGGTTTAGAGCTGATGTAGTCCTGGTTTAGTCTTAGTTTAGTCCTCCTTTAGAACTAATGTAATCCTTATTTAGTCTAAATTTAGTCCTGGTTTAGTCTTACCTTAGTTCTGGTTTAGACCTAATCCAGTCCTGGTTTAGACTTAATGTAGTCCTGGTTTAGTATTAGTTTAGTCCTGGTTTAGAACTAATGTAATCCTGATCTAGTCTTTGTTTAGTCCTGGTTTAGACCTGATGTAGCCCTGGTTTAGTCTTAGTTTAGTCCTGGTTTAGTATTAGTTTAGTCCTGGTTTAGAACTAATGTAATCCTGATCTAGTCTTTGTTTAGTCCTGGTTTAGACCTAATCCAGTCCTGGTTTAGATCTAATCCAGTCCTGGATTTGTTGGTAGCCTCGTTGGCGCAGTTAGGCAGCGCGTCAGTCTCATAATCTGAAGGTCGTGAGTTCGAGCCTCACACGGGGCAAGTAGTTTTAATTAAGAAAGTTTAAACTAAATATCTGTTCGCTTTCTCCAACACAGATTCCTTTCTTTGGCGGCACGGTGGCTGAGTGGCTAGCTCTCATGCTTCGTAGCAAGAAGGTTGCCCGGGCCTTTCTGTACCTAGAAAAAACACGTTCTGAATGTGAGCGCAGTTTAGACCTAATGTAGGCCTGGTTTGCTCTTAGTTTAGACCTAATGTAGTCGTGGTTTAGTCTTTGTTTAGTCCTGGTTTAGACCTCATGTAGTCGTGTTTTAGTCTTTGTTCAGTCCTGGCATAGAACTGATGTAGTCCTGGTTTAGTCTTTGTTTAGTCCTGGTTTAGACCTAATGTAGTCTTTGTTTAGTCTTTGTTTAGTCCTGGTTTAGACCTGATGTAGCCCTGGTTTAGTCTTAGTTTAGTCCTGGTTTAGTCTTAGTTTAGTCCTGGTTTAGACCTGATGTAGTCCTGGTTTAATATTTGTTCAGTCCTGGTTTAGAGCTGATGTAGTCCTGGTTTAGTTTTAGTTTAGTCCTCCTTTAGAACTAATGTAATCCTTATTTAGTCTAAATTTAGTCCTGGTTTAGTCTTACCTTAGTTCTGGTTTAGACCTAATCCAGTCCTGGTTTAGACTTAATGTAGTCCTCGTTTAGTCTTTGTTTAGTCCTGGTTTAGACCTGATGTAGCCCTGGTTTAGTCTTAGTTTAGTCCTGGTTTAGTCTTAGTTTAGTCCTGGTTTAGACCTGATGTAGTCCTGGTTTAGTCTTTGTTCAGTCCTGGCTTAGAGCTGATGTAGTCCTGGTTTAGTCTTAGTTTAGTCCTGCTTTAGAACTAATGTAATCCTGATGTAGTCTTTGTTTAGTCCTGGTTTAGACCTAATCCAGTCCTGGTTTAGATCTAATCCAGTTCTGGATTTGTTTGTAGCGTCGTTGGTGCAGTTAGGCAGCGCGTCAGTCTCATAATCTGAAGGTTGTGAGTTCGAGCCTCACACGGGGCAAGTAGTTTTAATTAAGAAAGTTTAAACTAAATATCTGTTTGCTTTCTCCAACACAGATTCCTTTCTTTGGCGGCACGGTGGCTGAGTGGCTAGCTCTCATGCTTCGTAGCAAGAAGGTTGCCCGGGCCTTTCTGTACCTAGAAAAAACACGTTCTGAATGTGAGCGGAGTTTAGACCTAATGTAGGCCTGGTTTGGTCTTAGTTTAGACCTAATGTAGTCGTGGTTTAGTCCTGGTTTAGACCTCATGTAGTCGTGTTTTAGTCTTTGTTCAGTCCTGGCTTAGAACTGATGTAGTCCTGGTTTCGTCTTTGTTTAGTCCTGGTTTAGACCTAATGTAGTCTTTGTTTAGTCTTTGTTTAGTCCTGGTTTAGACCTGATGTCCTCCTTTAGAACTAATGTAATCCTTATTTAGTCTAAATTTAGTCCTGGTTTAGTCTTACCTTAGTTCTGGTTTAGACCTAATCCAGTCCTGGTTTAGACTTAATGTAGTCCTCGTTTAGTCTTTGTTTAGTCCTGGTTTAGACCTGATGTAGCCCTGGTTTAGTCTTAGTTTAGTCCTGGTTTAGTCTTAGTTTAGTCCTGGTTTAGACCTGATGTAGTCCTGGTTTAGTCTTTGTTCAGTCCTGGCTTAGAGCTGATGTAGTCCTGGTTTAGTCTTAGTTTAGTCCTGCTTTAGAACTAATGTAATCCTGATGTAGTCTTTGTTTAGTCCTGGTTTAGACCTAATCCAGTCCTGGTTTAGATCTAATCCAGTTCTGGATTTGTTTGTAGCGTCGTTGGTGCAGTTAGGCAGCGCGTCAGTCTCATAATCTGAAGGTTGTGAGTTCGAGCCTCACACGGGGCAAGTAGTTTTAATTAAGAAAGTTTAAACTAAATATCTGTTTGCTTTCTCCAACACAGATTCCTTTCTTTGGCGGCACGGTGGCTGAGTGGCTAGCTCTCATGCTTCGTAGCAAGAAGGTTGCCCGGGCCTTTCTGTACCTAGAAAAAACACGTTCTGAATGTGAGCGGAGTTTAGACCTAATGTAGGCCTGGTTTGGTCTTAGTTTAGACCTAATGTAGTCGTGGTTTAGTCCTGGTTTAGACCTCATGTAGTCGTGTTTTAGTCTTTGTTCAGTCCTGGCTTAGAACTGATGTAGTCCTGGTTTCGTCTTTGTTTAGTCCTGGTTTAGACCTAATGTAGTCTTTGTTTAGTCTTTGTTTAGTCCTGGTTTAGACCTGATGTAGCCCTGGTTTAATATTTGTTCAGTCCTGGTTTAGACCTAATCCAGTCCTGGTTTAGATCTAATCCAGTCCTGGATTGGTTTGTAGCCTCGTTGGCGCAGTTAGGCAGCGCGTCAGTCTCATAATCTGAAGGTCGTGAGTTCGAGCCTCACACGGGGCAGATAGTTTTAATTAAGAATGTTTACTAAATATCTGTTCGCTTTCGCCAACACAGATTCCTTTCTTTGGCGGCACGGTGGCTAGCTCTCATGCTTCGTAGCAAGAAGGTAGCCCGGGCCTTTCTGTACCTAGAAGAAACACATTCTGAATGTGAGCGGAGTTTAGACCTAATGTAGTCCTGGTTTAGTCTTAGTTTAGTCCTGGTTTAGACCTCATGTAGTCCTGGTTTAATATTTGTTCAGTCCTGGTTTATAGCTGATGTAGTCCTGGTTTAATCTTAGTTTAGTCCTCCTTTAGAACTAATGTAGTCCTCATTTAGTCTAAATTTAGTCCTCACACGGGGCAAATAGTTTTAATTAATAATGTTTAAACTAAATATCTGTTCGCTTTCTCCAACACAGATTCCTTTCTTTGGTGGCTGAGTGGCTAGCTCTCATGCTTCGTAGCAAGAAGGTTGCCCGGGCCTTTCTGTACCTAGAAAAAACACGTTCTGAATGTGAGCGGAGTTTAGATCTAATGTAGGCCTGGTTTGGTCTTAGTTTTTAGTTTTAGTCTACATTAGACCTAATGTAGTCTTCGTTTAGTCTTTGTTTAGTCCTGGTTTAGACATGATGTAGCCCTGGTTTAGTCTTAGTTTAGTCCTGGTTTAGTCTTAGTTTAGTCCTGGTTTAGACCTGATGTAGTCCTGGTTTAATATTTGTTCAGTCCTGGTTTAGAGCTGATGTAGTCCTGGTTTAGTCTTAGTTTAGTCCTCCTTTAGAACTAATGTAATCCTTATTTAGTCTAAATTTAGTCCTGGTTTAGTCTTACCTTAGTTCTGGTTTAGACCTAATCCAGTCCTGGTTTAGACTTAATGTAGTCCTCGTTTAGTCTTTGTTTAGTCCTGGTTTAGACCTGATGTAGCCCTGGTTTAGTCTTAGTTTAGTCCTGGTTTAGTATTAGTTTAGTCCTGGTTTAGAACTAATGTAATCCTGATCTAGTCTTTGTTTAGTCCTGGTTTAGACCTAATCCAGTCCTGGTTTAGATCTAATCCAGTCCTGGATTTGTTTGTAGCCTCGTTGGCGCAGTTAGGCAGCGCGTCAGTCTCATAATCTGAAGGTCGTGAGTTCGAGCCTCACACGGGGCAGATAGTTTTAATTAAGAATGTTTACTAAATATCTGTTCGCTTTCGCCAACACAGATTCCTTTCTTTGGCGGCACGGTGGCTAGCTCTCATGCTTCGTAGCAAGAAGGTAGCCCGGGCCTTTCTGTACCTAGAAAAAACACATTCTGAATGTGAGCGGAGTTTAGACCTAATGTAGGCCTGGTTTAGTCTTAGTTTAGTCCTGGTTTAGTCTTAGTTTAGTCCTGGTTTAGACCTGATGTAGTCCTGGTTTAATATTTGTTCAGTCCTGGTTTATAGCTGATGTAGTCCTGGTTTAATCTTAGTTTAGTCCTCCTTTAGAACTAATGTAATCCTCATTTAGTCTAAATTTAGTCCTCACACGGGGCAAATAGTTTTAATTAATAATGTTTAAACTAAATATCTGTTCGCTTTCTCCAACACAGATTCCTTTCTTTGGCGGCACGGTGGCTGAGTGGCTAGCTCTCATGCTTCGTAGCAAGAAGGTTGCCCGGGCCTTTCTGTACCTAGAAAAAACACGTTCTGAATGTGAGCGGAGTTTAGACCTAATGTAGGCCTGGTTTGGTCTTAGTTTAGACCTAATGTAGTCGTGGTTTAGTCCTGGTTTAGACCTCATGTAGTCGTGTTTTAGTCTTTGTTCAGTCCTGGCTTAGAACTGATGTAGTCCTGGTTTAGTCTTTGTTTAGTCCTGGTTTAGACCTGATGTAGCCCTGGTTTAGTCTTTGTTCAGTCCTGGTTTAGAGCTGATGTAGTCCTGGTTTAGTCTTAGTTTAGTCCTCCTTTAGAACTAATGTAATCCTTATTTAGTCTAAATTTAGTCCTGGTTTAGTCTTACCTTAGTCCTGGTTTAGACCTAATCCAGTCCTGGTTTAGATCTAATCCAGTCCTGGATTTATTTGTAGCCTCGTTGGCGCAGTTAGGCAGCGCGTCAGTCTCATAATCTGAAGGTCGTGAGTTCGAGCCTCACACGGGGCAAGTAGTTTTAATTAAGAATGTTTAAACTAAATATCTGTTCGCTTTCGCCAACACAGATTCCTTTCTTTGGCGGCACGGTGGCTAGCTCTCATGCTTCGTAGCAAGAAGGTAGCCCGGGCCTTTCTGTACCTAGAAAAAACACGTTCTGAATGTGAGCGGAGTTTAGACCTAATGTAGGCCTGGTTTGGTCTTAGTTTAGACCTAATGTAGGCCTGGTTTAGTCTTAGTTTAGTCCTGGTTTAGTCTTAGTTTAGTCCTGGTTTAGACCTGATGTAGTCCTGGTTTAATATTTGTTCAGTCCTGGTTTATAGCTGATGTAGTCCTGGTTTAATCTTAGTTTAGTCCTCCTTTAGAACTAATGTAATCCTCATTTAGTCTAAATTTAGTCCTCACACGGGGCAAATAGTTTTAATTAATAATGTTTAAACTAAATATCTGTTCGCTTTCTCCAACACAGATTCCTTTCTTTGGTGGCTGAGTGGCTAGCTCTCATGCTTCGTAGCAAGAAGGTTGCCCGGGCCTTTCTGTACCTAGAAAAAACACGTTCTGAATGTGAGCGGAGTTTAGATCTAATGTAGGCCTGGTTTGGTCTTAGTTTAGTCCTGGTTTAGACCTAATGTAGTCGTGGTTTAGACCTGATGTAGCCCTGGTTTAGTCTTAGTTTTTAGTTTTAGTCTACATTAGACCTAATGTAGTCTTCGTTTAGTCTTTGTTTAGTCCTGGTTTAGACATGATGTAGCCCTGGTTTAGTCTTAGTTTAGTCCTGGTTTAGTCTTAGTTTAGTCCTGGTTTAGACCTGATGTAGTCCTGGTTTAATATTTGTTCAGTCCTGGTTTAGAGCTGATGTAGTCCTGGTTTAGTCTTAGTTTAGTCCTCCTTTAGAACTAATGTAATCCTTATTTAGTCTTGGTGTAGACCTAATGTAGTCCTGGTTTAGACCTGATGTAGCCCTGGTTTAGTCTTAGTTTTTAGTTTTAGTCTACATTAGACCTAATGTAGTCTTCGTTTAGTCTTTGTTTAGTCCTGGTGTAGACATGATGTAGCCCTGGTTTAGTCTTAGTTTAGTCCTGGTTTAGTCTTAGTTTAGTCCTGGTTTAGACCTGATGTAGTCCTGGTTTAATATTTGTTTAGTCCTGGTTTAGAGCTGATGTAGTCCTGGTTTAGTCTTAGTTTAGTCCTGGTTTAGAACTAATGTAATCCTGATCTAGTCTTTGTTTAGTCCTGGTTTAGACCTAATCCAGTCCTGGTTTAGATCTAATCCAGTCCTGGATTTGTTTGTAGCCTCGTTGGCGCAGTTAGGCAGGGCGTCAGTCTCATAATCTGAAGGTTGTGAGTTCGAGCCTCACACGGGGCAAGTAGTTTTAATTAAGAATGTTTAAACTAAATATCTGTTCGCTTTCTCCAACACAGATTCCTTTCTTTGGCGGCACGGTGGCTGAGTGGCTAGCTCTCATGCTTCGTAGCAAGAAGGTTGCCCGGACCTTTCTGTACCTAGAAAAAACACGTTCTGAATGTGAGCGCAGTTTAGACCTAATGTAGGCCTGGTTTGGTCTTAGTTTAGACCTAATGTAGTCGTGGTTTAGTCTTTGTTTAGTCCTGGTTTAGACCTCATGTAGTCGTGTTTTAGTCTTTGTTCAGTCCTGGCATAGAACTGATGTAGTCCTGGTTTAGTCTTTGTTTAGTCCTGGTTTAGACCTCATGTAGTCGTGTTTTAGTCTTTGTTCAGTCCTGGCTTTGAACTGATGTAGTCCTGGTTTCGTCTTTGTTTAGTCCTGGTTTAGACCTAATGTAGTCTTTGTTTAGTCTTTGTTTAGTCCTGGTTTAGACCTGATGTAGCCCTGGTTTAATATTTGTTCAGTCCTGGTTTAGAGCTGATGTAGTCCTGGTTTAGTCTTAGTTTAGTCCTCCTTTAGAACTAATGTAATCCTTATTTAGTCTTACCTTAGTCCTGGTTTAGACCTAATCCAGTCCTGGTTTAGATCTAATCCAGTCCTGGATTTATTTGTAGCCTCGTTGGCGCAGTTAGGCAGCGCGTCAGTCTCATAATCTGAAGGTCGTGAGTTCGAGCCTCACACGGGGCAAATAGTTTTAATTAAGAATGTTTACTAAATATCTGTTCGCTTTCGCCAACACAGATTCCTTTCTTTGGCGGCACGGTGGCTAGCTCTCATGCTTCGTAGCAAGAAGGTAGCCCGGGCCTTTCTGTACCTAGAAAAAACACATTCTGAATGTGAGCGGAGTTTAGACCTAATGTAGGCCTGGTTTAGTCTTAGTTTAGTCCTGGTTTAGTCTTAGTTTAGTCCTGGTTTAGACCTGATGTAGTCCTGGTTTAATATTTGTTCAGTCCTGGTTTATAGCTGATGTAGTCCTGGTTTAATCTTAGTTTAGTCCTCCTTTAGAGCTAATGTAATCCTCATTTAGTCTAAATTTAGTCCTCACACGGGGCAAATAGTTTTAATTAATAATGTTTAAACTAAATATCTGTTCGCTTTCTCCAACACAGATTCCTTTCTTTGGTGGCTGAGTGGCTAGCTCTCATGCTTCGTAGCAAGAAGGTTGCCCGGGCCTTTCTGTACCTAGAAAAAACACGTTCTGAATGTGAGCGGAGTTTAGATCTAATGTAGGCCTGGTTTGGTCTTAGTTTAGTCCTGGTTTAGACCTAATGTAGTCGTGGTTTAGACCTGATGTAGCCCTGGTTTAGTCTTAGTTTTTAGTTTTAGTCTACATTAGACCTAATGTAGTCTTCGTTTAGTCTTTGTTTAGTCCTGGTTTAGACATGATGTAGCCCTGGTTTAGTCTTAGTTTAGTCCTGGTTTAGTCTTAGTTTAGTCCTGGTTTAGACCTGATGTAGTCCTGGTTTAATATTTGTTCAGTCCTGGTTTAGAGCTGATGTAGTCCTGGTTTAGTCTTAGTTTAGTCCTCCTTTAGAACTAATGTAATCCTTATTTAGTCTAAATTTAGTCCTGGTTTAGTCTTACCTTAGTTCTGGTTTAGACCTAATCCAGTCCTGGTTTAGACTTAATGTAGTCCTGGTTTAGTATTAGTTTAGTCCTGGTTTAGAACTAATGTAATCCTGATCTAGTCTTTGTTTAGTCCTGGTTTAGACCTGATGTAGCCCTGGTTTAGTCTTAGTTTAGTCCTGGTTTAGTATTAGTTTAGTCCTGGTTTAGAACTAATGTAATCCTGATCTAGTCTTTGTTTAGTCCTGGTTTAGACCTAATCCAGTCCTGGTTTAGATCTAATCCAGTCCTGGATTTGTTGGTAGCCTCGTTGGCGCAGTTAGGCAGCGCGTCAGTCTCATAATCTGAAGGTCGTGAGTTCGAGCCTCACACGGGGCAAGTAGTTTTAATTAAGAAAGTTTAAACTAAATATCTGTTCGCTTTCTCCAACACAGATTCCTTTCTTTGGCGGCACGGTGGCTGAGTGGCTAGCTCTCATGCTTCGTAGCAAGAAGGTTGCCCGGGCCTTTCTGTACCTAGAAAAAACACGTTCTGAATGTGAGCGCAGTTTAGACCTAATGTAGGCCTGGTTTGCTCTTAGTTTAGACCTAATGTAGTCGTGGTTTAGTCTTTGTTTAGTCCTGGTTTAGACCTCATGTAGTCGTGTTTTAGTCTTTGTTCAGTCCTGGCATAGAACTGATGTAGTCCTGGTTTAGTCTTTGTTTAGTCCTGGTTTAGACCTAATGTAGTCTTTGTTTAGTCTTTGTTTAGTCCTGGTTTAGACCTGATGTAGCCCTGGTTTAGTCTTAGTTTAGTCCTGGTTTAGTCTTAGTTTAGTCCTGGTTTAGACCTGATGTAGTCCTGGTTTAATATTTGTTCAGTCCTGGTTTAGAGCTGATGTAGTCCTGGTTTAGTTTTAGTTTAGTCCTCCTTTAGAACTAATGTAATCCTTATTTAGTCTAAATTTAGTCCTGGTTTAGTCTTACCTTAGTTCTGGTTTAGACCTAATCCAGTCCTGGTTTAGACTTAATGTAGTCCTCGTTTAGTCTTTGTTTAGTCCTGGTTTAGACCTGATGTAGCCCTGGTTTAGTCTTAGTTTAGTCCTGGTTTAGTCTTAGTTTAGTCCTGGTTTAGACCTGATGTAGTCCTGGTTTAGTCTTTGTTCAGTCCTGGCTTAGAGCTGATGTAGTCCTGGTTTAGTCTTAGTTTAGTCCTGCTTTAGAACTAATGTAATCCTGATGTAGTCTTTGTTTAGTCCTGGTTTAGACCTAATCCAGTCCTGGTTTAGATCTAATCCAGTTGTTTGTAGCCTCGTTGGTGCAATTAGGCAGCGCGTCAGTCTCATAATCTGAAGGTTGTGAGTTCGAGCCTCACACGGGGCAGGTAGTTTTAATTAAGAAAGTTTAAACTAAATATCTGTTTGCTTTCTCCAACACAGATTCCTTTCTTTGGCGGCACGGTGGCTG
Source organism: Paratrypauchen microcephalus (assembly GCA_036785185.1). Taxonomy (NCBI): domain Eukaryota; kingdom Metazoa; phylum Chordata; class Actinopteri; order Gobiiformes; family Gobiidae; genus Paratrypauchen; species Paratrypauchen microcephalus. The sequence goes on along the minus strand of JAVJIX010000141.1, from coordinate 2,708,434 downwards.
AGTGGCTAGCTCTCATGCTTCGTAGCAAGAAGGTTGCCCGGGCCTTTCTGTACCTAGAAAAAACACGTTCTGAATGTGAGCGGAGTTTAGACCTAATGTAGGCCTGGTTTGGTCTTAGTTTAGACCTAATGTAGTCGTGGTTTAGTCCTGGTTTAGACCTCATGTAGTCGTGTTTTAGTCTTTGTTCAGTCCTGGCTTAGAACTGATGTAGTCCTGGTTTCGTCTTTGTTTAGTCCTGGTTTAGACCTAATGTAGTCTTTGTTTAGTCTTTGTTTAGTCCTGGTTTAGACCTGATGTCCTCCTTTAGAACTAATGTAATCCTTATTTAGTCTAAATTTAGTCCTGGTTTAGTCTTACCTTAGTTCTGGTTTAGACCTAATCCAGTCCTGGTTTAGACTTAATGTAGTCCTCGTTTAGTCTTTGTTTAGTCCTGGTTTAGACCTGATGTAGCCCTGGTTTAGTCTTAGTTTAGTCCTGGTTTAGTCTTAGTTTAGTCCTGGTTTAGACCTGATGTAGTCCTGGTTTAGTCTTTGTTCAGTCCTGGCTTAGAGCTGATGTAGTCCTGGTTTAGTCTTAGTTTAGTCCTGCTTTAGAACTAATGTAATCCTGATTTAGTCTTAGTTTAGTCCTGGTTTCGACCTAATCCAGTCCTGGTTTAGATCTACTCCAGTCCTGGATTTGTTTGTAGCCTCGTTGGCGCAGTTAGGCAGCGCGTCAGTCTCATAATCTGAAGGTCGTGAGTTCGAGCCTCACACGGGGCAAAATGTTTTAATTAAGAATGTTCAAACTAAATATCTGTTCGCTTTCTCCAACACAGATTTCTTTCTTGGGCGGCACGGTGGCTGAGTGGCTAGCTCTCATGCTTTGTAGCAAGAAGGTTGCCCGGGCCTTTCTGTACCTAGAAAAAACACGTTCTGAATGTGAGCGGAGTTTAGACCTAATGTAGGCCTGGTTTGGTCTTAGTTTAGACCTAATGTAGTCGTGGTTTAGTCCTGGTTTAGAGCTGATGTAGTCCTGGTTTAGTCTTAGTTTAGTCCTCCTTTAGAACTAATGTAATCCTTATTTAGTCTAAATTTAGTCCTGGTTTAGTCTTACCTTAGTTCTGGTTTAGACCTAATCCAGTCCTGGTTTAGACTTAATGTAGTCCTGGTTTAGTATTAGTTTAGTCCTGGTTTAGAACTGATGTAGCCCTGGTTTAGTCTTAGTTTAGTCCTGGTTTAGTATTAGTTTAGTCCTGGTTTAGAACTAATGTAATCCTGATCTAGTCTTTGTTTAGTCCTGGTTTAGACCTAATCCAGTCCTGGTTTAGATCTAATCCAGTCCTGGATTTGTTTGTAGCCTCGTTGGCGCAGTTAGGCAGCGCGTCAGTCTCATAATCTGAAGGTCGTGAGTTCGAGCCTCACACGGGGCAGATAGTTTTAATTAAGAATGTTTACTAAATATCTGTTCGCTTTCGCCAACACAGATTCCTTTCTTTGGCGGCACGGTGGCTAGCTCTCATGCTTCGTAGCAAGAAGGTAGCCCGGGCCTTTCTGTACCTAGAAGAAACACATTCTGAATGTGAGCGGAGTTTAGACCTAATGTAGTCCTGGTTTAGTCTTAGTTTAGTCCTGGTTTACTCTTAGTTTAGTCCTGGTTTAGACCTGATGTAGTCCTGGTTTAATATTTGTTCAGTCCTGGTTTATAGCTGATGTAGTCCTGGTTTAATCTTAGTTTAGTCCTCCTTTAGAACTAATGTAATCCTCATTTAGTCTAAATTTAGTCCTCACACGGGGCAAATAGTTTTAATTAATAATGTTTAAACTAAATATCTGTTCGCTTTCTCCAACACAGATTCCTTTCTTTGGTGGCTGAGTGGCTAGCTCTCATGCTTCGTAGCAAGAAGGTTGCCCGGGCCTTTCTGTACCTAGAAAAAACACGTTCTGAATGTGAGCGGAGTTTAGATCTAATGTAGGCCTGGTTTGGTCTTAGTTTTTAGTTTTAGTCTACATTAGACCTAATGTAGTCTTCGTTTAGTCTTTGTTTAGTCCTGGTTTAGACATGATGTAGCCCTGGTTTAGTCTTAGTTTAGTCCTGGTTTAGTCTTAGTTTAGTCCTGGTTTAGACCTGATGTAGTCCTGGTTTAATATTTGTTCAGTCCTGGTTTAGAGCTGATGTAGTCCTGGTTTAGTCTTAGTTTAGTCCTCCTTTAGAACTAATGTAATCCTTATTTAGTCTAAATTTAGTCCTGGTTTAGTCTTACCTTAGTTCTGGTTTAGACCTAATCCAGTCCTGGTTTAGACTTAATGTAGTCCTCGTTTAGTCTTTGTTTAGTCCTGGTTTAGACCTGATGTAGCCCTGGTTTAGTCTTAGTTTAGTCCTGGTTTAGTATTAGTTTAGTCCTGGTTTAGAACTAATGTAATCCTGATCTAGTCTTTGTTTAGTCCTGGTTTAGACCTAATCCAGTCCTGGTTTAGATCTAATCCAGTCCTGGATTTATTTGTAGCCTCGTTGGCGCAGTTAGGCAGCGCGTCAGTCTCATAATCTGAAGGTCGTGAGTTCAAGCCTCACACGGGGCAAGTAGTTTTAATTAAGAATGTTTACTAAATATCTGTTCGCTTTCGCCAACACAGATTCCTTTCTTTGGCGGCACGGTGGCTAGCTCTCATGCTTCGTAGCAAGAAGGTAGCCCGGGCCTTTCTGTACCTAGAAAAAACACATTCTGAATGTGAGCGGAGTTTAGACCTAATGTAGGCCTGGTTTAGTCTTAGTTTAGTCCTGGTTTAGTCTTAGTTTAGTCCTGGTTTAGACCTGATGTAGTCCTGGTTTAATATTTGTTCAGTCCTGGTTTATAGCTGATGTAGTCCTGGTTTAATCTTAGTTTAGTCCTCCTTTAGAACTAATGTAATCCTCATTTAGTCTAAATTTAGTCCTCACACGGGGCAAATAGTTTTAATTAATAATGTTTAAACTAAATATCTGTTCGCTTTCTCCAACACAGATTCCTTTCTTTGGCGGCACGGTGGCTGAGTGGCTAGCTCTCATGCTTCGTAGCAAGAAGGTTGCCCGGGCCTTTCTGTACCTAGAAAAAACACGTTCTGAATGTGAGCGGAGTTTAGATCTAATGTAGGCCTGGTTTAGACCTAATGTAGTCGTGGTTTAGTCCTGGTGTAGACCTAATGTAGTCCTGGTTTAGACCTGATGTAGCCCTGGTTTAATATTTGTTCAGTCCTGGTTTAGAGCTGATGTAGTCCTGGTTTAGTCTTAGTTTAGTCCTCCTTTAGAACTAATGTAATCCTTATTTAGTCTAAATTTAGTCCTGGTTTAGTCTTACCTTAGTTCTGGTTTAGACCTAATCCAGTCCTGGTTTAGACTTAATGTAGTCCTCGTTTAGTCTTTGTTTAGTCCTGGTTTAGACCTGATGTAGCCCTGGTTTAGTCTTTGTTCAGTCCTGGTTTAGAGCTGATGTAGTCCTGGTTTAGTCTTAGTTTAGTCCTCCTTTAGAACTAATGTAATCCTTATTTAGTCTAAATTTAGTCCTCGTTTAGTCTTACCGTAGTCCTGGTTTAGACCTAATCCAGTCCTGGTTTAGATCTAATCCAGTCCTGGATTTATTTGTAGCCTCGTTGGCGCAGTTAGGCAGCGCGTCAGTCTCATAATCTGAAGGTCGTGAGTTCGAGCCTCACACGGGGCAAATAGTTTTAATTAAGAATGTTTACTAAATATCTGTTCGCTTTCGCCAACACAGATTCCTTTCTTTGGCGGCACGGTGGCTAGCTCTCATGCTTCGTAGCAAGCCACAAATGCATCAGCATGTTGATTTCCCAACCAGGGGAAACAACATTTTGGACATGGTTTACACTACACACAAGGGAGCATACAAGGCTTACCCCCTCCCCCACATAGGCCTCTCTGACCACATCTCTGTTGTGCTCAGACCGGCATACAGACCCCGTGTAAGGGTCTCCAGGCCGGCTCTGAAGCAGATCCAGGTGTGGCCAAAGGGGGCCTCGTCTGCACTACAGCACTGCCTCGGTACAACAGACTGGGCAGTGTTCAAACAGGCCGCCACATACAACAATCACACTGACATTGAGGAGTACGCAGACACTGTGACCTCCTACATCACCAAATGCATTGGTGATGTCACACACACAAAAACCATCACCACCAGGGCTAACCAGAAGCCATGGCTGACAGGGGAGGTTCACAGGCTGTTGAGAGCCAGGAACGCTGCCTTCAGAGCTGGGGATGTCCCCCATCTGAGGGCAGCAAGAGCCAACCTGTCCCGTGGCATCAGGACAGATACACACAGAAAATAACCGGACACTTTAGAGACAGCAGGGACACACGGAGTCTGTGACAGGGCATCCAGAACATCACGGATTACAAACCCTTGCCACAGACCTGTGACAATAATATCACCCTGCTCAATGACCTCAACAGCTTCTTTGCACGGTTTGAGGCAGGAAATGACACCCGGCCCCAAAAAACTCCACCACCTCCCCACGACCAGCCCCTGTGTGTGTCTGCAGCCAGCGTGAAGAGGACACTCTCCAGGATCAACACCCGCAAGGCTGCAGGCCCAGACAACATTCCTGGTCGTGTGTTGAAAGACTGTGCAGAGGAGCTCAAGGATGTCCTCACAGACATCTTTAATGCTTCTCTGAGCCAGGCTGTCGTTCCCTCCTGCTTCAAAACCACTACCATCGTTCCCGTGCCAAAGAAGCCCACTCCGGCCACTTTTAATGACTATCGCCCTGTTGCACTGACCCCCATCATCATGAAGTGCTTTGAACGGCTAGTCATGGCACACATCAAATCCACCCCCCCCCCACCCTAGACCCATACCAGTTTGCATACCGGGCCAACCGCTCTACCGAGGATGCAATCTGTTCTGCACTTCACCCGGCTCTCACCCACCTAGACAATAAAGACTCATATGTGAGAATGCTGTTCATAGATTTCAGTTCAACATTCAACACTATAATCCCTCGGCAGCTCATTATCAAACTAGACCACCTGGGGCTTCAGACCTCACTCTGTAATTGGCTGCTGGACTTCCTCAGTGAGAGGCCACAGGCAGTGCGGGTCGGCAGAAACACCTCAAGCTGCATTAGACTGAGCACAGGAGCCCCCCAGGGCTGTGTGCTCAGTCCGATGCTCTTCACTCTGCTGACCCACGACTGCTCACCAGCGTTCAGCACCAATCACATAGTGAAGTTTGCGGACGATACGACTGTGGTGGGTCTCATCTCTAATAACGATGAGACAAACTACAGGAGTGAGGTGAGCCTTCTGACCCAGTGGTGCAGCAATAACAATCTCCTTCTTAATGTTGAAAAGACCAAGGAGATTGTTATTGACTTCCGGAGAGGCCCCACCCAGCACCCCCCACTGTCCATCAATGGTGCTGCTGTAGAGAGGGTGAGCAGCACCAAATTCCTGGGGGTGCACATCAGTGAGGACCTCTCCTGGACAGTGAATACTGTATCACTGGCAAAGAGGGCTCAGAAGCGCCTCTATTTCCTCCGCAAACTGAGGAGAGCTGGAGCCCCTCCACCCATTATGACCACCTTCTACCGAGGCACCATTGAGAGCGTCCTGACCAGCTGCATCACTGTGTGGTACGGGAGCTGCACTGAACAGAACAGGAAAGCCCTGCAGCGCATAGTGAATGCAGCTGGGAGGATCGCTGGTGTCTCTCTCCCCTCCCTCCTAGACATTTTTAACACCTGGCTCACCCGCAGAGCGTCCAGCATTGTGGGTGACCCGAGCCACCCCGCACATAGCCTGTTCAGCCTCCTGCCCTCGGGGAGAAGGTACCGGAGTCTCCGGGCCCACTCCACCAGGCTTTCAAACAGCTTCATCCACCAGGCTGTCAGGAGGCTGAACTCACACCTGAACTCACACCCGAACTCCCACCTTACCCATCTCCCACCCCCACCGCCCATATTGGCATAACCTGTATTTCATAAAAGACATATCACTCTAGACACTTTAAAAAACTGCTGCTAAGGACGACTGTTGCACTGTTGCACATTTACATTTACTACTGGATTTTACTCCTGTTGCACTGTTGTTTACTACTGTTATTGCACACTTACATTTACTACTGGAATTTTTAGTACTGTTGTTTACTCCTGTTATTGATTTTTACCCCCGTTGCACTGCTGTTTACTACTGTTATTGCACATTTACTACTGGATTTTTTAGTACTGTTGTTTACTCCTGTTGCACTAGAATTACTACTGTTGCACATTTATTTTTATTTATCTTAACTCCAATGCACATTCTACTGCACATGACCAATTCACTGCTGTATCTTCCATTGCACATTTTGATGCACACTGCACACTTTGGAAATCTGTATATAGTATAGGTTATTTGTTATTTATTATGTTGCACTGTTTTAAGATTTTAGACCGTAGACTTTAGTTTTAACTTAGATCTCTGTCTTAGATAGTTTTTGTTGTGTTTTGTCTTCATGTTGTATTCTGTACACTGTCTTTTGCACTACCTGGCCAGAGAGAAACGAAATTTCGATTCACTGTATGTTGAACACATATGGCAGAATTGACAATAAAGCTGACTTTGAACTTTGAACTTTGAAGAAGGTAGCCCGGGCCTTTCTGTACCTAGAAAAAACACATTCTGAATGTGAGCGGAGTTTAGACCTAATGTAGGCCTGGTTTAGTCTTAGTTTAGTCCTGGTTTAGTCTTAGTTTAGTCCTGGTTTAGACCTGATGTAGTCCTGGTTTAATATTTGTTCAGTCCTGGTTTATAGCTGATGTAGTCCTGGTTTAGTCTTAGTTTAGTCCTCCTTTAGAACTAATGTAATCCTCATTTAGTCTAAATTTAGTCCTCACACGGGGCAAATAGTTTTAATTAATAATGTTTAAACTAAATATCTGTTCGCTTTCTCCAACACAGATTCCTTTCTTTGGTGGCTGAGTGGCTAGCTCTCATGCTTCGTAGCAAGAAGGTTGCCCGGGCCTTTCTGTACCTAGAAAAAACACGTTCTGAATGTGAGCGGAGTTTAGATCTAATGTAGGGCTGGTTTGGTCTTAGTTTAGTCCTGGTTTAGACCTAATGTAGTCGTGGTTTAGTCCTGATCTAGACCTAATGTAGTCCTGGTTTAGACCTGATGTAGCCCTGGTTTAGTCTTAGTTTTTAGTTTTAGTCTACATTAGACCTAATGTAGTCTTCGTTTAGTCTTTGTTTAGTCCTGGTTTAGACATGATGTAGCCCTGGTTTAGTCTTAGTTTAGTCCTGGTTTAGTCTTAGTTTAGTCCTGGTTTAGACCTGATGTAGTCCTGGTTTAATATTTGTTCAGTCCTGGTTTAGAGCTGATGTAATCCTGGTTTAGTCTTAGTTTAGTCCTCCTTTAGAACTAATGTAATCCTTATTTAGTCTAAATTTAGTCCTGGTTTAGTCTTACCTTAGTTCTGGTTTAGACCTAATCCAGTCCTGGTTTAGACTTAATGTAGTCCTCGTTTAGTTTTTGTTTAGTCCTGGTTTAGACCTAATCCAGTCCTGGTTTAGATCTAATCCAGTTCTAGATTTGTTTGTAGCCTCGTTGGCGCAGTTAGGCAGCGCGTCAGTCTCATAATCTGAAGTTCGTGAGTTCGAGCCTCACACGGGGCAAGTAGTTTTAATTAAGAAAGTTTAAACTAAATATCTGTTCGCTTTCTCCAACACAGATTCCTTTCTTTGGCGGCATGGTGGCTGAGTGGCTAGCTCTCATTCTTCGTAGCAAGAAGGTTGCCCGGGCCTTTCTGTACCTAGAAAAAACACGTTCTGAATGTGAGCGGAGTTTAGGCCTGGTTTGGTCTTAGTTTAGACCTAATGTAGTCGTGGTTTAGTCCTGGTTTAGACCTCATGTAGTCGTGTTTTAGTCTTTGTTCAGTCCTGGCTTAGAACTGATGTAGTCCTGGTTTAGTCTTTGTTTAGTCCTGGTTTAGACCTGATGTAGCCCTGGTTTAGTCTTAGTTTAGTCCTGGTTTAGTCTTAGTTTAGTCCTGGTTTAGACCTGATGTAGTCCTGGTTTAGTCTTTGTTCAGTCCTGGATTAGAGCTGATGTAGTCCTGGTTTAGTCTTAGTTTAGTCCTGCTTTAGAATGTGGCTAGGTCTTTAGATCTAATCCAGTCCTGGATTTGTTTGTAGCCTCGTTGGTGCAGTTAGGCAGTGCGTCAGTCTCATAATCTGAAGGTTGTGAGTTCGAGCCTCACACGGGGCAAGTAGTTTTAATTAAGAAAGTTTAAACTAAATATCTGTTCGCTTTCTCCAACACAGATTCCTTTCTTTGGCGGCACGGTGGCTGAGTGGCTAGCTCTCATGCTTCTTAGCAAGAAGGTTGCCCGGGCCTTTCTGTACCTAGAAAAAACACGTTCTGAATGTGAGCGGAGTTTAGACCTAATGTAGGCCTGGTTTGGTCTTAGTTTAGACCTAATGTAGTCGTGGTTTAGTCTTTGTTTAGTCCTGGTTTAGACCTCATGTAGTCGTGTTTTAGTCTTTGTTCAGTCCTGGCTTCGAACTGATGTAGCCCTGGTTTAGTCTTAGTTTAGTCCTGGTTTAGTCTTAGTTTAGTCCTGGTTTAGACCTGATGTAGTCCTGGTTTAATATTTGTTCAGTCCTGGTTTAAAGCTGATGTAGTCCTGGTTTAGTCTTAGTTTAGTCCTCCTTTAGAACTAATGTAATCCTTATTTAGTCTAAATTTAGTCCTGGTTTAGTCTTACCTTAGTCCTGGTTTAGACCTAATCCAGTCCTGGTTTAGATCTAATCCAGTCCTGGATTTATTTGTAGCCTCGTTGGCGCAGTTAGGCAGCGCGTCAGTCTCATAATCTAATGTAATCTAATCTAATGTAATAATCTAATCTAATGTAGGCCTGGTTTGGTCTTAGTTTAGTCCTGGTTTAGACCTAATGTAGTCGTGGTTTAGTCTTGGTGTAGACCTAATGTAGTCCTGGTTTAGATCTAATCCAGTCCTGGATTTATTTGTAGCCTCGTTGGCGCAGTTAGGCAGCGCGTCAGTCTCATAATCTGAAGGTCGTGAGTTCGAGCCTCACACGGGGCAAATAGTTTTAATTAAGAATGTTTACTAAATATCTGTTCGCTTTCGCCAACACAGATTCCTTTCTTTGGCGGCACGGTGGCTAGCTCTCATGCTTCGTAGCAAGAAGGTAGCCCGGGCCTTTCTGTACCTAGAAAAAACACATTCTGAATGTGAGCGGAGTTTAGACCTAATGTAGGCCTGGTTTAGTCTTAGTTTAGTCCTGGTTTAGTCTTAGTTTAGTCCTGGTTTAGTCTTAGTTTAGTCCTGGTTTAGACCTGATGTAGTCCTGGTTTAATATTTGTTCAGTCCTGGTTTATAGCTGATGTAGTCCTGGTTTAGTCTTAGTTTAGTCCTCCTTTAGAACTAATGTAATCCTCATTTAGTCTAAATTTAGTCCTCACACGGGGCAAATAGTTTTAATTAATAATGTTTAAACTAAATATCTGTTCGCTTTCTCCAACACAGATTCCTTTCTTTGGTGGCTGAGTGGCTAGCTCTCATGCTTCGTAGCAAGAAGGTTGCCCGGGCCTTTCTGTACCTAGAAAAAACACGTTCTGAATGTGAGCGGAGTTTAGACCTAATGTAGGCCTGGTTTGGTCTTAGTTTAGACCTAATGTAGTCGTGGTTTAGTCTTTGTTTAGTCCTGGTTTAGACCTCATGTAGTCGTGTTTTAGTCTTTGTTCAGTCCTGGCTTAGAACTGATGTAGTCCTGGTTTAGTCTTTGTTTAGTCCTGGTTTAGACCTAATGTAGTCTTTGTTTAGTCTTTGTTTAGTCCTGGTTTAGACCTGATGTAGCCCTGGTTTAGTCTTAGTTTAGTCCTGGTTTAGTCTTAGTTTAGTCCTGGTTTAGACCTGATGTAGTCCTGGTTTAATATTTGTTCAGTCCTGGTTTAGAGCTGATGTAGTCCTGGTTTAGTCTTAGTTTAGTCCTCCTTTAGAACTAATGTAATCCTTATTTAGTCTAAATTTAGTCCTGGTTTAGTCTTACCTTAGTCCTGGTTTAGACCTAATCCAGTCCTGGTTTAGATCTAATCCAGTCCTGGATTTATTTGTAGCCTCGTTGGCGCAGTTAGGCAGCGCGTTAGTCTCATAATCTGAAGGTCGTGAGTTCGAGCCTCACACGGGGCAAATAGTTTTAATTAAGAATGTTTAAACTAAATATCTGTTCGCTTTCGCCAACACAGATTCCTTTCTTTGGCGGCACGGTGGCTAGCTCTCATGCTTCGTAGCAAGAAGGTTGCCCGGGCCTTTCTGTACCTAGAAAAAACACATTCTGAATGTGAGCGGAGTTTAGACCTAATGTAGGCCTGGTTTAGTCTTAGTTTAGTCCTGGTTTAGTCTTAGTTTAGTCCTGGTTTAGTCTTAGTTTAGTCCTGGTTTAGACCTGATGTAGTCCTGGTTTAGTCTTTGTTCAGTCCTGGCTTAGAGCTGATGTAGTCCTGGTTTAGTCTTAGTTTAGTCCTGCTTTAGAACTAATGTAATCCTGATCTAGTCTTCGTTTAGTCCTGGTTTAGACCTGATGCAAACATTTTACATGCTTGTATAATTTATATATGTGCAAATTGGATTCATTAGTAATTGTAGATGTGTATTTTCTTCAGTCGTGTAATAGGACTTGATATAAACATTTCTTTTAAAAAATATATGACTGAAGGACATGAACAAGAATGTGATTTTTTCAGATTTAAGGCTCAATTTAAGGTCGATAACAGAACTAGTTCCTGCTTTAACATTCATGAAACCCAACTTTGTGATTGCACTTAATTCTCCCAAACATTTAACACTCTTTGAATACATTTATAGATTGGCCTTTTTTAAAATAACTACCAGGAAAATCCAGATAAACATTGCAGTTCTACACGCTAAACTCCACAATCACCCTTTTTATTTCTTATATTCAGCACAACAAAAGCCAAGATCCAAAAAAGTAAATTTACAAAAAAAATAAATAAAAAAATAAAAATAAATAAAAATCACGCGGAACCTTATGCTTAAGATCTTATGTTTCGTCCGCGCTCGTTTGTGTGTGACGCGCTCCTCCCCAAACGCTCCGGAATGTGCGAAAATTTGATCAGAAAAGAATAACATGACAAACAAATAATAATTTCACTATCTAGTTTATTATATTCTGGTCTGATTTATTTACGGAGAGGTTGCGGTGTGATTTAGGTCGAGGGAAAACGATGCTGTTATTGTTAATTGTATCTATCAGCTTTTTGTGATCATTTTGGGACAGTAGCAAATAAGAAGAACCCACAGTAAGTGCCATTACAGATCAATAAAATACACTAACATTGTGATAACATTTTAGTTATTATATTTCATTTATAATATCTGTCTTTGTGTGATGCTAAGGGAAGAAGGGAGTAGGTTGCTGCATGAAGAAATAACCTATTCATGACACTTAGGCTATAACATAACGTAATGTTATGTTAATTAATATTTTATGCACAGAATATACACATAATTCCAACTATTGCTATTATGCTGGGACTGATTTGCTGTTTACATATTATAAAATTGCATAAACAGTATTAAATCTCTTATATTACACAAAATTGATACGTGGGAGCTTTAAGCCATGTTAAAATGTTGTTCCTTCCTCAAAAACATTTCATTCGCACATGTTTGAGTGAAGTTTTATTATTAGTCTACGTTTTCCACAGCTCAGAATGCTCTGTTCCACCTTGTGATGTCATGTAGTGCCAGTTTTCAAGTTAACAGCTAACTTTTACGTTTAGTTCAGTAGAAATTGGAGATTCCAGGGCTGAAATCATCCACATGAAGTAATGAAGGTGTATAGACTTAGACTTAAACAAACTTTATTGATCCATAAAGGAAATTATTTGGATACAGAAGCTCACTCATCACAATATAATGTAATAACAGAAAGAAATAAAAGTAGAAGGAATAGCAAAAAAGAGCAAGAGACCGGTGTCAAATGAGACATAATGATAAAAATAAATGTACAAGTCAAAATAAAATAGAAACAATAGAAAATAGAGACATGAACGACAGTGCAATAATATACTGACTGACAGAGCATAAGGTTATCTTTAAGATTAAGATTAAGATTAGGCTTAAGCCTTTATTGGTCTCACACACAATGACACACAGTGACACACGGGAGAAATTTGACTTCTGCATTTGACCCATCCTTTTTCAGGAGCAGTGAGCAGCCGTCTTTTTCGGCGCCCGGGGGGCAGTACCGTGAAGGGTCTTGCCCAAGGACCCACACTGGTTAGCTCATTGCCCGGGGGGGATTTGAACTTTACTTAAGATTGAGTTGTTGTTCAATTGTAGGGAGTATGGTATGAATATATGAATGTAGAGTTTAAAAACAGTGGTGTACTTCTGGTGTATTATCACATGATGTCACACGGTGGAACAGGGTGTTTTCTGTTTGAGAGAAGAACTCAGGGTTTGTGTGTTAAACATGAGCAAATGAAGCAAAACACAACTCCAGGTGTGTTTGTGACAAGGAAACAACATGATAAAACAGAAAATAGAGTAATACTGGCCCTTTAAAACCAAAAAAAAAATTCTAATATATTCTAGAGGACAAGTTCTACAGGCGTAAAAAACATCATCATCATTAGGTTAAAATATCTCAAGATTATGGTAGAGTCTTCTCAATTAATGGAAAACTAATTAATTAAATGTGTCACAGAAACGTATCACATTTTTTATTTGTCTACACTCTTCGCTCTTTTCCTTCCAGATGCCCAACGCCAGCACCAAACCCAAACATGGCCGCCGAACAAGACAACGACAGAGAGAGGACCCGGCCAGAAACGAGCTGGTGTCCAGTTCTTTGGAGAGCGCCCAACAGTGCCTCTTCAACCAGGACTATGGGACTGCGTTTGTGCACTACCTCCTCGCACTCAACCTGGCCCCGGTGTTTAAAGACTTCGCCAGAGTAAGAACTGTCATTATTATTATGATTATAACTAGGTCCAGCTGCTTAAAGAATGTTTTTATTTTAAACACTCTCAGCTCGGTATCGAGGGGAAAGACAAAGATGTAGATAAAGGGGAAGGGGTAAGAGAAATGGGAAGCAGCCTAAAACTATTTTTCTTTTATAAAGAGGGATCCACTGTTTTTGTGAAAGGTCATGTATGTTAGTCAATCAAAATACGTTTGATCATGATTTTAACCAGCTGCAAGGAAACAGAGCAAAGGACTATGTAGTTGCTTCTCGTTTTTACCGTACTTCTGCAACAAACTACAAACTTTTGGGCAAGGATCTTATAATTTCATATATGGCAATACAATGTATACAATCCATGATAATATTGTCAACAAAATAAACCTTAGTCTACATGGTTCTGATTTGGATTATTATTTGTGTCTCTTTTTCTCAGGACTCGTTCAGATTCACTCTGTTTAAATGGGCCGAGGAGCTGGACTCTCTGGGACGCATCCAGGACCTGTTCAGCTGTTACGAACAGGCCCTGGAGCTCTTCCCTGACGACGAGGTCATCCTGAACAGCATGGGCGAGCATCTGTTCAGGTCAGTGGCGTTGTGATACTGAAATTTCAAACTCCATCTTCATACTAAGGAAAAGATTCGATACAGATTTTTGTTGCATCTGTTAACAATGACAAATAAAGATATTCTTCTTTTCTTATTCTTCTGATACCACAATAATAATAAAAACGCTCTTTATTTAGACAATAGTATGTAGTTTTCAACATTAAATCATAGTTCTTTCTTTATATCTGCATATACTAGTCTATTTGCTCTTATACTTGTTCTGATTCAGCTCAAGATCGTTCTAAACACATTCAGGAAAGGTTCATTTCTCTCCTGTGAATGGGACTTTTTAGTATCAATACCTGCTCAAATGAGTATCTAGGCTCATTACAAGTTTTAATAATAATAATAATAATAATAAGTTTTAGTATAGTTTTTAGTGATTAAATCGTGTTGCAGATTAATATCAGATTTTGTATGAATTGACAAACTAATACAAGAATCACATTTTCAGAACCTAAACGACAGGTTTAGCCATTTTTATGCAGAATAAGAAAGGAGATTTTGTTGTTTGTGAAGGAAATTATGGTACAGCCTTTGTGATTTGGTAATTGTGTCCATTCAAATCGTGATTAAAGGGCCCATTTGCACTATTTTCTGATCTACGTTTAATGTTCCCTCATCACAAACACACGTGGAGTTGTGTTTTGTTTCATCCACGCACGTTTAACACACAAATCCTGCATTTTATGGTAATACAGAAAGTGCCCCACTGTGTTTTCAAACTCCAAACACCTTCACTTGAATAATTTGGATCATTTCAGCCCTGGAACTAAAATCAAGAGTGAAACAGAGCATTTTGAGCTTTGGAGATGTAGACAAACTAATAATAAAGGATTACTCAAACATGTGTGAATGAAACAAAACACAACTCCAGGTTTTTGAGGAGGTAACAACATTAAAGGGATATGCCACCCCCAGGTCAAATTTGGGCATCTCCCCACAGTCCAGAGACTAAAATAAGTGGTGGAAAGCGGTTTCCTGGTCACCCAGCCATTGTCAGAGTCTGTCAGCACTGACCGCCGCGGTATCTGCAGCTACTCCGCGTTAGACTGGAGTCTAACGGCGCCAGAGAAAGATTTCGGCCAAAAGGAATTAATTTGCTCGATGTGTTTCCCAATTACTTTCTGTGTAGTACGCATTCATATCGAGTGCAAATAAATGTGCAAATCAACACGGAGAGCTTACCTTGGTCATTTTGGGTGGGAACTATTTTTCAGTGCGGAAAAAGAAAGCCGAAGCACGCAGCACGCTGCCAGGGGAATCCCTGTTACGCACCAGGAAGGGAGTTCCCCTGTTGCGCAGCGTGGTGCGTGCTTTGGCTTTATTGTTCCGAAAACGCTTTCCACCACTTATTTTAGTCTCTGGACTGTGGGGAGATGCCCAAATTTGACCTGGGGGTGGCATATCCCTTTAAAACATGACATAAAGCTCCCATTAATCTGTTTTGTGTTTGGCTTTAATATTGTTTATGCCATTTTTAAATATGTAAATTTGTGTGAAGGCAACAAAAAACAACTCCAGATTTGTTTCTGAGGAGGAACAACATTATAACATGATTAAAATCTCACAAGAGTCAATAAAGGATGTTTAATCTTGCAACCTTTGAATAAAATTGACCACATCAGAACATTTTCTCAACTTAAATAACCACTCTTTTTCTCAAACAGGATGGGGTTCAGAGACGAAGCTGCCGGTCACTTCCACAAAGCCTTGAAGATGAGACCGGACTACCCAGAGGCCCGCGAGAACTTTTACCGGGTGGCGAACTGGCTGGTGGAGCGCTGGCACTTCCTCATGCTCAACGACAGAGGGAGGAACCAAAAGTACCAGACGGCCATCGAGCGGGCGGTCCAGAGCGGGTGCAGCACCGTACTTGACATAGGTACTGGCACTGGGATCCTTGGGTGAGACATGAGAGGACGTAATGTTGCTAATAGTGTTGTCATGATACGAAAATACAACAAACAAACTCGATTTTGACACTATAGAATAGACTCGATACTCAATTCCGATACTAAAAATAAAAACACTCTTTATTTACGCAGTTGATACTTTGCAGCTGATGTCAAGCTAAATGTAGGCACTTTTCTGCACTTAATCTGACTAGGAAGCAGTTCAAGAATTCAGCTGGAACTTCTGATTCATGAGCTAATTTGTGCTTTTAAACAAGTCCCTCTCAAATAACATTACATTCACAAACTAACTAGTATTATCCAACAGTTTATTTCATTTAGTCACTCACATTTTTGTACAAAATCACCTAAACTAAACTAGGGATGTAAGAATACCTGAAATATTGTGACATCGTACCACCAGAAGTCTCAAAATAATATAGTATGTTTTCTTATAGTATGTATAGTATGTCGAAAAATCCGACCATGACCTGGATGTGCGGCCATGTTGGAGATATTGCTCACTCAAAGTAAACACACTTATAAAGCAACCTGCAGAAAAAAAATATCTAAATTTCGTGATAAACCTTCCACATCGGAATCCAAAACTTCTGATAGAGTTGACCAGTTGTACAAAGATAAGTTGGACGCCAAAGAAAAGGAGCGTTATATGAACAAGCTCAAATTAATTGGGCGAGAAGATCCATATGAGATGGATTCAAGTTTGTTCAGTGACAGCGGCGATTTGTCGATTCTGCTGCTGTAAGAGATCCCGATATTGTCGACGACCTGGTCTTCTCCCCAAGCCCTGATACAGCACAAGACCTTCAGAGCTCTAAAGGTCTGGAGGCAACAACCAGTTTGTTTGTGGCTGGTACGAGAGCGCAAAGTGGAGACAAGCATATTGTGATGGCAAAGGTCGGCATACTTGTATTACATGTGTAACGTGTTTAAGTACGAGTATATCACTTTTTATTATTCACGTTTTGCAAAGATTAAAATATGAACATCGTCTTTCCGCCTCTGTCGCCTCGTCTGTCGCCTCCTTTCCTTTGATAATCTCTCTGTCTGTCTGTTCACCCTGGTCGGTCACTACTTTAGGTAAACGACAGAACTTCAGGTGTTTTTCTCTGTCCGATCTATTGTGACGCCGAAGACCCGACAATAGTTTGACCATTTTGCTTTTTAAAAAAAAAACTTTGCGGCATAAGTGCAATGTTGGTTTCGTTTCGAGTATCTCCGACATGGCCGACTTCCAGATTATGACGTCACGTGAAAACACACTATAGTAGCAACAGCCAATAAACAGGAACTACATATCCCATGATTAATTTCAGTGCAAACATGAAGAAATATGTTTTTTACTTGAATTCTTAGGATTATGAAAGTGTTTTAAAAGCACAAAAAGTATCCTATCTACAATAATATTAGCCTCTGCAAAATATCACAATAAATATCGTAGTTTGTGATGCGTATCGTGAAAATGTTGTATCGAGAGATTTGGAAATCGTTACATCCCGAACCTAAACGGGACCATGAATGCTCGGACTGATCACAGGCTCCTGAGAATGTGTGGTTTAAATCCATTTAGTATTTTTTCTTGAGTTTTCACACTATTTTAAAACTTTCTGACTTTGTGTTTGGTAACATGCGCCTTGTGTCGCCATGGTAACTCTTAACCAATCCGCCATATGAGATGCATAGAACCCCCCCAGTATGACGTCCCTGCAAAGTATCAATACAAGGTCATTTTCAACGGTAGATCGGAGTACTTTCTTTTATATTACCATGTGGTTTTATATTTGTGTGATCCACGTAGGTTCTGTAGTGGTCCATGGGCGATTACCGTATTTTCTGGAGTATAAGTCACACCAGCCAAAAATACATAATGAAAAAGAAAAAAACATATGTAAGTCGCACCGGACTATAAGGCTACGTTTATATGATGACGTCTGAACAGAAGACGCAAAAGTGGCGTCGCATCTTCACTTTTTATTCCGCGTTTAGATGAGCGTTTTCAGGAGGAAATCTACGTGCATACGGTGACGCAAAAGTGTGTGGAATTTGATTGGGTATGCATGCCAGGCGGCTAGGTGGCGCTGTGATATGTTATCACTATGTCCACGCGCATGTGTAGAATCTTCCTTCTCATCTGCGCCGCGAAAAGCAAAACAAAACATGGCTACTGGTAGAAGAAAAAATGTGTATGTTCAGACGAAGAAGTTCAACTATTGCTTCAGACCACGTTAGACGACAAAGCAACGAAGGCGCAACAAGGTCCTGCCAAACAAAGTACACTGATATATGGACCGATGTGATTTGACCAGAGTTTAGCGTCTTGGGCAGTGTAGACGAAAACGCTACGGTGGAGCGTATTCACGTTTTCCACTTTGGAGGGCGGTTTCATTTTTTTCCCGTTTTTAAGCCCCCAAAACGCCGTCACCGTCTAAATGAAAGGCACTTCCGATAAAATATTTTGTCGTTTTTACCCGTAAGCGTTCTCATGTAAACAGGTCCTAAGTCAGGAAATCTTGAAAGGCAAGTTATAGTAAAAACAAAAGAAGAACACCAGGCTGAACATGTGTCTGGTTTGTTAACGTAACACAGTGCTTCTCAATTATTTTCTGCGACGCCCCCCCTAAGAAGAAGAAAACATTTTATGCCCCCCTCCCTGTGCGTGACTATAAATAGTATTATTTGTCTACAAAAATGTTATTAGTACACCTCTGCATAACATTGTATCCTTTTATTAACATTTAAAACAAAAAAAGAAAGAAACTTCCAACAAAGACTGCACTCTGCACTGACTTTTTGCACTGAGGACTCAAATATTGACGTGTTTTTAACGCAGCTTTATGCACATTTGTTTACATTTTACAGAAACGAAACATAAAACTACACTGCATAAACTAAAAGCGCTTAAAAAAAAAGCTCTCTCCTTGTGCCGCTGATGCGTCAGCTTCTGTCGGACAAAAGAACACGACTCAGTGGAATATACGTGTTTTTTCTGTGATGATGGTGAGTCTGTTCTGTGCGTATATCGCGTATTTAAGGTTGCCGACCCCTGCTCCAGAGCGACAACGAGAGCGCCACTGCCAACTACTGTTGTTGATGTGCAATTACACTTAGTTCTAGTACAGTACGGCAAAAAAGCATGTCTCCCAGGGTCACACGCGCCCCCCCCTGGCATCACACCGCGCCCCCCCAGGGGGGCCCGCCCCACTATTTGAGAAGCACTGACGTAACATATGAACAGTTATTCAGAAAACTACAGCATAAACGACAGAACAAGTTTAAAGCTATATTAGACAAAACTGACTCTACATTAAATCCATTAAATTTTTCATCCTCGTCACTTTTGAGCAACTCCGCCAACTCTAGCCACGATTAGCTTTTTTAGTTTTCTCCATCACAGTTCGAGGATCCCTCACTCCAAACTTTCTTTCTGCTGCTTGATTACCGTTTTCGGCTGCATATTTCACTATTTTCAGCTGCATATTTCACTATTTTTAGCTGCATATTTCATTATTTGCAGCTTGTAACCTGCAGAATATAATTAACAGTTTATCGCTATGTTATAAAACAAGTTCTGATGCTAAATAAACATTAATGAGTGGGAGTTTAATGACCCGTATGCTGTAAATGCAGTGTGTAAATGATGAGAAGAAACGTCTCAGACTTCAGTAGCCGAACATCCACTCATACCTGATCGATACACCTATCCCCACCCCCCGGGACATCCACTCATACCTGATACACCTATCCCCGCTCCCGAGAGAGCCTGAAATCTGCTGAAATCCTCCGAGACACTGACATGATCCCAAACAGGACAGAGGTTCTTTCTGCAGGAGACATGAGCAGTAGAGCGAGAAGTGACAGTGGTATAGGAGTAATAGGAGTAGCGGATACTGGCACAAAAGCCTAGAGCGCCCTCTTGCGGCTGTCAGTGTGAAAATAACAAACATGTGAAATGATATATTTTAATATTCAAGTCACTCCTGAGTCTTAAAGGAAAAGTAACGTTATTTTACAATCTGAGCCTTCTTTCGGTAATAAAACAAGTCGTTTGACTCACCCATATCACGTTCGTGTCATTTGGAGCTGTTTGAAGAAAGTTATGTTGTAGCGTATCCGTTAGCATCCGTAAGCATTTGTTTTCGGGGCATTACTTTGCGGTCTCCAAATAACACAAACTTTAGCACTTTTCAAATCATAGAAGCCCGATGTCTTAATGTAAGAATTTGTTTGAAGCAAAAGTGGCCTGTAATCCGAGATTTATCCATAGTTTTCAGCTTTGCGTTTCATGTTTGGGTCCCGGGAGCAGTCCGCGCATGCGCACTGGCGTCCTCATCTACTCGAAACTATGGCTAAATCTCGGATTACAGGCCACTTTTGCTTCAAACGAAATATTTCATTAAGACATCGGGCTTCTATGATTTGAAAAGTGCTAAAGTTTGTGTTATTTGGACACCGCAAAGTAATGCCCCGAGCAAATGATACAGCACCATGTTAACGGATACGGGATCATTACTAGAACAGAACGGCTCAACATAAGTTCTGCGATACTGCTCCAATTGACAGAAAAATGCTATGGGTGAGTAAAACTACTTGTTTTATTGCCGAAAGAAGGCTCAGATTGTAAAAAAAACGTTAATTTGCCTTTAAGTCGCAGGACCACGAAAAAACATGAAAAGTGCGAGTTATAGTCTGAAAAATACGGTACTCGTCCATGTGCTCTCAGGTTCAGCTCAAGATCATTCTAAAGCAAACATGCCCAAACTATGGCCTGTGGGTCAAATGCGGTCCTCAGACAATTTTTTCTTGGCCCTCGGGCTTCCAGGTGAATTGGCCCAAATTAATTATTATTGAGCGGAACTTTTGACTGCAAGTTTTTTGAAAATCTACCTTGATAAGACAATTATTTAATATTTATTGTGTGGTTTTGAGGATCTTAGCATGAATAAAGGACTGATAGCTCATTCTAATGTGTTAAACATGCAGATATTTCAATTATTCACTGTACTGAGCACCAGCTTATGGCCCTCGATCGGCCCTCTGCTTCATTTGTTTAGATATGTGGCCCTTGATAAAAAAAAATTCTAAAGCTATCCAGGAAAGGCTCATTACTGTCCTGTGAGTGAGACTTTTTTAGGATCGATAACTTTTGAAATCAGTTTCTAGTTTAAGTATCTGATCTCCGATACTTCTGACAACCCTAGTAGCTAACACTGGTAGCGTGAGTTATTTTCATGTATTCAAACAGAGATTGGTTGGTCTAACGGGGTGTTTTCTGGGTTAAGCATGTGTGCTAAGAAGGCAGGGGCCGCAGAGGTTTACGCCTGTGAACTGTCCAAGACCATGTACGAGCTGGCCTGCGAGGTGGTGAGCGCCAACGGACTGGGAGGGCAAATCAGCATCCTCCACAAGAAGTCTTTGGAGATGGAGGTGCCCAGGGACATTCCACAGAGGTACATTAAAGGGACAATTTTACGCCGTTTTTTAATGTTATAAAGTTGTTTCCTCGTCACAGACACACCTGGAGTTGTGTTTTGTTTCATTCACATGTTTAACACATAAATGTGTCATATTTAGGCTGAGTTTTTCTCAAACACATTGTTCCACCTTGTGATGTCATTTGGTAATACAGGAAGTGCTCCACTGTGTTTGTAAACTCCACACACCTTCACTAGAATCGTTTGGATGATCTCAACTCCTGGAATTGCCAATCTCTGCTGAAGTAAATCTAAAAAGAACTGTTTACTTGAAAACTACCACTCCATGACATCACAAGGTGGAACAGAGCATTTTGAGCTTTGGAGATGTAAAAAGACTTATAATAAAGAGTTACTCAAACGTGTGAATGAAACAAAACACAACTCCAGGTCTGTTTTTGAGGAGGAAACAACATTTGAACATGGTCAGTTACGTATAATATAGGACTTTTAAGAACATGGTTAATAATAATAATATTGTTTGGATGTTTCAAATAATTAAAAACATATTTTCTTCTCCTTTAGGGTGTCCTTGGTGGTGACGGAGACGGTGGATGCAGGCTTGTTTGGGGAGGGCATTATAGAAAGTCTCATTCATGCTTGGCACAATCTGCTCTTACCACGGCAGGTAATGTTTCACAAGCAGTTTTTCCTCCGTTAGTGTTAAAGCAGACCTACTGTGTTTGTGTCAGCTATCCCGTGGATCATTATGTTATATTTAGCACATTTTAAATCGCAATATTCATCTAAAACAACATAATAAAACAAGCACGTCCACTGACTTATTAGAAAACTGCATCAGCACCAGTAATGCGAGTAGTGTTTTTTTTTTTTTCTTCATTCTTTCGTTTGTTTATTTTCTTCGGCTTAATCCATGGTCTGGTTCAGGGGGGGCCCAGATCACAATGCACCAGCCCCCATGGATCCTCCTGCGGGTGGAGGGTCCCACGTTGCTCCTTCGGGTAACGGGCCTTGATGTATTTCTTGTCTTGGGGGCTCTCTACCAGTGTACCAGACACTGGGGTGAGGTGGGTTAAGTGTCTTACCCAAGGGCACAACGGCAGCACCCATATGTGGGAGCTGGAACCGTGCCACCAACCCGTGGGCCAGTGGATCCGACCGTTTGACCAGTGATGCATGGCGAGAGTGGGATTCGAACCACTAACACCTGGATCAGTGGACAAACGCTCTACCAACTGAGCTACTGCCACCCCCCTTTTTTCCCATTTGTTCCTAAATTACTACGCAGTGCAGTCTTATATTTTATATCTTATATCTGTGTAATCCCTCAGTCGTTCAGGTTGGTTCCATAGTGGTTTATGCGTGTACACAGAGCAGGATTACTACTGCAACAACACATCATCAGTAGGGTAAAACTAACCTGTCTCACAACAGTCTAATCCCAGCTCACGTTCCCTGGGCCTAAAAAAAATAAATCTAAGTTTCCGGTTGCCGACCGACCCTGTTGATTTGCATGCGACCCAAATTATTTTATTGGACTTAATAAAATAAAATAAATTTGATACTGAAATTAATTTTACAAGCTTCAGTTAAAAAAGAAAGAAAGAAAACTAATAGCCTGCTGTATTTTTCGATTTCCGCGAGACTACAATCGACGTCATTCACCACGCCTGCGCTGCGATGTGTAATGTAATGTGCTTCTGAGCGCGCGCTCACCTGTCACACAGAGGAGAGAGTCAGGGTTGGGGTGTAGCCGTATTTTTTGTTGAACGCAAACCATTCATTCATCTTTCACGTTAATCTGTTCATCCTGCTGGTTTTCATGAGTTCCATTTCATCCTGCTGCGCTGTCATAGCTGTGTGCGCTCGTTTTGTAATAAATGCACAAAACGCATATCTGGATCTCAGCGTATCTGTCACCATAGCCTCCTCTTTGCGCGTCACAAATCTGCGAGCCATAGGACCCAACCTCATATTCTCGGCGGCTGAAAGGTTTGTTTGGAAGCCGCCACATTCTGCTTTACTTCCGTGTGACAAAACAAAACTGCGGCCGTGTCCCCAGTTCCCAGAGCGCACAGCTCGGAGCGCGGCCCGAAGGGGGCTCAGACTGCAGTCAAGGAGGTGCACACTTGCTCAGCCCCGACTGCAGTCCGCGGACCGCTTAACGACTGCGGTCTTCGGACCGCGTGTTAACTGCGCATGGGACAAAAAAGAAGTGGCGCCGGTGTACTGTCGAAATGTGTGACGCACATGCTCTTCGGGCCACGCTCCGAGCCGAGCGCTCTGGGAATTGAGACACGGCTTCTAATGGCAAAGAAACATGCCTGCGGTGCCATTTGCCCACAAAAATAACAGCAAAAGACCGCGCGAAACAGTTTCCCTCGTAGTAGTAATTTATTTTCGATGTTGGTAAGGTTGTTTTAGGACCATATCTGTGATCTCTGTGTCTTTGTATTATTCTTTGTCAGTAATAACTCAGTATTCAAAATATTACTCAATTTTAATTACAAAAAGCGAAAATCGCAACTATTTATCGCTACTTTCACTTCCTCCCGCAACAAAATCGCAACAAAAACCTTAAAAGCACCGCAACTTTTTGGAAAAGCTCACAGAAATTCAGGGATTTTAGCCCGCAACAATCAGAAAAAATGCCCGTGAAATCCTGGGGGGTCTGGGAAAGGAGAAATTACTGTTTTGAACACACAAACACACAGTTTTATGTGGGGTTGTGTCCCATTTGCTTTTACATACATACAACAGCTGTTTGCTTGCAGCAGTACAGTAGCTAACCTACATCAGCATTAGGTTTGTTGACTCATGCCCAGGAGGAAACTATTTAACTGTACCTTTTTCAATATACCTCTTGTTCTTACTGTACTGTACTGTGCTTGTTCTTCTTCTTCCAGTAGGCCTCTGTTGGCCTGTAATGGGACATGTTTAGAATGGTGAATGACAAATTGAATTTCTTCTTTTATAATGGTGAATGAGTGTTGTCACTAAGTCTGTGTTGTCACCACAATTTCTACAGAACAGATTTTTGTTCTCACTATACCCCCTGCACAAACTGTGTAGAGTTCTACTGTTAGGCCTAAAGCATATCTGTATGTTAAGTATACTGTACATATCATTGTTAAGATTATGCAGTGCCAGTTTTAAGTTGACCAATGTCAACTTAAAATAAATGTTAAATAAATGTAGTATTCAAAATTGTTTACTGCTTCTAAATTTAATGACTGCCATCTGAAAGAAGAACATAAAAAACAATACAAAATCAGCATGTATTTTTGTAACATTGTAAGATATATTCTACATGTACTCTGGTACAGTCAACGACCTGGTTTCGCATGGCATGTTGGAGCATTTTGGAGCTTATACTTAAGTATAGAATATGCCCTTAGCATTGAGATAGCTTTGGGAAATTATGCCAATGTCAATTATAGTTTTTATTGAAATAGTACTGCTGTGGAAGGAAATAAAATAAAATTTCAAAATGTCCATATTCCCACAGGAAAAAAAATTAAAAATAAAAATAAAATAAATTCCCTACCTACCCATGTCTAGAACTGTCAACAAATCGGAAACCAACATTTATTTTTTTTAGGCCCTATTAGTGGGTGAACAATCCAACGCTTGGTAGTCCAGGAATGCACGCCCCATCTGTACTTTAAAGGCTGTCAAAGTAAACGAGTGAATTTGAGCTGTATTTTTCTTCTCACAGACTGATGATGTGGAGGGCATTGAGCCGTCTGCCTCAGGGCGGGTGATCCCGGCTGGAGCCACTGTGTTTGCCATGGCCGTGGAGTGTCCCGAGATACGCCGCCATCACAGGTCAGTCATGAAAATATTTACAAATAAAATACACTCTTATACTAGACTGAGCAGTTTAAATCATTTTTAACTTTATCGATACAACTCAGTTATGGCACTGGATGCTTACACTGCACACTTCACTGTTGACAGGTGAAGTGTACAGGTGCAGGTGCTGCAGCTCAAACAAATGTCATAGTATTTACATTTGGATGTACACAATAATCAGGAAAATACATAAATGATGAAAGTTAGATTGTGGAATTTGTCACTCAATTATTTAGCTACATTCATCCATCCACATCATACGATCTCTATATATGAACAACTACTGGGGCTGTTCTACATGTTTGCGTATGGCAGAATGTTCAGCAGTTACCATGGTGACACATTAGCAAACACTGCCAAAAAAAAGTTTCAAGATTAAAATCAATTTAAACGACACATTTTCAGGAGCCTGTGATCAGTACGAGCATTCATGGTCCTGTTTAGATGTTTGTTTGTTTGTTTGTACCCGTTTAGAGTGACTAACTGAAAAATGCTTATTTGAGAGGGATTTGTTTAACAGGTTTAACAGTACTAATCAGCTTATCTGTCGTAGTTCAAACCAAGTCAGCTCCTTCTGCAGATTGTATTAAAATAAAGCTCAGTTTATAGTGCAGTTTGAGTAACAGAGCTTCAGACAGAGGATGCCTATAGTTAGCATCACGTCCCTCGGGAATTTCGATTACTCTAGTTGCAAAGTCCAGGGATGAAAGAGTTCCACCTTTTATCGGATCTCCGCTTTTTTTTCAGCCGCAGGGTCATTTTTTAAATATCTGTGCAAATATATATATATAGTTGTGTTTAGGGTCGCCAACCGTCCCTTGAAAAATGGAATCGTCCTGTATTCAGAAACAAAAGTACGTGTCTCGTATTAAACTTCTACCGGTGTGCGAGCCGTGCGAGCCCGTGTGCTCGTCTGGAGTGAGCGCGCGCAGCTCTTTCGCAATAGCATGTACCTTTGCGTTCCAGCGTGTATCACAGGGCAGGTTAAACTTTATAAAACATCCTACCTGTCCGTGCCGCTCCTCGCCTTTTGACGCTCTCTCTCCTCCTGCTCATAGCGCACATAAGCTCCCTCCTGCGCTCAGATTAGAAGAGCAAGACTAAGTGCAAAGCAAAAACTAATCTAAATTTATGTTAAAAAAAAATTAAAATATATATATATATATATATTAGGGCTGTCAAACGATTAATTTTCTTGATCGCAACTAATCTCAGAAATTTCAAAGTTAATCGCGATTAATCGTGATTTATTTTGCATGTTTAAAATTGATATCTTGCAGTAAGACCGTTCGAATCTAAAGTTAAACTCACAATGCAAAGTATTTCTCACCATTTTTTTTATTTCAAAAAAGTGCAGAGAAAGGAAAAAGTAACAATGAACCAGTAATAGTGCTTACTTTGAGAAATTGTAAATAAATGATTGAAGCCCGCTCGAGCTGCCTACGAATGCGTAGAAGGAACAAAATACTAGCAAACAAAAAATAGCGCGTTTAACCGACAATGAGTTTAATTAATACAACCAAATGAGCTGCATATGGATGGTAGAATTGCGGAAAATGCTGGCAAACTCTGATCGCGATTAAAAAAATTGTTCGCGATCAATCGCGATGTGCGATTAATCGCGATTAACGCGTTAATATTCCCAGCCCTAATATATATATATATATATATATATATGTATATATATATATATATATATATATATATATATATATATATATATATATATATACATACATACATACATACATACATACTGTCCAGGCATGGTCTGCCTTTTATATTAATTTATACAGTTTTAAGTTAAGCAGGACAGATATTTATTTTATTCTGTTAATCTTATTATTTTGTATTAAAAATAAATTGCTAATAATTATTTATTTTCCACTCAAATATGCATCTAATTCAATTCAGGTTTGAGTCAAATAGATTAAAAAAAATCCCTTCAAGGAACAATGGAAATATACCAAAGCATTTACAGTTTAGGGCTGTCAGTGTTCAACTACAGTGTTCAACTATGTGAAAGAGGGTGTCAGTGTAAAGTGGAGCAGATCTCAACATTTGTACAAGGTATGTGTATGTCACCACTACCTGTTAATAAAATGTGTTTTTTTTGTGCTTTGATTTACAGTTTTACTTTATTGCAAACATATAGCATCTACACTCAACAAAAATATAAACGCAACACTTTTGTTTTTGCTCCCATTTTTCATGAGATGGACTTAAAGATCTAAAATTCATTCCAGATACACAATATTACCATTTCTCTCAAACATTGTTCACAAATCTGTCTAAATGTGTGATAGTGAGCACTTCTGCTTTGCTGAGTTAATCCATCCCACCTCACAGGTGTGCCACATCAAGATGCTGATCTGACATCACAGGTGTACCTTATACTGCCCGCAATAAAAGGCCACTCTGAAATGTGCTTTTTTTTTGCTTTATTGGGGGTCTGGGGACTCAGAACCAGTCAATATCTGGTGTGACCACCATTTGCCTCATGCAGTGCAACACATCTTCTTCGCATAGAGTTTATCAGATTGTCAATTGTGGCCTGTGGAATGTTGGTCCACTCCTCTTCAATGGCTGTGCGAAGTTGCTGGATATTAGTGGGAGCTGGTACACGCTGTCGTATATGCCGGTCAAGCACATCCCAAACATGCTCAATGGGTGACATGTCTGGTGAGTATGCTGGCCATGCAAGAACTGGGACATTTTCAGCTTCCAAGAATTGTGTACAGATCCTTGCAACATGGGGCCGTGCATTATCTTGCTGAAACATGAGGTGATGTTCATGGATGTATGGCACAACAATGGGCCTCAGGATGTCATCACGGTATCTCTGTGCATTCAAAATGCCATCAATAAAATGCACCTGTGTTCTTCGTCCATAACAGATGCCTGCCCATATCATAACCCCACCACCACCATGGGCCACTCGATCCACAACATTGACATCAGCAAAGCGCTCACCCACACGACGCCACACACGCTGTCTGCCATCTGCCCTGAACAATGTAAACCGAGATTCATCCGTGAAGAGAACACCTCTCCAACGTGCCAGACGCCATCGAATGTGAGCATTTGCCCACTCAAGTCTGTTACGGCGACGATCTGGAGTCAGGTTAAGACCCCGATGAGGACGACGAGCATGCAGTTGAGCTTCCCTGAGACGGTTTCTGACAGTTTGTGCAGAAATTGTTTGGTTATGCAAACCAATTGTTTCAGCAGCTGTCCGAGTGGCTGGTCTCAGACGATCTTGGAGGTGAACCTGCTGGATGTGGAGGTCCTGGGCTGGTGTGGTTACACGTGGTCTGCGGTTGTGAGGCCGGTTGGATGTACTGCCATATTCTCTGAAACGCCTTTGGAGACGGCTTATGGTGGAGAAATGAACATTCAATTCACGAGCAACAGATCTGGTTGACATTCCTGCTGTCAGCATGCCAATTGCACGCTCCCTCAATGCTTGTGACATCTGTGGCATTTTGCTGTGAGACAAAACTGCACATTTCAGAGTGGCCTTTTATTGTGGGCAGTATAAGGTACACCTGTGCACTAATCATGATGTCAGATCAGCATCTTGATGTGGCACACCTGTGAGGTGGGATGGATTATCTCAGCAAAGCAGAAGTGCTCACTATCACACATTTAGACAGATTTGTGAACAATGTTTGAGAGAAATGGTAATATTGTGTATCTGGAATGAATTTTCGATCTTTAAGTCCATCTCATGAAAAATGGGAGCAAAAACAAAAGTGTTGTGTTTATATTTTTGTTGAGTGTAGAATTCAAAATTGTGCTACTAAACCTGTGTGTGTAGGCTGTGTGTGCCCTCTGTTGGCGGCCTGTCCCTGGGCGCCTGTGGAGACCTGAGGAGCCCAGTGAGCTGCAGCTCTGTGCCCGACGACGCCATGGAGCCCTACACCACCGAGAGACTGAGCCGCCTGCCAGGAGGGTACACTGCCCTCACACCACCGTTCACCGCGCTCAACATCGACTTCAACAATGTACAGGTGAATGACCCATACTGACCCGCCGTGTTCTGATCCATGTTCTAATGTCGTTTCCTCATCACAAACACCTGGAGTTGTGTTTTGTTTCATTCACACATGTTTAACGCACAAACCCTGCACATTTAGTTCTTCTTTCAGAAAAAAAACACTCAGTTCCACCTTGTGATGTCATGTGATAAATCAGGAAGTACTCTGTTGTGTTTTTAAACTCCACACACCTTCACTAGAATCATTTGGATAATTTCAGCCCTGGAATTGCCGATCTCTACTGAACTAAAGGTAAGAATTAGCTGAAAACTACCACTAAATGACATCACAAGGTGCAAGAGAGCGTTCTGAGCTTTGGAGATAAAATAAAGGGTTCCTCAAACATGTGTGAATGCAACAAAACACAACTCCAGGTCTGTTTTTGAGGAGGTAACAACATTAATACGGCTAAAAGCTCACAGAGAGTCAATTTTGAGCTTTTAACAATGTCAGAAATAGTATTAACAGTAGAGTATTTGTTTAATTTACAGTTAATGTGAACAATATTGACCAAAAAATCATTTCATATTTTTTGTGGTAAGATTTTCTGGTCCAAATGCTTTATTAATGGATTAGTCAGATCAAATGTGAAATGGGGAGCGAGGGTAGAGACATCTGGCATATGGTCTAAGCTGGAAGCAAACCCATGGCACTGAGGCGGTAACGGACACAAAGTTCTGACATTTCCATGACTTCATTTCAGCGCTTTTATTACCAAGGATATGCCAATTAGCTTACATCACTTCTCACTAGGGAAAGGTCAGAAGGGTCAGATAAATCTTAGTTATAAAACACTTAAGACCAGGGCAAAGGTGTCCAGAATAATATAAAGTACACGATGTAGTGCGTGTCTGTAGTTATGGAGAGGCTGATCACTGATATTGACCACCTGAAGGTTTGATCGGTCGATATCAATCACATGGACTCTGATATAGTGACCCAAACTGTTTTATTTATTGGAAAAAACTAATATAGGCTTTTGATGATATGAAGTTTGACCAAAATCGAAATAGTTACAGCTTCAACGGAATTTTACAGGCAATTTAAGATAATAATAATGTACCTCTGGCTGCCCATCAGTTCTCTACATCGGTGAACGTTCTGTCTGATCACCTCATTTTTCCAATCACATTTTATTTTGCCTTGATCGATGAAATCAGCAGTGATCGCTCTCATCGTCTCCCTGTGCAGGAGCTGGAGGGCCTGACCTCGAGGCCGGTGCAGAGGCTGTGGCTGCCTGTTGTTCAGGAGGGGGGGCTGGACGCTCTCGCTGTTTGGTTCCAGCTGCACCTGGACCAGGACAACAGTCTGTCCACTGGGCCTGAGGAGGACACCTGCTGGGAGCAGGCCATCTACCCCGTCCACACCACTAAGGGTAAGAGGGCAGGACATCGGGCTCATGTTTAATGTCAGGCTGAAAATCTGCGCCACCGACCCCTCCCAATCACACATACACCACTTTCATTCAAGGACACAATGACAGTTATTGATACTGGTGCCCAACTGTGGCACTTGGAATTCCCCGCGGTTTCCCATCCAAGCACTGACCAGGCCGGGCCCTGCTTCACTTCGACAAAGACGTTTGGCCACAAATGTGCAGTCTGACCAAAGTGGTGTTGGTATAATGACATTTTAACAATCCTTTTGGAGCTCTTCTTCTCTGTTGGAACAAACTAAACTCCAGTAGACTTTAAAATGAATACTGTAAATACTATCAGATAATATTTGCTTCATGTAGAAATATATACAAACATTCATCATTTATTGAATTTGCAGTAGGAATGACATCACTCAAGTCATAGGATTTGAAAAAAAAAGTAGGTGACACAAAAATTGATCTACAGTATTGCAATGGGCTTTGTATATTTGACCTCTCTATGGTCCAGATTACAGTTGTAACAAAAATCATACAGATTACAAAATCCAGTGTACTTTAATTCAATTCAATTCATCTTTATTCCGGCCTTATGGTCCATTTTTTAAAACAGACAAGTGACAATACAAAACAATAAACATTTATGTTTTTAAAAGAGCTATACACTGCAAATTCTGTGATCTGGCCAAGATTTTAAAACTCCTATCAGGTTATTAATCATGTTTTCAGATTTATTATCTACGTACTAGTGCAGAAACTGCTTAATTTTAGTGTAGAGGTAGTTTATTTTAAGATAACTTGTCAAATAATATTATCTTGTTACATGGACAGATAATTTCACAAGTTTTAAATAATTTTCTGATAGATTTAAGTGTTTATATCTTAAATTTTGGATAAGCTTTTTTGCAGTGCACCATATTGGACTGACATCAAATTGCACCGAGTCTTCAAATTTGTGAGTGTCATTATTATTCTGTTGTCTAATTTGTTCAGTCTGCAGATAAAACTCTACATTAAAGTTCTTGTACAGCTGCAGAGTGTTCACTCGTGCAGTAACAAACACGTCAGTCGCACTCGTCCATCGTGACCTCCTCAAAAGCACCGCAGAGCCTCAGTGTAGACACCTGCAGTGTTTGCAAATTGACTTTTTTCTAATGAATCCAGAGGTGGGCTGTGTACAGTGGTGAACAATATGATTTAAACAATAACGACTTTACATCATTTGTACAAGAGCCAAACTTGCGCACAAGAGTATTTCCTGAGCATAGAGCGTCCTACACTGTCTCCCCAAAGATCATCATCATCTGCCATGTCCGCAGTGATGCCCAAGATATTTAACTTTAGGAAAGCCATTGCCAGTTTTTTTCCAGCCTTTAAAACTTTGCGCGCTCTTAACTTCTCCAAATGCGTCGCCACTGTGAAGGGTGAATGTAAGTGGTGCTGACGCTGGGTGACATGTTCCAGTTGGCGTGTGGGCCCCTCGTCTCTCTGACAGGGATCAACCGTATTTCAAAGCCAGGGTAATTGGCGAGGGCAGCGCCGGGGGACCCTCCACCGTTCGCTCTCTCATCTGTGACATCCTCTTCCGATCGCGGTGACGTCTGCGCCGCCATCTTCCCTTACGCTGTTTAGTGTTCATGAAATTCTTATAGGAGATTAATATGTATTTTCCCCCGTGACTGTGACGGAGGAGACGGGGACAGATGTTATTCCTGTAGGAGCTCTTCAGTACAGGCCCGCCCCTGCCTCTGCATCCGCCCCTCCAATCTGCACCTGCCCCTCTGCACCCACCCCTCTGCACCACCCCTCGCATCTCATTTCTCCACTGGGCCCGATCTCCCTCAATTAGATTTAGACTTTACTTTTGCTTACAGCTCTGGAAAAAAAAATAAGAGACCACTGCAAAATGATCAGTTTTTCTGATTTAACTACTTATAGGTTTGTGTTTGGGCAAAAGGAACATTTTTGTCTGAGTCTATAAACTACTGACAACATTTCCCCCAAATTCCAAATAAAAATATTATCGTTTAGAGCATTTATTTACAGAAAATGACAAATGGTCAAAATAACAAAAAAAAGATCCATGTTTTCAGAGCTCAAACAAAGCAAAGAAACAAGATCAAATTCATTTTAAAACAACATAATACTAATGTTTACACTTAAGAAGAGTTCACAAATCAATATTTGGTGCAGTAACCCTTATTTTTAATCACAGCTTTCATGCGTCTTGGCATGCTCTCCACAAGTCTTTCACATTGGTCTTGGGTGACTTTATTCCACTCCTGGTGCAAGAACTGAAGTAGCTCAGCTTTGTGTTTGTGTTGGAATTCAACAGACACTGGAATGGAATGGCTGGAATACATGTAGAGATGCTGATTTTTTAAAAAATGCAGTGGTCTCTTATTTTTTTCCAGAGCTGTATTTTATGTCACTGATTTTAGATCGTCAGGCCTGTTACAGTAATTACTATATCGACTTATTGTTTAACACTAGAGATGTTTTTTTTTTTCATGGCCAATGCTGATACAGATTGTTTAGAATACAGAGAAACCGATGGCCAAAGAGCTCTGCCGATTTTGATTATTTCCCCCAAATAATGTCTTTTAAATTTACAACTTTACCACAGACCTTCAAAAGAACTGCGTAGTCACATTTTCTGCAGATATCTCTTTGTATTAAAATATGAATATTAAGACTCGTGTGTATTTTTTAAGCAGCAGATCGACCAAAACTAAATATCGGACTCTGCTAGAGGTTTAAGGCTGATAACGTATACGCTAAAAAGTCCACATATTGGTCTCGATTCAATATACGAAAGCTGGAACGATATATTTTGGGGCTCAGATTTTTTATGTAATACCGTAAGATTTGAGCTGCAGAGGGTTGAGTCAATGACTTTTATTCTGGTATTTATTTGTTGTAGATTGTAGGTGCATTGCGTAACTTTTTGGTTAAGGGTTCATCTGTCTGCTTGTTTCTATGGATACGTCATTGCTCTCTGCCTGGAATGTTCCACAGTATGACATTAAACAGATCTGCTTTACGTTTATTCCATTACAGGTGGTTTCATAGCTCAAAAATTCTTAGAAAAACAAACATTCTGACTGTGAGCGGGGTCGCCTCTCCACAGATCTGACCTGTAACTTGGTCTGGTTTGGTTTACATGAAAATAGAAAGGTTTAATGCCATACTGTGAAACATTCCAGACGAAGCAGTAACATCTCCATGGAGAAAAGCGTTTGACGGACCCTCCACCAGAAAGTTTATTATAATAATAATAAACTACAAAATTTGTTATCGTCGTTATCTAATTAGGAGTAAATCAGCCTCAGATTCAGTGCTCCGTTCTTTTTAATGAATTATAACATTAATACCTTGTCTTGTTTTGTTTTTTTGTTTGTTTTTTTTTGGATAGATTTCGTCCTCAAACTCGGAGACAAACTGCTGGTGGAAGTGTCCTGTAGAGACGCCTATTTAAGACTGTGCAGCGTTGCCGTGCTCAGAGACGGACGCGAAATCCGTCTGGACAAACCCTCTCCGGACCTCCCAGACCACGGACCAAACCAGAACCCAGAGGCCCAGCTGTGTACTGCACTAGCAAGCCTACAAACAGACCACAACAAAGACTTCTGCGTGCTCGAATCCGCTGAAATGGCCCTTTTAAACAACGAGGAATACCATGAAAGCTTTCAGAATGCAGTTACAAAGCTATTCTCGCAGTTAAAGTTAGCCAATCAACAGAAACGTCAAGATTCTAGTGAACTTTTTTACGTTTTGGATGTTTCCGAAGGCTTTTCTTTACTCTCTCTGATAGCTGCCGGTCAGGGTCATGTGAAAGCTTATAGTTCGGTGGAGAAGAGCAAGCAACAGGAAGTGCTCAAGAGGCTGGCCCGCTCCAATAATATCCCAGAAGAGAGTTTGGAGTTTTGGCTCAACGGCACAGAGGAAGAACAAGGCGTTTTCCAGAGACCGTCCACAGAAAAGCTATGGAGCGCCATCATGCTGGACTGTGTTGAGACGTGCGGGCTGATCAGGCAGAAACTCATGGACAAGGCTTCATTAGCAAGGTAAACAGTAGTAGTTGTAGTAAAATTTCAAACTTAATTTCAATACTAAGGAATAGAATCGATACTCAATACCGGTTCTGATACCATGATGATAATAAAAAGACTTTTTCTTTAGACAGTATAAAATGATTTTCAATTTTCTTTTCTATTCTCATTTGGTTTTATATCTGTGTAATCCTCAGTGGTCCATGGGTGTATACTAATCTTAGGCTACGTTCAGACTGCAGCCTGAAGTGACCCAAATCTGATTTTTTCGCCCCTATGCGACCTGTATCTGATCTTTTAATGACAGTCTGAACGACACAGATCTGATTTTTTCAAATGCGATCCAGGCCACTTGGATTTGTGGTCCTAAAACCGATACATATCCGATCTTTTGACATGCGACTTCAGTCTGAACGGCCAGGTCGCATTCATCCGACCTACACATCATCAACAAGCGACAAACGTCACTATTCTGCGCTGAAGTAGGTGGAAACTGAACAGAACTGGACCCTATTTTAGGAGACAGGCCCAGCGTTGAGCTGATAGAATTGCTGGATAGCTGCGTT
Organism: Paratrypauchen microcephalus; assembly: GCA_036785185.1. Taxonomy (NCBI): domain Eukaryota; kingdom Metazoa; phylum Chordata; class Actinopteri; order Gobiiformes; family Gobiidae; genus Paratrypauchen; species Paratrypauchen microcephalus. Next base: position 2,673,627 of record JAVJIX010000141.1, on the reverse strand, counting down.
ACTGAAGAGGAACCCGCAAAACGCCAAGGCCAAAAACCTTATCCTTCACCTTCTCAATCTCCTCCATAAAACAAATAAGTTGTACATGTTCTGGCTCTGGTACGACAGCAACTTTAAAATCTCCAGGTGCTCAATCCCAGTGTCCATGTTTAGGCGACTTCCGTAAACACTGAGCACGCTCGCTGCACGTGACCTCGTCGTGTCCTCCAAGGCGCATGCGGGACACTTTTGGGGTGTTTAAAGTTCACATTGGAGATCACATACAAGTCGCATCTAATTGGAAATGTGAACGACCTCAGAAAAAACTTGGATTTCACAAAAAAATCTGAATTGAGCTTTAAGCCCTGCAGTGTGACCGTAGCTTTATACTCGTTCTGATTCAGCTCAAGATTGTTCTAAAGTTTCAGAAAAGGTTCATTTTTGTCGTGTGAATGGGACTTTTTTAGTTCTAATACCTGCTTAAATGAGTTTATAGTTTCAGTACTAGTTTTATATCGATTACTATCTGATTATCAATTGTGACTAACTGAAAAACTGTTGGCTAATGCTAGTTAACCTGTGATTTTTATTAACCTTTATTTAACCAGGATAGTCCTGCTGAGGTTAAGAATCTATTTCAGTGGAGTCCTGGACCCACAGGAGACCATATTGTCCTGTAAAGCATCTTTGAGTGTCCAGAAAAGCGCTATATAAAACAGATGCATTATTATTGATGATGATGATGATGATGATGATGATTATTATTCACACAGAAAGGCCCCGCCCCAGAACTGAATCCAAAACCTTCTTCTCACATGTTGGAGTTCCAATTAAATCACTTATTTCTGGTCAGAATGTGTTAAATAAAGCTCAGTTTAAAGTCTAACAAAGCCTCATACCTCATGTCTACAGTTGGTATCGATATTCTTACCTCACGCACTTCACTTTCACCAGTTTTGTACTGAACATGTGTTTGTGTATGGATCTGTCTCAGGTGTTTGCTGGAGAAGGGAGGCAGGATATTCCCAGAGAGAATGGTAGTTCACGGTCTGCTGGTGGAGTCCGACACGCTGCTGCTGGAGAGCGCCGTCCAGGGACAGGAGCCCACTCTGGGATTCAACATCGCTCCTTTTATCAACCAGTTCACAGTGAGTGCTCCCTTTGGCTTTTATTTAATCAAAATCATTTTTTTTTAAGCTTTTGACCATGTTTTAATGTTGTTCCCTCATCAAAAACATGCCTGAAGAGGTTTTAGCCTGTTGATACTTTACAGTGACATCTTACTACTGCTAGTGCCATGGGTTTGCTTATCTTTTTGGTGGAAAGTTCTACAATTACCATGGAGACACAACACACTTTGGAAAACACTGCCAAAATAGTTTTAAAATGGTCTGAAATGCAAGGAAAAAATACAAAATGGATTTAAACACATTTTAGGAGCTTGAGATCAATACAAGCATTGGTCCTGTTTATCTGTTTGATTGTCAACAAAAAGGTGAAAGACTGGACTGGACTGACTGACGGACTGGAAAAACTGTTTGTGACTGTAATTTTATGTCTGACACTGTTACTTGTTGTCGTTCAGCTAAGTCAGCTCTTTCTGGTCAGATTGTATTAAAGTAAAGATCAGATTAAAGTGTAACAGAGATTCTGACTGAGTAGTGCCTACAGGGAATGTTGATGACCGTTTCGTTGTATGATTCTGTGCAAAGCTCCACCCACAACCCTATGTCACCCATGCACCCACACAACAATTCTCCATAAATATACAAAACATGATACGCAACAACTTGACGAGTGAGGGGAGGATGGAGCGTGAGATTGACAGGTGGATCGGTGCAGCGTCGGCAGTGATGCGGTTGCTGTACCGGACTGTTGTGGTGAACAGGGAGCTGAGCTGAAAGGCGAAGCTCTCGATTTACCGTCGATCTACGTTCCTCCCCTCACCTATGGTGATGAGCTCTGGGTAATGACTGAAAGGACGAGATCGCCGATACAAGCGGCCGAAATGAGTTTCCTCCGCAGAGTGGCTGGACGCTCCCTTAGAGATAGGGTGAGGAGATCAGTCACACAACAGGAGCTCGGATTAGAGCTGCTGCTCTTCCACGTCGAGAGGAGTAGCTGAGGTGGCTCGGGCATCTGTTTCCGGACGCCTCCCTTGGGAGGAGTTCCGGGCATGTCCCACCGGAAGGAGGCCCCGGGGAAGACCCAGGACCCGCTGGAGGGACTATGTCTCCCGGCTGGCCTGGGAACGCCTTGGGGTCCCCCCGGAGGAGCTGGAGGAAGTGTCCGGGGTGAAGGAAGTCTGGGACTCCCTCCTTAGACTGTTGCCCCCGCGACCCGGCCCTGGATAAGTGGAAGAAAATGGATGGATGGACAACAATTGACAAACCTGATGTGTGTGGTTCCATTAGTGGGATGAATAGTGGTTGGAATTGTGTTGTGACAGCGCTCTGAACGGGGAGTGACTTGAATAAAACCTGTTAATATGTTGATTTTGGCGAATACAGCAATTTCAAAACTATAAAACGTGTCATGGTGATCTTAATATGTTCTGTGTTAGCACTTAATACCCCATAGAAGTAAAATTCAACCTCTTTAAGCACCACAAAACTTTAAAACCTGGAGCTGGAAGTTGGTTATTGACTAATCTTGTCATATTCCTATAACTTTATTAATTCAGCTGTGAACTCTTTCTGTCTTGTATTCTGTCTCATGTTCCTGATGCAAGCGCCTGCCCTGTCTGCTCCTGCTCACTACAGTCTGTTCACCAGTTTGCATCATTCACGTTTTTATTCTGACCATTACGTGCAAATGTTAGAAATGGGAGGTGGGAGGTGGTAAAAAATCCAACACTATAAGTCTATAAACTTTTCCTACAGCAAAACTAAAGGTAACACTTTATAATAAGGTGCACCTAAATGTTTATTAACCATAAAAGCTGGATTATGTAACCTTGTTTCTATGGAGATGTCATTGCTCTAAAATAAGTGGTGGAAAGTGTTTTTCTGGTGACCCAGCCATTGTCCGAGTCTGTCAGCACTGACCGCCGCGGTATCTGCAGCTACTCCGCGTTAGACTGGAGGCTAACGTCGCCAGAGAAAGATTTCGGCCAAAAGGAATTAATTTGCTCGATGCTTTTCCCAATTACTTTCTGTGTAGTGCGCATTCATATCGAGTGCAAATAAATGAGCAAATCAACACAAAGAGCTTGACTTGGTCATTTTGGGTGGGAACTATTTTTCAGTGCGGAAAAACACAGCCGAAGCACACACCACGCTGACAGGGGAATCCCTGTTACGCACCAGGAAGGCAGTTCCCCTGTCAGCGTGGTGTGTGCTTCGGCTGTGTTTTTCCGCACTGAAAAATAGTTCCTGTCTCTGGACTGTGGGGAGATGCCCAAGTTTGACCTGGGGGTGGCAGATCCCTTTAATAGACATTTGTAAATTGTTTAATAGACATTTTTAAATTGTTTTATAGACATTTATAAATTGTTTAATAGACATTTGCAAATTGTTTAATAGACATTTGCAAATTGTTTAATAGACATTTGTAAATTGTTTAATAGACATTTATAAATTGTTTAATAGACATTTGTAAATTGTTTAATAGACATTTGTAAATTGTTTAATAGACATTTGTAAATTGTTTAATAGACATTTTAAAATTGTTTTATAGACATTTGTAAATTGTTTAATAGACATTTTAAAATTGTTTTATAGACATTTATAAATTGTTTAATAGACATTTGCAAATTGTTTAATAGACATTTGTAAATTGTTTAATAGACATTTGTAAATTGTTTAATAGACATTTTAAAATTGTTTTATAGACATTTATAAATTGTTTAATAGACATTTGCAAATTGTTTAATAGACATTTGTAAATTGTTTAATAGACATTTGCAAATTGTTTAATAGACATTTGCAAATTGTTTAATAGACATTTGTAAATTGTTTAATAGACATTTATAAATTGTTTAATAGACATTTGTAAATTGTTTAATAGACATTTGTAAATTGTTTAATAGACATTTGTAAATTGTTTAATAGACATTTGTAAATTGTTTAATAGACATTTGTAAATTGTTTAATAGACATTTGCAAATTGTTTAATAGACATTTGTAAATTGTTTAATAGACATTTGCAAATTGTTTAATAGACATTTGTAAATTGTTTAATAGACATTTGTAAATTGTTTAATAGACATTTGTAAATTGTTTAATAGACATTTGTAAATTGTTTAATAGACATTTTAAAATTGTTTTATAGACATTTATAAATTGTTTAATAGACATTTGCAAATTGTTTAATAGACATTTGCAAATTGTTTAATAGACATTTTTAAATTGTTTTATAGACATTTATAAATTGTTTAATAGACATTTGCAAATTGTTTAATAGACATTTGCAAATTGTTTAATAGACATTTGTAAATTGTTTAATAGACATTTATAAATTGTTTAATAGACATTTGTAAATTGTTTAATAGACATTTGTAAATTGTTTAATAGACATTTGTAAATTGTTTAATAGACATTTTAAAATTGTTTTATAGACATTTGTAAATTGTTTAATAGACATTTTAAAATTGTTTTATAGACATTTATAAATTGTTTAATAGACATTTGCAAATTGTTTAATAGACATTTGTAAATTGTTTAATAGACATTTGTAAATTGTTTAATAGACATTTTAAAATTGTTTTATAGACATTTATAAATTGTTTAATAGACATTTGCAAATTGTTTTATAGACATTTGTAAATTGTTTAATAGACATTTTTAAATTGTTTTATAGACATTTATAAATTGTTTAATAGACATTTGCAAATTGTTTAATAGACATTTGCAAATTGTTTAATAGACATTTGTAAATTGTTTAATAGACATTTATAAATTGTTTAATAGACATTTGTAAATTGTTTAATAGACATTTGTAAATTGTTTAATAGACATTTGTAAATTGTTTAATAGACATTTTAAAATTGTTTTATAGACATTTGTAAATTGTTTAATAGACATTTTAAAATTGTTTTATAGACATTTATAAATTGTTTAATAGACATTTGCAAATTGTTTAATAGACATTTGTAAATTGTTTAATAGACATTTGTAAATTGTTTAATAGACATTTTAAAATTGTTTTATAGACATTTATAAATTGTTTAATAGACATTTGCAAATTGTTTAATAGACATTTGTAAATTGTTTAATAGACATTTGCAAATTGTTTAATAGACATTTGCAAATTGTTTAATAGACATTTGTAAATTGTTTAATAGACATTTATAAATTGTTTAATAGACATTTGTAAATTGTTTAATAGACATTTGTAAATTGTTTAATAGACATTTGTAAATTGTTTAATAGACATTTGTAAATTGTTTAATAGACATTTGTAAATTGTTTAATAGACATTTGCAAATTGTTTAATAGACATTTGTAAATTGTTTAATAGACATTTGCAAATTGTTTAATAGACATTTGTAAATTGTTTAATAGACATTTGTAAATTGTTTAATAGACATTTGTAAATTGTTTAATAGACATTTGTAAATTGTTTAATAGACATTTTAAAATTGTTTTATAGACATTTATAAATTGTTTAATAGACATTTGCAAATTGTTTAATAGACATTTGTAAATTGTTTAATAGACATTTGTAAATTGTTTAATAGACATTTGTAAATTGTTTAATAGACATTTGTAAATTGTTTAATAGACATTTATAAATTGTTTAATAGACATTTATAAATTGTTTAATAGACATTTGTAAATTGTTTAATAGACATTTGTAAATTGTTTAATAGACATTTGCAAATTGTTTAATAGACATTTATAAATTGTTTAATAGACATTTATAAATTGTTTAATAGACATTTGCAAATTGTTTAATAGACATTTGTAAATTGTTTAATAGACATTTGTAAATTGTTAAATAGACATTTGTAAATTGTTTAATAGACATTTGTAAATTGTTTAATAGACATTTATAAATTGTTTAATAGACATAAGTAAATTGTTTGTAGATGATTGCTTTCCATAACATTTGTAATTACATGTTTGTGAATGTTCTATAAATGGGTAATAACAGTTTTTTCCATATTTGTAAATTATGATTAAACATTTGAAGAGTTCAGTTGAGGTCAAAAAGAGAAATATTCTTTCCTTTATGTTTTGTTTTTGTTTCCTCTCCCATCCTAACCCTCTTACCTGTACATCTCTTCTGTTTTATTATTTACCTCATACACAAGTGAAAATGTTTAATGTTGTTTACTGTTTCTAATATAACAATTTAAAAAAAAAGAAGCAAGAAAGAAAAGTTCTGTATTTCTCGTTTTATTGCCAGATATTCTCAGTGACAATAATGAATAGTGGATTTTATCAAGGATGGATGGAATATTATTTAGATAGAATGAAAATACATTTGGATTTTGGAAACAATTCTATACAAAGAGTAAACTGTAAACCTAAGATTACCTTTTTATATTTTAATTTTTTAATTTCTGTTTTTGCAAATGAACTCTTCACTTCAAAGGTGCATTGTGTAACTTTTCTTCAAGTTCTTCAGGATGTTAATGCTTTGTCTGGAATGTTTCACAGTATGGCATTAAACCTTCCTATCTCCATGGAGACCAAACCAGACCAAGGTACAGGTCAGATCTGTGGAGAGGCGACCCCGCTCACAGTCAGAATGTTGTTTTTCGAGGTATTTTTGAGCTATAAAACCACCTGTAATTGAATAAATGTAAAGAATAGCTGTTTAATGTCACACTGTGGAACATTCCGGGCAGAGCAATGACGTCTCCATAGAAACGAGCAACCAAAAAGTTACATAGTGCACCTTTAATGGGTAATTTATTTTTAGTTGATGGTTAGATTAGTTAATGGTTAATAAACATTCACATTATTGCAGGTATGCTTAATTATAAAGCGTTACCAAAATAATGTCATAAACCTGCTTTTTTTACGAGCTTTGTTGTCGACTTCATGTTGAATTTGGAATGTTTTCAGATTCCGAGATTTTCCTTGAAGTTGGGCAGGAAGTTGTTGGGGGAAAAATGAAGCAATGGAATCTATTTGAATTCTTTGTCTTTATTTGGTGTCTTTATTTGTGGGTTTTTCCCTCCTGATTTGACGAAGATTAAAGCTGTAGGATCGTTTTTTTAACAGACGTTCTTTGAAGGCCTCGGAGGAAGTGTTGGACTGAGAGACTCTGAGAACGTTACATCAGACCTATTGTTCTCGTGTCTGTTCTACAGTTATAAACTATGACACTGGTGGATCACGGTAGTCTGGTTAACACCTGACCATATCACAAGTGAGATATGGGTCTGGAAACTCGCTTCGAAAAATCCCGTAGCGGAGGTGTGGTTAGCGATCGCCAACGGCCGTTTATTGGGCGTTATGAATGTCTATCATTGAGCGTATACGTAAGTCCATAGCCAATCATGTCAGTTGTCAGTTCAAACTACAAGCTTCCGTTTGTCATGTAGTACGCGTCACCGTCTTGCCACACCTCCCCCGCTCTCTGATTGGGGCCCTAAATCTGGGACTCTCGCTTGGACGAGTTTCCAGGCCGCCTTCCAGTTCGAAACGAACGGAAGCGGCCTGGGAATTCCCAGGCTAGGATCACGGTGCTATAATCTGGACATTTTAAAGGACTTAAAGCTGCACTGTGTAACTTTTTGGTTGTTTCTATGCCTGGAATGTTCCACAGTATGACATTAAACAGCTCTACCTTACATTTACTAAATTACATGTGGGTTTTATAGCTAAAAAAAAAGAAAAAATAGAAAAATTCTGACTGTGAGCGGGGTCGCCTCTCCACAGATCTGACCTGTAACCTGTTCTGGTTTGGTCTCCATGGAGATAGAAAGGTTTAATGCCATACTGTGAAACATTCCAGACAAAGCGACAACATCTCCATGGAGAAAAGCTGATTTAAACAGGTTTTGGTGCTAACTTTAAACTAAAAAAAGACTGATCACATGTGCCATTTTTTTGTTTTCATAAATGTTTGTCGTAATGTAATGTTTTTATTTTTTCTCACTATTTTCCATCTTCAACTTAAGTTTATATTTGAAACTTTCTCTAGTAATGATCACATTCTTGAACTAAAACCAAGATCATCCTTTAAAATCATCATATCATCATATTTAAAAGTCCCATAAAAAACATTACCAAATGGATTTGCTGCACTGTGGGTTTGTCTGTTGACTCTGTATCAACACTTAAACTCATTCAGGTTGAAGTGTGTCCTTGTAAAATGCCTTTGCTGTTTCACGTCAGCGTCCCTCTCTCCTCAGGTACCAGTGCATGTGTTCCTGGACTTCTCCACGCTGCAGTGCAAACATCTGAGTGAGTCTGTGGAGCTGTTTGTTCTGGACCTGATGGACACCAACGCAAACTACACCACCAGAGAGGTCAAGGTAACTGCCAGGAAGCTTCATTACTACACCTCAAAAACCTGTATAACTCCAACTTTGAAAAGGGCTGAATATTGTGTAAATCTTCTATATTATGTGAAATTGACTCTTGTGACTTTTAAGCCATGTTAGAATGTTGTTTCCTCCTTAGAATCAGACCTGGAGTTGTGTTTTGTTTCGTTCACATGTTTAAGTAACTCTTTATTATTAGTCTGTCTACATCTCCAAATCTTAACATGCTCTGATCCACCTTGTGATGTCACGAAGCTGTGGTTTTCAGGTTAACATTTACGTTTTACCTTTAGTTCAGTAGAGATGGGACAGACATTATCCAAATGATTCTAGTGAAGGCGTATCGAGTTTCAGAACATCACAGAACCACATGACATCACAAGGTGGAACAGTGTTTTAGTTTGAGAACTCAGGCTAAAAATGCAGGATTTTTGTGTTAAACATGTGTGAATGAAACAAAACACAACTCCAGGTCTGTTTTCACAAAATACAGTAATATGGGACCTAATAAAAATAATAATTAACCTGTATTTCATGATTTTCAAGTACTGCAGTGTAGAGCTGGGCGGTATGACCAAAAATTTATATCACTGTATTTTTCAAAATTATATCAGTGTCCGAGTATTTGACTGTATTTTTTTTTTCATGTCTTTGGCGAAGTGGACAGTAACAGCGTTGGTAATATCGTTCCACCGTTTGCTTTTCTTGTCGTAGGCGGTCCCCTTAGCAAACGCGTCTTTGAGTGACGTCTGAGTGGCGTTTTGTGTCGCGGCGCCAACTTGAACGTTCCCTGCAGACGTGGAAGAGGATGCAGATCTTAGTTTCGTGCATTCTTCATATTCCAGGACGTGTTTGTGACGGAGGTGGTGAAGCAGATCGCTCGTGTCGCCTCCTGCGGCTACAACTTTAGCCCGACGACATTTACAGAATACGGTTGTTTGATCGGCGTCAGATTTTTTAAAGCCGAAGTTCTTCCGCACGACTGACACGGCTCCTCTTTTCGGTATAAGTTCCTCTGTGTCTGTAACATTTTCTCCGTCCATGTTGTTCACCGCTCGACACACACTGAGCTTCCACCGCTCTCACGCCACTGCAAAACAGTCCCCCTCTCAAACAATGTCCTGCGACGCCACGTTCCGCTGCTCTGTGTTCCCGATGTTTTGTACGCACACACTCACCGGGATTGGGATACATGAAAAATCCATATCATTAAAATAAAAAAACACCAGTATTCAGTATGAACCGGTATACCGCTTAGCCCTACTGCATTGTAAACTTTTCCTCTCATCTTCCTCAGGTCAAAGCCACGAGAGCCGGTAGAGTGACCGCCATTCCCTTCTGGTACCACATCTTCTTGTTTGAGGAGATCTGCGTGAGCACCCTGAGCCAGCACTCCCACTGGAAACAGGCCGCCGCGGTGCTACAGGAGCCTCTGGAGGTCCGGGCTGGAGACTGGATCTGCCTCAGGGTCAACCTGCACAAGAGCACCATCACCATCTCTGCTCAGAGGGACCAGCCCCAGCCTATGGACCAGACACGTGAGGGAGGGAACGCTTAAGGTTCTGATGGATTATGGCATCAGAATCACACCTGTCCTGATCATTACGGTTGATACTTGGCAGTGACTTCAGGCTGGAGGTGTTCTGCATGTGTCTCTGTAACAGTTTGTGCTTAGACGACCCACTGACGCTCAGAATTGTGCTCACAACCTAATATATAATAGGTTATATATAAAAATGTGACCATGACCATTTCCCATTAATAATTTTACCTCAAACGCAGTGAAAATTACGCAAGCCGACAGAGGCCATGTTCGTAATGATTATTTTCCACCTTAATAACGAGAACATTAACTCGAGATCTTGAGAAAACGACACAATTAATTTGAGATCTTAAGAAAACAAAACTGTTATTTTGAGATCTCGAGAAAACAAAGAGTTATTCTGTCTCAAAACATTAGGGGTGGCACGGTTCACAAAATTCACGGTTCGGTTCATATCACAGTTTAAGGGTCACGGTTTTCGGTTCTGTACGGTTCTTATTGGTTTCTTTCAAAATACACCTTATATCCATTTATCTTAATAATCCACAATAACAGGATATAACATTAAAAAGGTTATAAGATTATATAATAATCTAATGTCATATAACATCTTAATACAATGTAATAATCACACAATCTGAATTTGTATCTCCGTCAGTAAAGACGAAGCCGGGCCATTCTTCTGCGGAGATGTCGTGGACTAATCTTGAAATTATCCCGAATTAAAAGACGTAATGCAATCTCCCCCTGTGTCAACCCCTGATCAATATATTACCTTATCAGCTGATCGATTATTATTCCAGACATTCTAATGACCAAAAACGTGTCTATTCAGAATGAGAAATAGCCCCGAAGTCAAGACTGTCACAATGTGGAGGTAGACGTTTCAGTTGTTTTCTCGATATCTCAAATTAATTATCTTGTTATCTCGGGATAACAAAGAAGAACAAATATTGCTTATGAATATGGCCTCTGACGACTTCCGTAGAAAATAATAATACATTTGTCTTATACAGCGCTTTTCCAGACACTTTACAATTTGTACATTATTCACTCACTCCACACTCTGGAGGTAAGCTGCTATTGTAGCCACAGCGGCCCTGAGGCAGACCGACTGAAGTGAGGCTGCCAATCAGCGCCATCGGCTCCTCTGACCACCACCGACACTCACGCACACGCCACATTCACACGAGGCAAAGTGGGTGAAGTGTCGTTCCACTGGCGCCGCACTGTGGGACCTGGTATTCCGAGTGGATCCTCATCCAAGAACTGCCCCGGCCCTGCTGAGGTGTGACCAGGCCTGAGCTTCTGAGGTGTGCCCAGGGCTGAGCTTCTGAGGTGTGCCCAGGGCTGAGCTTCTGAGGTGTGACCAGGCCTGAGCTTCTGAGGTGTGACCAGATCAGGGTTTGATGAGGAGCTTTGGCATAAACAGACACATTCTCAATGTTCATTTAGTGAAAAGCACAAATTTCATACGACTTGGCGCTATTCAATCGTTTTTAACTGTTGTTTTAGCATGGCTCAGAGGTCAGACTGTGACAGGGGCAGTTCTTCGTGAGATTCTGTAGGTGCCGTTACCGTAGAAGTTACCGTCTGTGGTTATTAATAAAACCTTTACAATTGTTTTGCTGCCAGAAGTTCAAATCACACAACACATTTGATATCTGTGTATTTCCTGTTAAGATTCAATACAAATTCAGTTTTATCTGAAAGATTTATTCAAGATTTACAGATGAATAAACATTAAGATCTGCTCCGGTGTGAGATTTCTTTACAAAAATAAAACAAGGCAATGCAACATGCTGCTCCTGCACTACACGAGTCTGTTTAACTCTACCTCAGGCACATCCCCGCAGGAATCTGTTCAGATCTGTGGGACAACAAAGCATCAGTGAACAGAAACCTGGAAGCTGAAGCTGCAAAAGTGAATGAATGAAGTCTAAACGGTAAAATAATATGTACAATTGACAAAAATTAAATCAAATACAGTATACAGTAGAAAGTTCCATAGTAGTGAACAAGGCATTTCTAGTGGTACGGCTAGCAGCTGCTTACAGGTAGTTTACTAAAATTCAACGGCGTACGGTTCATTATTAGTGTTTATAGGCCTGTCACGAGAATTTTTGAAGCTACGGGAAAAATATTGTAATAAATAATAACATTAAAACTACTTTATTCCTCTACTTCGATACAAAGGAATAGACTTGATACTCAATACTGATTGAAACGCTCTTTCTTCAGACAATAGAATGTGATTTTCAACATTAAATTATAGTAATTTCTTTTCTAATGTGTGTAGAATCCCTCAGTCGTCCAGGTAGAATCCACGGGAAAAGGAGAAATTCAATTTGTCAACTGGACAAAAGTTTATTTGGTCGAATACGTTTCTTAGCTGCTTCTTCAGTTCTGGTAGACGCTGGTGGACACTGCCTATATCTGCCTGAAGGGGGCGCTAACTACAATGAAACGACTGAAACTATTGCACCTATTTGTGTGACAGCTCTATGCCAGAACTGAAGAAGCAGCTTAGATGAGCTGCGAAACGTATTCAACCAAATAAACTTTTGTCCAGTTGACAAACTGAACTTCTCCTGTTGCCGTTTGAGGACAGAGTTATAGATGGAGACAAATGATGTCTGAGCCCTCCATTTCTGTTCAAGGAAGGATTCTCTTGACAAAAATCGCCTCTTTAACTCCCCTCTCAAACCAGTTCTTTTCTCTGGCTCAGGTCTGTACCTCACTGTCCTCAAAGGACATTTTCCCACATGTTTTTTATCTTTATAATCCCTCCGTGGTCCAGAACTTTCTAAAACTATTCCTGAAAGGTTCATTTCTGTGCTGTGAATGTGACTTTTTTAGTATCAATACCTGCTCAAATGATTAGTATCTGATTTTCGATCATTACAACCCAACTCTACCCTGATTTATAGTTATTGGGTCAGAGGCAATCACAGTTAAAGCTTTTTTTAAATACACATGATCAGTACGTTAAAACGCATAAACTTCAACAAATAAAACAACAGAACGAACCAATAATTAGCCATCTACGGCATATCGTGTTTTACAAAAATATTAACAAAAAACTCCCCACAATTGTGTCCCTAAATGCATTGCTCTAGCTAGATTTTTTTAAAGTTATAATTTGATAAAGTAATAATCGTGACAAGCCCATTTTCACACTTGGTCCTTTCACGTTCGCTTACCAGCGTCCAGTTTATTATTACTTTACTCCCTCATCTTATTTTTGTTAATATGAATAAAGAGTTTGTAGAAATGGACAGAGGCGTGCTGCAAACCTGTACTTTGTAAACACTGAAATTAAAATCAAAACCAAAATATTTTCATGGCATGTTTAGATGAGAGAGAATTTTATAAGTGTAGAAAAAAAAATTTAAGAATTACCTAACCGAAAACAGCCAGAAAACGATTCAAAAATTAAATTAACTGTAGTCGTAGTGAGTAATCTGCTTATACCATGGTCCAAAAGTGAAAATATTTGATATATTGGGTGTTCTGTTTTATATCTGTGCTAGGGGTGTGGAAAACTATTGAAATATCGTTGTATCGTATCATTTAATTTGATAAAACGGTAACAATATCGTGGGCTGCTGTATCGATATGTCGCCAAGAGTATTTTTAGGTATATTTTACTAAATTATTTTGTGTTTTGATGAGTAAAACTGGTGTTTTTCATCTTAACTTTGCCCAAACTTCATGGACTTATTGGATTTTTAATATCACAGCCATGATTTAGCCTTTGTTTTCCACAGAAATCAATTTGAAATATATTGTATTGAATCGTATTGAATGGAAAAACATCGTATCCTGGCCTATGTATCGAGATATGTATCATATCGGTGACAGTGCAAAAAAACTTGGCGAAAATTTAAGATATAAACACTTAAATCTATCAGAAAATGACTTAATGACTGTCCATGCAGCAAGATAATTTTACTTGACGAGTTCTCTTAAAATAAACTCGCTCAGGACTAGAATTAAACACTCTCCGGTCTAGTAAGTTGATCATAAACGTGAAAACGAGATGAAAAACCGGATATAATGTTTAAAACCTTGGCCAGATCAGAGATATTTGCAGTGCAGCCCTAAAGCGTACATTATTATACAGTACAAGGTTCAGTAAAAAGTCCACGATAGGCACATGCTGTCGTCTCATTCATGTTTTGTATAAATTACGGACATAGACGTGGGATTATTAAACATTACACATGGATGTTCAAAGCGATTATTCAAAACTAATGAAAGTTTGCATTAAAACGCTCATTATTGGCCACGGTATAAGCAGCAGTTGCCACATTATCAATTAAAAGCTGCATTGTGTAACTTTTTTGGTTCGGGCTCCGTCACCGTCTTGTTTCTGTGGACTGCTATGCTATCGCTCTGCCTGGAATGTTCCGCAGTGTGACATTAAACAGCTCTACTTTACATTTATTCAATTACAAGTGGTTTTAGAGCTCAAAAATACCTAAAAAACAACAGATTCTGACTGTGCGCGGGGCCGCCTCTCCGCAGATCTGACCTGTAACTTGGTCTGGTTTGGTCTCCATGACGACAGAAAGGTTTAATATCATAATAAAACTGTGAAACATTCCAGACGAAGCAAAAACACATCCATAGAGAAAAGTATTTGACGAACACTCCACCAGAAAAGTGACAAAATGCAGCTTTAAGTGTTTGTTCGTGCTTCTTTATGGCTAATTATTGTGTAAAATTGATCAGACAGTACAAATAAATGTTTGTTTTAATATTATTATGTATGTAAAAATACTATTACAGTATTAATACGATTTAGCTTACACGGATCAGTACACATGTGTAACTCTGCTCTATACTACCATACAAATTAGACTCCCATTTAGCAGGGGTGTAACAATAACCAAAATATCATGATAGATCGTCAAAAGTCTCTCAAATTAACTAGTGTCTTTGCTTTAAATTTTAGTTTTGTGGCAGCAGCAGCTAAATAAACAGAGGGAACTACATTGACCATGATCCTTCGCTCTACAGAACTCAACAGTAACGATTACTGGTTCTAGTAAAGTAAATTTCTCATTCATTTTTCCCGTTGATTTTCTGAAAATAAAAATAAAATAAAACTGAAAGCTCAGGGCTAATCGGTAACGTGGTAAGACAAAACCTATATCTGTATTTTGTATTAAGTTCTTACAAACTACAAAATTCTGCAAAATGTTGTGTTTAAATTTTTAACCCATTTTACACAGTTTTCTGCTCTTTATGTTGTTTCCTCATCAAAAATAAGCCTGGAGTTGTGTTTTGTTTCATTCACACGTTTAACACACAAATCCTGCATATTTAGGCTTTAAGAGTTCTTCTCACAACCAAAAAAAAACACTATTCCACCTTGTGATGTCATGTGGTAATACAGGAAGTGCTCCACTGTGTTTTTAAACTCCATACACCTTCACAAGAATCATCTGAATACACTGGTCTACAAGCAAAATGCTTCCAGAACAAAAGTAGTGAAATTTTTCTTGGTTTAGGTCACTAATAAAGAAAAAGTAAGTCAGAAGTGCTGATTGGCTATAGTTTCCAAGATATAGTTTCGGGTCAAAATAGGAAATTTATGGAAAATAAGGCAAAAACTGTAGTTTATCAGAAGGTCCAGTGTGTCTACAAGCACCAGTTCTATCTGAAAGCCTGTCTGCACATTCACATACATTCATTTTAACATGTCGAGAGTTTTAATATAAAATATTTTTTGATTTCACATAAGAGAGATGCCTCGGTGTGCACCTGATGTCTTAAGATATTTCTTGTTTATTTCTTGACGGATAAAGAAATGCAAGTTAAATATTTTCAAAATATGAATATTATTTTTAAGCTAAAATGCCTAAATCTATTGTGTAAACCAGGCATGCCCAAACTATGGCCTGTGGGCCAAATGCGGCCCTCAGACAAATTTTTTTTGGCCCTCAGGCTTCCAGGTGAATTGGCCCAAATTACCTTGAGCAGAACTTTTGACTGCAAGTTTTTGGAAATCTACCTTGATAAGACAATATTTAATATTTATTGTGTGTTTTTGAGGATCTTAGCATGAATAAAGGACTGATGTCTCATTCTAACGTGTTAAACATGCAGATATTTCAATTATTCACTGTCCTGAGCACCAGTCTGTGGCCCTCGATCGCACTCTGCTTTGTCTGTGTTTAGATATGTGGCCCTTGATGAAAAATGTTTGGACACCCCTGATGTAAACAGATGCGATTTTGATGTAAAACAATATCTTGAATACATTAGCTAACCAGCACAGTTATCAATTGATTTTCAGTTCATCTCATCAATATTAATGAGATTTAGACACTTTTATCTCGGAAGGAGATAGAGTCCAAGAATTTGTAGACCAGTGTTATTGGACATCACATCACAAAGTGGAACAGAGCATTTTGAAAACAACAGAAAACAGCGTAATTTTGGACCCTTTAAATCTTAATTCTTTGTCAAATTCTTTAAAATCGTGCCACATTTTAAAAGGAAAAAGTAATGTATCAAAATTATTTTAGGCCCCAAAATATTGCGGTAAAATTAAATAAAATTGCGTACAGCTGATTTGAATATTGTTACCTCCTTACCATTTCACTGGCAAAACATTCTTGAGCTGTCTAGGTCCTCTTGGCGTTGCATTTATTCAAGTCAACATTGTCAGTTTCAAAATAAAAGTCTGATTTTTTTCTTGTATTAATTAATCACTATGAGATCGCCCTCTGCTGGCTGCGCCGGGCCCGTCCTTTGGTCTTGTTCGTGGGAGTCTTCGGCCGTGGCCTCGTAGCCCTCGTCCCACTGGGCGGAGCTGAGGCCGGCGCTGAGGCCGGCGCTGAGGCCGGCGGGGGCGGACACAGAGTGGGGGGTGTGAGTTCGGCCCAGGCCCTCGTACTGCCCCCTGGAGGAGCCGGAGTGCGACAGCTGATCTGTGATGGCGTCCTGAGAGGCGGAGGAGAGGAGGCCGGAGCGCTCGCCGTCATTTCCGTCCGTGTCAAAGTAGGATTTCCTCGGGCGCCCCATCACGGTTCTCCCTGTGAGGAAAAGGTGAACATGTCAAAAAAAGATCGCTTCATCGAGGTTCCCAAACTTCCCAAAAGTTCCTTATCACCTGCTCGTGTTGAGTTTAATACTTGAAATAGATTAAAGACGTACTGTGCTTGTGTCTGCTCTATACTTATAATCTATAATTATAATTGATTATAATTATAATAATAATCAATTATACCTTCACCACTGCACTATTTTGGACAAGTACAACTTACATAATTTTAATAATTCTGTTCATTTCAAATATGGATGTTTTATATATAAAGTTTTTCTCCTCCTCTGTTACAGGATTTTATTCAAACAAAGAGGGTCAGTGGGAACTAGGGCCACGGCCCGGGGGAACTGTGAGGTCCCACACAGACCCCGGGGGAACTGTGAGGTCTCACACAGACCCCGGGGGAACCGTGACGCTCTACATTGGGACAAAGTGTCTCAGGCCTGACTAAGGCCTAGTCCCCACGACAACATTCCTGTTTTTTTTTTTTTTACCCGGGGTGAAAAAAAGTCTCGTCCACACACGTGTTGGATCAGAAAACATTCGCGTCAAGATGAGCACGGAGCGCTGAGTGAAAACGATGTAGTACATATGTCACACCGATAAGTGGCGCTGTAAACCGGAAAGAGCCAGAGCCACCGGTAACGCAAGACTACAAAGAGCACATGCACAGAAAGTCCTTTCTCTTTCATAAACAAGCAAACATGTGTACTTTAGGGACCGTCAACACAAGCAAATTTATTTTGTCCCCCTGCTCCACCAATGTAGCAGCGACTCACTCCGGTAATGTGAAAATGCTGACCGTCCCTAACATAGACAGACGCCACAGAACAAAGATTTGCGCTGCGTGAGCAGAGTTTTTGCCTATAAATCGATAGTTAGCATTACTTGCTATCGTTTTATTAGATAGACATTAACAAGTAGAACTCTCGTTAACCTTGGTCGTGTTATTTAGGCAAAATGCTTGTTTGGATCTTACTACGGGAATGTTAAACATACTCGGACATTATGTTGGCTTTTCGGCGAGAATATACAACCGGGGACCATCACAACGGGCAGCTATATATTTTTGTGTGTGATACTGCATGTGCCTGTTTGTAAAAGGTAAATTTTCATTTAATAAAAAAGACAAGAAATGGTTGCTCTTTTTCTTTATTTACAGCACACAACACACTCAAATTGGTATGTGCTCCTCATTGCCCACTATCTGCCTTTCCAGCGATGGGATCTTTCCAGTTTTAAAATACGTGTTTAGCTTTGAATTGGCAAACACCCGTGCGTCGTGCGTACTGCCAGGCCTCTTCACAGTAACGTCCATAAACCGGTACCTGTAGTCACACACCGCTTGTATGTTGAGGGGATGTGTCCCATCGATCGCTCCCAAACATTGTGGCATGTCATGCACACGGAGGAAGCCCGAAACAAGCTCCTCTGCCTCCGGTTCTGTGAAAGGCGTAATTGTGCATGGTCCTCTGCTGTTGTCGCAATGCATTGCATATGAACAGAGTTTGATGCAGCAGTGCCAATAAACTGCGGAAGGCGCAGGGTTACCTTCTGGTCACCAATCACGTGATGATTACAGTAGCGCGACGTCATCATTTTCTCACCTGCCCCGCTTTTTTGCCGCCCACATGCCAACGCGACGGGGGGCGTTCTCCGACTTCTCCACTCTGGAACCCGTTTTTGAAAAACTCCGTTCTCGCCCCCAAAAACGCCGGCGCCGTCTGGATGGCAGGCCCAAACGCACACAAACTTCTCCGTTTCCTCCAAAAAACGTTGTCGTGGGGACAGGGCCTCAGTCAGAGGCTCTAAGTTCTGGAACTCTCTCCCATCATCAATAAGAGAGACTACTTCAGTTCTTGCACCAGGAGTGGAATAAAGTCACCCAAGAACAATGTGAAAGACTTGGACTAAACCAGGTCTGAACCAAGACTAAACCAGGTCTAAACTAGGACCCAAGAACAATGTGAAAGACTTGTGGAGAGCATGCCAAGACGCATGAAAGCTGTGATTAAAAATAAGGGTTATTGCACCAAATATTGATTTGTGAACTCTTCTTAAGTGTAAACATTAGTATTATGTTGTTTTAAAATGAATTTGATCTTGTTTCTTTGCATTGTTTGAGCTCTGAAAACATGGATCTTTTTTGTTATTTTGACCATTTGTCATTTTCTGCAAATAAATGGTTTAAACGATAATATTTTTATTTGGAATTTGGGGGAAATGTTGTCAGTAGTTTATAGACTCAAACAAAAATGTTCCTTTTGCCCAAACACAGACCTATAAGTAGTAAAATCAGAAAAACTGATCATTTTGCAGACGCTTATTTTTTTCCAGAGCTGTATATAAAATTACTAAATACAAAACTAAAAAAGAAGGTTTGGACACACACTTTCATTCAATGTTTTTTCCCACATCATGTAAGATATATTGAATTACTACAACTACAAACTAGATTTAAATGTTTTTATATTTTATATTAAAATCCTCAAAGTATCCACCCTTTGCTTTGTCGACAGAGCTGCAAACCCTTGTCCTTCTCTCAATAAGCTTCTTGATGAAGTCTCCTGAAATGGTTTTCACGTCACAGCTGTGCCACATCAGGGTCAAGAAATGCCAAAAGTGCAAACCAGTGATTAAAGATCAAAAGAATGGAGATTTAAAATAAAATAGTTCATTTCTCTTCACAATATTCCATTCCGCTGTCTTTACTGAAGCTGTGCTAACCCTGCGCAGCACTTTGGACACTTTGTGTTGGTAAAACGTGTTATACAAACACAGTCGGATTAGAAGAAGTATCTTGATGACACTTACCGACATTGCGAACCTGTTCAGAAATATCGGCCCTGACGTCAGAGATGTCCCACATGGCCATGAAGGAGTCGAAGCAGGAGCCCTCCTCCGCCTCCTGGATGTACGGTTTATACGTGAAGCTGAAGTGATGAGCGATGGCTGCCAGGAACATCTCCACACAGATCACAAAGTCCTACAGGAAAACACATTACAGGTCCTATATTACACACAATGGACTGTTGTGAGCTTTAAAACAGTTAAAAAAGAACAGTTTAATGTCATACTGTAGAGCAACATATCCATAGAAACAAGCAGGTAAAGGGCATCCAATAGTGCACCCTTATGTCATGTCAGAATGGAGTTACATCCTCAAAACATCCTTGAAGTTGTGTTTTGTTTTATTCACACATGTTTGAGTAAAGTCATTATTCGTCTCTCTACATCCTCAAAGCTCAAAATGCTCTGAAGTGGTCGTTTTAAATTTAACAGCTCCTTTTACCTTTTGTTCAGTAGAAATGGGCAATTCCAGGGCAGAAATTATCCAAATGATTCTAATGAAGGAGTATGGAGTTTAAAAACACAGTGGCGCATTTCCTGTATTACCACATGACATCACAAGGTGCAGTGACGTGCAGTCAGGGGAGGCATCACAGAGGGAAAAAGTAAAATGAAAAAAGAAATGTTTATATTTATGCAATGATTTGTACTATAAAGTTATTTTCTATTTAACTTTGCCATTTAAAAAAAAATTATTCAAAATCGCTGAATTTTCACTTTTACTGTTCAAATAGCGGCTCTGCACCGGCCGTTGGTGCCTCACGTGGACTGACTGTGCTGTAGCTCAGCAGTGACAGATTCTGCACTAAAGCGGCGGTGAAAAGGCGCCGGGTTAAAGCGGCGGTGAAAAGGCGCCGGGTTAAAACGGCGGTGAAAAGGCGCCGGGTTAAAGCGGCGGTGAAAAGACGCCGGGTTAAAGCGGCGGTGAAAAGGCGCCGGGTTAAAGCGGCGGTGAAAAGGCGCCGGGTTAAAGCGGCGGTGAAAAGGCGCCGGGTTAAAGCGGTGGTGAAAAGGCGCCGGGTTAAAGCGGCGGTGAAAAGGCGCCGGGTTAAAACGGCGGTGAAGAGGCGCCGGGTTAAAACGGCGGTGAAAAGGCGCCGGGTTAAAGCGGCGGTGAAAAGGCGCCGGGTTAAAGCGGCGGTGAAAAGGCGCCGGGTTAAAGCGGCGGTGAAAAGGCGCCGGGTTAAAGCGGCGGTGAAAAGGCGCCGGGTTAAAACGGCGGTGAAAAGGCGCCGGGTTAAAGCGGCGGTGAAGAGGCGCCGGGTTAAAGCGACGGTGAAAAGGCGCCGGGTTAAAGCGGCGGTGAAAGGGCGCCGGGTGAGGCTTGTAGTTCCCTGGCCTCATGGTAGAGGCACTCGTGAGCCCAGGGATTCTTCTGCAACTCCTGGAGCAGCAGATTAGAATAAGTGACATACGATACAATTTAGATTTAGCAAATCAAGTTTAGCAATCTGTTAACTTTTTTCTAAACCCGGTCTAAACCAGGTCTAATCCGTTCACTTTTTTCTTCTTGTCTGGCCAAACTTTTTAAATGGAGGAAGATTTCATATTAAAGCTCGAGCAGTTTTCTAAACTGGGCTTTGGGTCGAAGCAGGAGGTTATAATTAAAGGAAGACCAACGCCGGAGCTAAAGGGTTTGCTCCAGACTACGGGACGAAAGACTCGCTCTTTTCAAACAGAGTGGGAAGAAATCGTCTTTTCTGCTTTTCCTTCTTTTCTCAACCTGCTGTGATGATGTCTGGACTCAGATATTGTGACCTGAGAAATTTGCAAAGAAGCCTCGTTAAACATGAGCGGTCCACCGCTCACATTCAGAGCCAGATTTTTAATTTATGACGCTACTGGAAAATGCACTGAACAATAATAATTCATTTTCAGCTTCACACTAAAAATATTCCGAGCTCCAGTCATTTACAGAGAGAGAAACTGGCCCTGGTTTACAGATTTGTAAATCTGATTGTGATGTCAGTGCCTCAGACATGACCCTCACCACATGTCACTCACAAGGTGGAACAGCCCCATTATCCTGAAGTAGCAGCTATACTACTCACCACTGGATCACACACCTTCACTAGTTAAAAAAAACAGACTAATACATAATGCAGGATTACTCAAACGTGTGAATGAAACAAAACACAACTTCAGGTATATTTTGAGGAGGCAACAACATTATAACCAAAAATAAAAGCTGATAAGAGTCGATTTCATGTAATACAGGATCTGTAAAATGCATAATATCCTACCTGTAAACCAGTGGCCACAGCTTCCACGCTCTTCCAGTCCCAGGTGTCTTTTTCTGAGATCACTCCCACTTTAACCAGTAACGCAATGAACACAGCCTGCCTAAAAACAACGTGAAAACAACATAGCCACTATTAGCTCTTGTATTTCCATTTTCTTCAGTTTTTTTGGCACCTTTCAACTCCTTAAAGGTGCATTGTGCAACTTTTTGGTTGGGGATCCATCAAAAAATGTGCTTATTTCTATGGATGCAACTGCTCTGTCTGGAATGTTCCACAGTATGACATTAAACAGCTCTACTTTACATTTATTCAATTACAGGTGGTTTATAGCTCGAAAATGGCTAGAAAAAACAACATTCTGACTGTGAGCGGGGTCGCCTCTCCACAGATCTGACCTGTAACTTGGTCTGGTTTGGTCTTCACGGAGATAGAAAGGTTTAATCCCATACTGTGCAACATTCCAGATAAAGCAATAACATCTACATGAACAAAAGCATTTGACTTTAAAGAGGGGGTATCTTACTTCTATGGGGTTATTAACTGCTACACATACAGTACTTAGATCACTGTGTTACCTTTTATTGTTTTAAAAATGGTATACCCGCTGAAAACAATGCATTAAAGGTTGTATGGAGGAATATTTTTTGTTAAAAATTGTCAATGATAGCATTATAGAGATGCAGCAGCTTTGTAATTATGATGACCCAAAAAAAAGAATGAAAATCCATCATCTGTGGACGTGGTGAGGCCAGATAAACACGAGCCAATAGAGAACGAGACTACCTCATTATCTATTGGCTGTTAGGTTGTCAATCAAACTCTATGTTTCTAGTGTAACTGACTTGCCGTTGCGCTGGGATTACGTGGTTTACGTTTGCTTCTCATGCGTTCCACAGACGCAAGACACCGTTTACTCGACCAACGCAGCGGTTCTTAGCGACTTTTTCCAACTGTAGCTTCCTCGGAGTTAGCACAAAGTTTGTTGCGATGGAAAACAAGAATCCACCACCAGTTAGCCGCAAAAGAAAGTCTGTTTTTGTGGTCGCTGAACGAAGAAGATAATGGGAAAAGGAGCGAAGCCGAACTAAGGTGATTCTCGGAGATTCCTTCCAGCGATGGCGTGAGCTGAAGCAGAGGATCTAAAGTCTGACGCGTTGGTCGCTAAATTACTTCTGGACAGGAAACTTCTGCTTATTATTTGAAAACGTACAGTACAGTTACAGCAGCAACAGCGATTCTGAACGTGCACTGACTGTAAACAAACATGATTTGTAGAGTAAGGAGGAGGCGGAGGAGGCGTTCCTACTTAGGGAGCTGTGGGGGAGGGGGTGGTTTTACGTATGCGCAACATTTGAAAAAGGAAAAACAGTTGCTGGATTTCTCTTTCCTTGGAAAATCCTCTATACAACCTTTAACATGTTTTATAAGTCACTTTTGTTTTTCATTTTCCTATTTGTTTACAGTTTCTGGCCCCTAATGGCTGACCTCACATCTGTTATACTGAGATACGGGATATTTCTGGATAGGCACAGTTCACACTTGCTAAAGGTCAACAGACTGAGCTAAAAGTTAAGTATTTTTTGTTTCAGAAAGTCAAATCCGTGTATTACACAGCTTCATTAAACCTAGAGTGAGCTTCATTTCTGGTGGAGGATCCGTCAAACGCTTTTCTCCACTGCTTTGTCTGGAATGTTTCACAGTATGGCATTAAACCTTTCTGTCTTCATGGAGACCAAACCAGACCAAGTTACAGGTCAGATCTGTGGAAAGGCGACCCTGCTCACAGTCAGAATGTGTGTTGTTCTTGTTATTTTTGAGCTATAAAACCAGCTGTAATTGAATAAATGTAAAGTAGAGCTGTTTAATGTCATACTGTGGAAAATTCCAGGCAGAGCAGTGATGTATCCATAGAAACAATCAGGTGACTGACAAAAAAATCTAACTTTTTCATGATATTCTAACAAATGGAAATAGACAGATAATAAGGCAGAGTCCACCAGCGATCTGAGCAGCTTTGTCTTCACGCTAAAACTTTGAAAATAATTGAATTTTCTTTTACACAGAAATAGTCCAGTTTCTGTTTATTGTTGCTGTAGTTTCGTATTAATTCTTTAAAAAAGTCAGTTACCAGAAAGAGACAAAGACCACCATCTTGACACAGAGGAACTTGCCGACCGGTTTGATCGGACTCAGCTCGTCTCTCAGAGCTCTGTAGAACAGCACCAGGCAGTACATGGCGAACTACAGAAGGACAAATAATACACCGTTTTATTTTTAGATAAATTATAGTCTGTCCATTTTGAATTACAAAGTTCTATCTGTGTTTTGGCCACTCACAGAGCACACGAGAAAAGGAAATGTTTTTTTTTTGCTCACATAAAACTAAATATACCGTATTTTCACGACCATAAGGCGCACCTAAAAGTCTTAAATTTTCTTCAAAATGCACGCCGCGCCCTATGGTGCGGTGCGCCTATTGTGTTGTTGTGAGACGCGGGCGTAATAGAAGACAAGGGGCGTGGCGTGAACGTGCGGACGTGAGCGAAGACAGACACAAAGCCAGGTGGCCTGAGCTGGAAGACCGCCTCGAGCAATGGGTTAACGAGCAGAGGGCAGCTGGGAGAAGCGTCTCTACCGTCACCATTCGTCTGAGAGCAGTAACGCTCGCACAAGAAATGAACATTGAACATTTTCAAGGAGCTCCGTCTTGGTGTTTTCGTTTTATGAAACGCCGCAATCTTTCCATCCGGGCAAGGACTACGGTGGCGCAGCAACTTCCATTAGATTACAAAGAAAAGCTGTCCATCTTCCGCTCTTACTGCAGTAATAAGATTGCCGACAAACACATCCAGCCCAGTCACATAACCAACATGGACGAAGTGCCGCTCACTTTTGACATCCCGGTGAGTCACACTGTTGAGAAGAAGGGGACTAGCACGGTAGCGATACGCACAACGGGACACGAAAAATCAGCTTTTACTGTTGTGCTTGGCTGCCATGCTAATGGACAGAAACTGCCACCTATGGTAATTTTTAAGAGGAAGACTCTGCCTAAAGAGAAATTTCCAGCTGGAGTAATCGTTAAGGCTAACGAAAAGGGCTGGATGGATGAGGACAAAATGAAAGAGTGGCTGAATGAGGTGTATGTGAAGAGACCAGGCGGTTTTTTCCACGCGTCACCGTCCCTGTTGATCTGTGACTCCATGCGCGCTCATCTCGCGGACGGTGTCAAAAAACAGGTGAAGCAAATGAACTCGGAGCTCGCTGTCATTCCGGGAGGCTTGACTTTGTCAACTCCAACCGCTGGACATTGGCGTGAACAGGGCGTTCAAAGTAAGGCTGCGAACGGCGTGGGAGCAATGGATGACAGATGGCGAACACACCTTTACGAAGACTGGGAGGCAACGCCGAGCGAGTTACGCCACAATCTGTGAATGGATTGTAGATGCTTGGGCTAATGTGTCTACTTGTACTGTTGTTCGGGCTTTTGCAAAAGCCGGCATCATTCACGAGGAGACGGATGGCAACGAGACAGACTCTGACTGTGACGAGAGAGAACCTGGCGTGTTTGACTGTACTCTAGCCCAGTTGTTCTTATCAGATACAGAAGATGAGGACTTTGATGGATTTGATGATTGATTTGATTTGATAGAATGATTGTAAAAATAATGTGAGCACTATGCTAAATACGGTACTTATTACGCACTCAAATAAAGCACAACCGAACTCATATTTGCTCCCGCTGCTTTTTTTTAATAAAACACAATTCAAATCACACTATTTTCTTAGGCTTATTAATAACACACATATGATTTTGTGGAAAGTTTATGTAATTAAATCCACCAACTAAACACATTCTGAACTTCAACACAGCGCATCAGTGCATAAGAAGAGCACGAGCTGTCAGCGCACGCAATGAGGAAGTGCACGTGCGCTCTGAACCAGGACTTTACCGGTACGTTTTATCGTGCCCGCGCCCGCGCCCTATAGCCTGGTGCGCCTTTTGTATGTGTTAAATACCAAAAAGACACCCGTAACTGAAGCTGCGCCCTATAACACGGTGCGCCCTATGGTCGTGAAAATACGGTATTACCAAACATTACAAAATTCTGCTAAAAGTCTACAAAAGGCATGCAAGAACAAGAATATAGTACAATACATTTGGACACAAACTGCAGGTAGAACTTTATAATTCTAAAGAGATGAATTGTGGATTTCATAGTTTTGTCAGTCTCCATATGATGCTTGTATTAGACTTAAGACAAACTTTTATTGATCCACATTACCAGTCAAAATCTGATACTAATCTATACTAAAACTATACTAACAAAAGCGGCGGCGGCGGCGAAACGTTTTCAACCAAACAAACTTGGTCCAGTTGACAAATTGAACTTCTCCTGTTATCATGGATTCTACCTGGACGACTGAGGGACTTTTCACGTATACTAACAAAACTATACACTCGATGAAAATGAGTTTTATTCTATGATACAAAACAAAATCAGAGCAAAGTTCACAGCCATTTTTTGAATTATTCAATGCTGCTTCACCACCCAAAAATTCATTGTTATTGGATTTGTCATTTCCATTTCGTAGTCAAAAACGTCTGAAAAATCAACTTCATGTCGTTGTACGGTCTGAGCACTATCAGAGGCAGTTATGGTGGCTGGACTGAACCGATAACGAAGATTGAAAATTATGATATAGCGTATTAATGTCCATGCAAAAACTTGAGAAAATATTTGCATCATTCAGAAAAATATGAACATATTAGAAGTGTATAGTTTCTTTTGTTACCTAGTGTAGATAATCGATTGAGCAGATTTCATGCTTAAAAAAAAGAAGTCAGATTCACAAGACAGAATGAACGTTTCCTGAATGTCTTTAGAACGATGTATCAGAACAAGAGCACATAGACAAGTATACGCTAGTGATAAGCCACAAACGCTGTGTATCACTTTAAGAAAAGTCACGTGACCGATACATCGTCGGTATCGTTTGGTTTGGCTCGTGTCGGGAGCACTGAGGCTCGTGTAGAGCGAAGAGTGCGAGGCTCAGATCTGTTGCAGTGTCTCTGTTCATCACCACAGAACCACAAAGAAACAGAACACAGGCCTGATCACTGTGACTCGTTTTGATCAGTCTCAAGTTCTACAGATTTACTGAAAGTAAACTAAATTATTTTACTATTATTTAACTATAATTTTCAGCCTAAACCTGAGCGCCTGGGAGAGTGGCAGCTGGGAAACAGTATCGCTGTAGTCTGCTGGGGGAGCAGCACCAGTAAAAGAGACATTGGACGGATTGACAAACTGATCCGCAAAGCTGGTCACGTGATCGGCTGTGAGCTGGAGACATTTGTCACAGTGAGGGACAGGAGGACACTGGACAAACTGCTCTCCATCATGGACACTCCTGCTCACCCACTGCACCAGACCATAGAGGGACAGAGGAGCTCATTCTCCAACAGGCTCCTACAGCTCCACTCAAACAGTGAGAGATACAGGACGACATTCATACTATAATACTCCCTACAACTGTATATAGCTGGGATTGTAGATCTTATTTGATATTGTATTTTATTACTTATTTTTCCATTTTATTCTGATTTGTACATATACCTGTATTTTTTTTTAAATATAATTATGTCTTATGTCTATTGTTCTTTTTTTTGATATTCCATCTATTTTTGGTCACCCTCCGTTATATATTATATTTGATGAATGAGCCATTGTATCCAAATAATTTCCCTTGTGCATCAATAGTTTGTCTAAGTCTAATTTTCACAACCATTCACCTTGTCATGTATCACGTATACGCCGACATTATTGTACAACAGGCTGTGATTTGCTTCAATGACATGAGATTTCATCAGCTTCTTGGTCAGTTCTTTCATTTGTTGGATATCAGAGCATCGATCACAAATGAGAGGTCACATTTTATATTGTATTACTTATGGTCCTATTTTATTCTGATTTGTTCATATACATTTATTAAACATTTTTTATTTTTATAATTATGTCTCACTTGACACCGGTCTATTGGTCTTTTTTTGTTATTCCATCTATTTTTTGTTCCCCTCTGTTATATATTATATTGATGAGTGAGCTACTATACCCAAATAATTTCCCTTGTGGATCAATAAAGTTTGTCTAAGTCTCGATTCGCACTGTGCACAGTTCGGAGTGTGGTTTTAACGATGCATACGTCACATCCGGCACGACAACTGCTGTCCCATTTCATTTTTGTCCCATGCAGTTAATATGCGGTCTGAAAACTGCAGTCGTTTCCATGGAAATCTGGGCGTGGACCAACTGCGTGAAAATGCACACTTCGCACACTCCTATATCCCAGCATGCACCGTGCGCTATTTCTTCTATGGGAGAAAATGGAGTCGGCGGCTGCATCTGGTAGTTGCGAGACCTGTCGCATTTCATCGACGCCCATGCGGTCCGCGGAGTGTGCAAGTATGCACAGTTTGACTGCAGTCTGAGTACACTTAAAACCACGCTCCGAACTGTGCACACTGAGAATTGAGGCCCGGCTTAAGTGTCTGAATGAACGAGCCCTGTGCTGTGTCAATGCTTCGGCAGAGGAAGCAGTTAATTTTTTTAAACCACCAGATGGCGCTACAGAACACAACAAGAGTGTGTGGGAAATGTATTACACACACCTTGAGGCCTCATCTACACATCAATAGTAAACACTCATGGACCACTGAGGGATTACACAGATATAAGACCATCGAAATATCAAAGAAAGTACTATTATTTAAGGTTGAAAATCACATTCTATTACCATTACTATTATTATTATCATCGTGGTATCAGAATCGGTATTGCATATCGAGTGCATTACCAGTTGTGACATGTTGTTGAAGATCACGAGATAGGTCCATGCGTTCTTGGAGCTGAAGTTGCCTTCGTCGTACACGTCACAGAGTTGACAGATCCTGCAGAAGAGAAAAGAGAACGTTGTGTGTAAGATTTGCGTGTCATTTACAGTGTGTGGGAACAAGCAGATCTGGTGTACTCACAGGGCGATGACAGTGGTGACGGGTCTGACGACGGTGTACTGCAGCACCCCCAGCTTACACCGCAACAGCAGCACCCTGGAGAGGAAAGTTAAAGATACACTGTGTAACTTTTCTGATTAAGTGTCCGCCGTGTGCTTGTCTCGCTTTGATTAGAATGTGTGTAGAATCCCTCAGTCGTTCAGGTAGAATCCATTTGCTAAGAGTGTTACACAGTATGATTAGGGCTGGGTATCATTAAGATGTTGCCGGTACGATACATACCTCGATATATAGGCCACGATACGATACATATCTCGATACAGTGAGCTTTCAATCCAATACAATATATTGCAAATCATGACTGTGACACTAAAAGTCTTTGTTAAACTAAAATAAGTAAATTTGTCAGAGTGAGGGACAGGAGGACACTGGACAAACTGCTCTCCATCATGGACCCTCCTGCTCACCCACTGGACCAGACCATAGAGGGACAGATAATACTCCCTACAACTGTACATAGCTGTGATAGGATATCTTATTTGATACTGTATTTTATAACTTATTTTTCTATCTTATTCTGATTTGTACATACATTTACTATCATTTTTATAATTATAATTATGTCTCATTTGACACTGGTCTATTGCTCTTTTTTTGCTATTCCATCTATGTTTTGTTACTCTCTGTTATATATTATATTTGATGAGTGAGCTACTGTACCCAAACAACTTCCCTTGTGGATCAATAAAGTTTGTCTAAGTCTAAGTCTAAACCACGTCTTGTGCAAAGTGAATATGAAACATGCCCATTATACTCATCAAAACAGTGAAAATGTCAAATGTGTCGCATAAATGAGTTTCCTTTCTCTAAATAAGCAACAAAAATGTAGCGCTGTAATGAAATAATTTAGTAAAATATACAAAAAAAAATTAAAAATTATAAAAAAATATACCAAAAATACTCTAGGCGATACAGTAGCTCACGATATTGATACTGACGGCACGGTAGCTGAGTGGCTAGCGCTCTTGCTTCACAGCAAGAAGGTTCTGGGTTCAATCCCCGGGTCGCCTGGGCCTTTCTGTGTGGAGTTTGCATGTTCTCCCCGTGTCTGGGTGGGTTTCCTCCGGGCACTCCGGTTTCCCCCATCAACCAAAAACATGCACCATAGGTAAAATCCTCCAGCTTAGGTCCTGACCAAGCCGAAGCAAGAAGATCATGGAGATGGTCCCCGGGCGCAGTAATGTGCTGCCCACTGCTCTTTTATTTATATTTATATATATATATATATATATATATATATATATATATATATATATATATATATATATATATATATATATATATATATATATATATATATATATATATATATATATATATATATATATACCCATCATATATACATATAGGATGGGTTAAAATGCAGAGAAGAATTTCTCCAGTGTGAGATCAATAAAGTTCACTTCTTCTTCTTATCACCACATTAAACGATATTTCGATATTTTTGCACACCCCTAAGTATGACATTAAATAAGCTCTTCATGGATATAAATTATAGATACAGTCATACCTCACCTTATGAAAGACCCAACTAACAAATAATCCAAGTTACGAAACGCGATTACGTAAACTTTTTGTCTCTGAATACGAAAGAAATTTAAAGTTACGAAACGCGAAATCTCAAAAAGTCAAATAATACGCGCTCGGATCCGCGCTCGGCTTCGCAGCAGCCCAAATCCCCCATTGCGACTCTACTTACGAAAAAATCACTTTACGAAACCACTTCTGGAACGAATTAATTTTGTAAGGTGAGATATGACTGTATATAAATGGATATAGCTATGCGTAGGTGCGGTTCTGGCTCGTTCGTCTCTAGCTCCAGTTCACTTTGTATTGAAAAAACGTTGCTCCTCTCTCTGTAACTGCCGCTGTCAAGGTCCATTTTGGTCTTAAAAGGTGCGTAATAACCCGCTCTACGTGATCCTGGTGTTTTTATTTTAGTATTTTGTCCAAAAATCAATTCCTATTCCAACGATGGAACTCGACTCCAAATTCGCCCCGTAACTGCAAGCCTCGATGAGCTTCGTTTGACTGGAGCTGAACGCTTAGGGTGATGTGGCAGTCCCCTAGTCCACTTCTTTATACGGTCTATGATACAAATAAGTCATACTGTGTAACATTCTTGGCAAAGGTGACAAGTTTAACAGGTCAGATCTGTGGAGAGATGACCCAGCTCGCAGGAAGAATCTGTTTTATTAAGACATTTAAACAGCTGTAGTTAAATAAAGGAAAGATCGATAAGTGTAAGACCAGTCTGTGGAGCAGGCAAAGCAACAGATTAGTAAAGTGTGATGTCACTACCAGGTCCAAGACAGGCAGAATTGTGACAAAAAATAAAATAAAAATAGCTAGAATAGTTGTGAAGTTGCCAGTTGGACTTTATAGCATCTCCATGGACACAAGACCAGGATATTGTTGAATAAGTCGTGCCTAATCGTCAATGATATGGTTGGGGTTTTTGAATCGAAAGGTCTAAAGCTAATCCTCGGTCAGTAAAATAAGTGGCCTGGAGTAGTGTTCAGACTACGAAGGGGGAAAAAAAAGTGCATTGTTTAAATTCATGAAGTGAACACTAAGAGCCTTTTTACATTTAGTTTTTGAAAAGCTTAAATAAAATAAAATCAGAAATTGAGATGAATATGAGGAAAAACAATCTTGAATAATTTTTCCCAGCCCTAGTTGTACATATGCAACACTTGAAACTCTCTAACAATGGTCTGATTGAATTTATATACCCTTTACCGTGTTTTAATCTGTGAATGTCTTCAACGGCTACTTATCCTGATGAAATACACAGGTCTGGTTTTGTTGGGTAAAAATGAGATCTTCTGACTCAGGCTAATTTAAACCTGATGACAGAAACTGGACTGGTACAAAGTCACAAGATGAAGAACAGTAGTCATGTGTCTTTGTGTGTACACAGTTTTTACACTCCACACAAGGTCAGTGATTGTGTATGAATATATTAAAGTAACTGTTTCCAAAGTAAGGAGCATTTACAGTTAGGAAAAGGTCCCAACACTATTAAAAATATTTCGTGTTATGTTTTCATACTGTTTCAATCATTTATTTTCAACAAAAAGGTGAGTGTGGCCAACTTAAAAACTGCTGGTTAATAGCTGGCTTGGAGAAACAAAACAGCCACTTCACAAGAGGATGTACCAACACAGACGAGAGAGCCAGAGTGGACCTCAGTCTGCTGTACATCTCCACCTAAAAGGACCTAAGTCTGCCGTACATCTCCACCTAAAAGCCAAGGGCCACTCCTTTGAGGACAGTGAGGTCCAGATCTTGGCCAGAGAAAAGAACTGGTTTGAGAGGGGAGTTAAAGAGGCGATTTTTGTCAAGAAAGAGAATCCTTCCTTGAACAGAAATGGAGGTCTCAGACATCATTTGTCTCCATCTGTAACTCTATCCTCAAACCTAAATCAAAACAAAGAAAACAATAGTGCAGCAGGTCAGGTCCAGAGGTGTGAAAACACCATTATGGTCCTGAATGGTTCTGCTAACAAGACCCACACTCCACTCCCACTGCAGATCTAACAGGCCCACCTAACTAACACAAACTGTAAACAAGTAGCTGTGGTAGTCTCAGAGTCATTTCATTGTAGTTAGCGCCCCCTTCAGGCAGATATAGGCAGTGTCCACCAGTGTCTGACCAGAACTGAAGAAGCAGCTTGGATGAGCTGAGAAACATATTCGACCAAATAAACTTTTGTCCAGTTGACAAATTGAATTTCTCCTTTTGCCAGCTGGCTTGTGTGTATGTTAGACGTGCGTGATTTATCAATTAAATCGATTAATTCGAATTTACAGTTAGGGACGATGTTTTTTTAAATCGTGTAGAGCGCCTCCACGCTCTACACGGGTAAGTTAGCAGGGCGCACCCAAACATTGTACAAACTAGCACGGCTAGCGAGTGAGGGAAAGCCGGAGCTTGTACCAAACAAAGGTGTTTACATCTGTTATATGGAACTGGTTCGGTTTTGTTGTGTCGGACTTAGAACAAACAAGTGCTCGCTGTAAGGTCTGTTCAAAAGCTGCAGCACGACAAATGTATCCTAGCGCCTAAAGCAGAGGCAGCGCAGTGGGAGAAGTGCAGGTCCCCACAGCGCCAGCACATATCGTAAAAGACATGGTGTTCATATATACTGTGGAAAAGCCCGGATTCATTAACATGGTGAAAGTTTTGGACCCGAAGTATGTGCTACCAAGACACAAATATTTTTCTGAAGTTGCCACAGCTGTGTACAGACTGCACAAGCTAACATACATGAACACAGACAGTGGCTCCCTCTTTTCTGCATCACTCGAGGAAAAACTAAAACTAAAACACAACACTACCCACTCCAGTCCATTTTCCCCACAATCAGGGAATAATTTAGCTCCATAAAATGCTTCTTTATAAAAGAAAGATATTTATATAACTGTGATATATTTTTAAAACAATAACAGCTTAATTGATGCAGGTGTAATGTATTTGTTTTATAAAAGAATGTTGCATTGTTTTGAGTCATTTGTCTGTCATCTGTTATTTGTTTTTGAGTAGGGCAGAGAAAAATCGATTAAAATCGGAAATCATATTTAAAAAAAAAAATCGGAGATTTTATTTTTAGGCCATATCGCCCAGCTCTAGTGTACGTATGTTAGCTCTTTCTGGTCAGATCAAGTTCAAACAAAGCTCAAATTAAAGTCTAATAGAGCTTCAGATGGAAAAGCGCCTTTAGTTAACATCACATTCCCATGGAACATTGATGACACCAGCTGCAAAATATCAATCTAATCTAAAATAGGATAAAAAACGGTGACTATATATTTGAAGTCACTCACTCTCCCATTGGCCAGGGTGGGCAGCAGCAGAGGGGGGGCAGGTGCTTCTGCTGCTCCTGGACCTCCAGCATCATCACCAGGCTCGGGTACTGGTTCTCCAGGTAGTTTAGCAGGAACGTCATGAAGTTATAGATGACATAGGCCTCATAGCACTCCCTGCAGGTGTCCACGTAAATGGCTATACTCGGGTACTTCAACGCAATCCACTGGAAAACAAAAGGTTAAATTATTATTGAGAAGAATTATTATATTTGACTGGTATGTTTAATGTTACTTACACTGTCCAGGCTATAGATTGGGACCATCCATAATATTCTGAGGAAGAAGAAATGAAAACAAACTAAAAAAAACCCATAAGATATTAAGAAATACTGTTAATCTGTGTAAATCAGTGTTTCCTATTAAAAGAGGAGACTATAGTGTGTTTTCACGTGATGTCATAATGTGGAAGTCAGCCATGTTGGAGATACTCAGAACAAAACAAACATTGCACTTATGCCGCCAAGTAAAAAAAAAAGCAAAAGCAAAATGGTCAACTATTGTCGGGTCCTCGGCGTCACAATAGATCGGACAGAGAAAAACACCTGCAGTTCTATCGTTTACCTAAAGTAGTGACCGACCAGGGTGAACAGAAAAAGCGATTATCAAAGGAAAGGAGACCCCGACTAAACAGGTCTAAACCAGGTCTAAACCAGGACTAAACCAGGTCTATACCAGGACTAAACCAGGACTGAACCAGGACTAAACCAGGACTGAACCAGGGTGAACAGACAGAGCGATTATCAAAGGAAAGGAGGTGACAGACGAGGCGACAGAGGCAGAAAGACGATGTTCATATTTTAATCTTTGCAAAATGTGAATAATAAAAAGCGATATACTCGTACTTAAACACGTTCCACATGTAATACAAGTATGCCTATGTAACCCGAGTGTTTTTTTTGGGGGGGGTTCCCCTCGCCTCTCTGTCTGTGAAGTTGCGGACAGAAATATTGCGGTACTTCGTATTTCTACATTATGATTTATGATGCAGTATTTGGGAATTTAAGAGTACTCTGTCAATCATTGAATGTATAATTATACTGAACATGTACATGGAATTGAATTTAAGTAATTATTTAAATATTTATTAACAATCAATGCAACTCGCATCCTGCACCATAATACGGTCTTCTGGTTTTGCGTTTTAAACCCTGAGCCGAACTAGATCTTCTGATACTAGCCTGTTTTGCTTGTTGTATTATCATAAATATATACAAGTAAGTCTGTTATTGTTTAACAGAGGTAATAAGTGACATATTTTTTTCAAATAAAAATGCCAGGGCAGTAATAGCATTGTAAAACCATGAGGAAAACACTGTAAATATATGATGTCATCGGTTACCTGATGATGGGTTTCTGAAGTTCAGGCTGGGTGTAGTGCACTAAATGCTGCAGAATGCCCCATAATGATATAGGTATGGTCATGAAGACAAAGATCCCAGCGATGAACCAGGCTTTATTGTGAGTCCCAACCTGAGCAACACAAAAAAAGCAGTGTGAGCAAACGGGTGGTACATTTTTAGACACATGAAAAGCAACTGTCTGTTCTAACATGTCATGTTCTGCATCAGGACAGTAGTATCCAGTTATATTTATAACTCATGAACAACAGGCTGGACTAGAGGGACAACTGTAATGCTGTGTACAAGAAGAGCATGAGCAGACTCTACTTCCTGAGAAAATTCAATGTGTGCAGTAAGTTCCTGGAGATCTTCTACTAGTCTGTGGAGGCCAGCGCCCTGGACTTCGCTGTGGTCTGCGGTGGGAGCGGCACCAGTAAAAGAGACATCGGACGGATTGACAAACTGATCTGCAAAACTGATCAGGTGATCGGCTGTGAGCTGGAGACATTTGTCACAGTGAGGGACAGGAGGACACTGGACAAACTGCTCTACATCATGGACACTCCTGCTCACCCACTGCACCAGACCATAGAGGGACAGAGGAGATAATTCTCCCTACAACTGTACAACTCACCCTTATGTATCAGATAACCTTATGTCCTGTCAATCATCATATAACTTTTGCACTGTTTTCTTTACGACCTTTTGTATTTATCAGAGATTTATTTATTTTTTATTTACTTGTACATACACACTTGTATAATTACGCCTTATTTGACACCTGTCTCTGCTATATATTTTTGCTACTTATTTAGAATTTATTATTACATTTATATTTCTTAATCTTTGTTATTGTAATATATTGTGATGTCTGAGCTACTGTGTCCAAATAATTTCCCATGTGGATCAATAAAATCTGACAAGACACAATACTTCAACTTCTACATGAGTGATACATTTGGTTCCCCTTCTCACTGTGAGTACGTCAAAAGCTTTCAGTTGTATTAAATATTAAAATGTTTAACATTTGTGTTTCTTGCACCGCTCCTTCAGATGTGTAATTGTTTTTCTCATTGTAGTGGTTTATTCTTTGAAAATTTGAGTGTTATTATTCCTCACTCATACTTGGTCTGGTTTGGTCAGGACAAATACATTTTACCAGCACATTTCTTGTCTAAAAGATATTATAATTTGCAAGTTGAAGCATGAACAACTGTGAGTTAATAAACTATGCGGAGCCTACGTTATAATGAGTATGGACGCCAGCCTACACAACTTTGCATCCACACCATGTTAAATAACGTATAATTACACTCAATACTTGGGTGACCAGAATTCCAAAATAAAAAACCGTGACACCCCCAGTTTAGGGTAGTTGGTAATAATAAAATGGTGAAACAAGTGTTTAATTAAGGAGAATTGTACTGCACTTGGCCCATGTGAGTCAGTATAGCCTCATTTTCTTTGTGTTTTGGTCATTTTTAAGCAGCTTTTCTGTATTTTACCTCAACAAATGCCAACGCATGCCTCTCTTTACTGTCGGCATGTATGAAATTGGTCAAAAAAAGGGATATTTCTTGTATAAAACTGGGACAAATCAGAGGTTTTGGATAAATCTGCTGGGACAGGGGACAGAGAGCTCAAAACTGGGACTGCCCGGGTAAATAGAGACGTCTGTGGGCTGTTTTTAATCACTGTAAAGCACTTTGTGTTGCATTTTTTGTATGAAAAGTACTCTATAAATAAAGTTTGATTGATTGAATAGATTAAAACAACACCAGATCAAACAGAAAGCATAACAAGAACAATTGACATCCAAAGCACCAGTACAAACCTCTGATTTCTGCAGCTCCCAGATGCACAGGGGCAGGACCACCAGTAAGAGTAAAATGTACAAGACCACCACCAGAGGACGGATCCATCTCCTCCAGTTACCGCAGGAACACGGCATTTTGTCATGTACGAGCTGAAGGACTTACACAGTCACGAACTGGCGAGTCACTGAAGGATTTAACTCGTATCACAAGATCTAAGGCTGAAGCTATGGACATTTAGACATCCTTTCGCCTTTTAACCCTCATCAGCAGCCAAACTACGGAACTACGGTTTATTTCAGTCAGGTCGATACGATTACGAGGTCATTTTAAGCATTTTTTAAAAAGTTATCACAGGTTTTTCACCAATCAGGTCCGGTGGCTAACATTACCAGCTGTTTCATCGTGTAAACAAACAAAGCACATGACCCACACTTCAGTTTCCGCACATTTAAAACGACAGTCGCAACGCTATTTTAATACTTGCTTCTAAAACCTAAACCGGTAGTAAAAGGTTTGATTTAAAGGAGCGTTTTTAATCTTGTTTACGATCCAAAAAGTTTCCAGTGACGTTTTGCTGTTGCCGTTTGCGGTACTTCCTGCTTTCGAACGCACTTCCGGGCTTTCCCATAATCTGATTGGTTACTGTAAAAGTATCGACCAATCAGAAGAGAGGAGCCGGCTGCGGATCTCGTGACTTGTGCTGAGCGCAGTTCACTGTTCTCACCAGCAGAGGACGCTGTGAATTAACCAATGCACTGGCAGCTCGTGGTGTTTTTTCCACTTACTTTTTCATACAATTATTAGTTTATTAATTTGGTTGACAAGAATGTCATTTTTGCCCAATGTGTTGTGATTTTGCAGAGTAAATACACAATAAATTTGAATTTATTATTATTATTGGGGGCGAACAAAGATCAAAGATCAAAGTCAGCTTTATTGTCAATTCTGCCATATGTGTTCAACATACAGTGAATTGAAATTTCGTTTCTCTCTGGCCGAGTGCAAAAAAGACAGTGTACAAAATACAATATAAAGACGAAACAAAACAAAAACTATCTAAGACAAAAAAAATCTAAATCTAAAATCTAAAATCTGAAAATACCTATTTATAGATGTCCAAAATTTGCAGTGTGCATCAAAAATGTGCAATGGAAGATACAGCAGTGAAATGGTAATGTGCAATAGAATGTGCATTGAAAGTAAAGATAAAAATAAATGTGCAGCAGTAGTAATTCTAGTGCAATAACAGGAGTAAACAACAGTACATCACTAGTAAAATTCCAGTAGTAAATGTGCAACAGTGCAACAGTCCTTAGCAGCAGTTTTTAAAATGTCTAGAGTGATCTGTCTTTTATGGAATACAGGTTATGCCAATATGGGGGTGGGGGTGGGGGTGGGGGTGAAGCTGTTGCCCCTGCGACCTGAATACCGAATAAAGTGGAAGATTATGAATTTATTATTATTATTATTATTATTATTATTATTAGGGACCGAGCCCCGAAGGGGGACGAAGGTCCCTATTGTTGTTGCTTTGTTTCCGTATTATTATTATTAGGGACCGAGCCCGAAGGGGGCGAAGGTCCCTATTGTTGTTGCTTTGTTTCCCTATTATTATTAGGGACCGAGCCCGAAGGGGGACGAAGGTCCCTATTGTTGTTGCTTTGTTTCCGTATTATTATTATTATTATTATTCTTGTTCATACACGCTGGGGCAATTTTGAGCATGTTCCCATGCTTCAAAACGAACGAAACTTTGCACGGGCATCACAAAGTCCTGCCAGTACGACCACACAAAGTCCCGTCCCCCAGTGACCCCCAGGAGCTCGATAGCGCCCCCTAGCGCGTTGTCTTTCGGGGCTGGCATACCGTTTAAGATAGGCGCACGAAATTCGGTAGGGACGTGTATCTCAATAAGACGAACAAATGCCTCACTGCAATGTCATGGCCACGCCCAACAGGAAGTGAGATAATTGGCCTTTTGTGTGATTTTGGGGTATTTGACATAGAATGGAATTTGAAACACTTCTCCTACACCGTACCTCAGATGGGCTTAAATTTTAGTGAACATAATCTTAAGACGTTGGAGATGTTAAATTGCGAAGGATTTTCAAATAGGCGGTAATATGACGATACGGCGGATCGATAAAGTTAGGTATGGAATTTGAAACACTTCTCCTACACCGTACCTCAGATAGGCTTAAATTTTGGTGAACATAATCTTAAGACGTTGGAGATGTAAAATTGCGAAGGATTTTCAAATAGGCGGTAATATGACGATACGGCGGATCGATAAAATTAGGTATTTATTGAATGGGAGTGATGAGTTATGAATGGGAGGTATTTGTTGCTAGGCAACGCCCTGATCAAAGGTCTTTGATCTTTGTACCTTTGATCTGATATAGCTGCAAGCAGCAATGTGGGGACAAGCATCGAAGGTTCATGTAGGCCTCAGCATGGAGGCCACATGCAGGGTCTGACAGGGTCTAACAGAGTCTGACAGGGTCTGACAGGGTCTGACAGGGTCTGACAGGGTCTGTTCTGACAGGGTATCTACAATGTCATGGCCACGCCCAACAGGAAGTGAGATAATTGTGCCAGGCACACGAAATTTGGTATGGCTGTGCGTCTCAGTAAGACGAACAAACGCAGGTGCGAGGTCCCGACCAACGCCGCTTGCGGCTTTAATTATTATTATTCTTGTTCTTGTTCACACTCGCTGGGGCAATTTTGAGCATGTTCCCATGCTTCAAAACGAACGAAACTTTGCACGGGCATCACAAAGTGCTGCCAGTACGACCACACAAAGTCCCGTCCCCCAGTGACCCCCAGGAGCTCGATAGCGCCCCCTAGCGCGTTGTCTTTCGGGGCTGGCATACCGTTTAAGATAGGCGCACGAAATTCGGTAGGGACGTGTATCTCAATAAGACGAACAAACGCCTCACTGCAATGTCATGGCCACGCCCAACAGGAAGTGAGATAATTGGGCTTTTGTGTGATTTTGGGGTATTTGACATAGAATGGAATTTGAAACACTTCTCCTACACCGTACCTCAGATGGGCTTAAATTTTGGTGAACATAATCTTAAGACGTTGGAGATGTTAAATTGCGAAGGATTTTCAAATAGGCGGTAATATGACGATACGGCGGATCGATAAAATTAGGTATTTATTGAATGTGAGTGATGAGTTATGAATGGGAGGTATTTGTTGCTAGGCAACGCCCTGATCAAAGGTCTTTGATCTTTGTACCTTTGATCTGATATAGCTGCAAGCAGCAATGTGGGGACAAGCATCGAAGGTTCATGTAGGCCTCAGCATGGAGGCCACATGCAGGGTCTGACAGGGTCTAACAGAGTCTGACAGGGTCTGACAGGGTCTGACAGGGTCTGTTCTGACAGGGTATCTACAATGTCATGGCCACGCCCAACAGGAAGTGAGATAATTGTGCCAGGCACACGAAATTTGGTATGGCTGTGCGTCTCAGTAAGACGAACAAACGCAGGTGCGAGGTCCCGACCAACGCCGCTTGCGGCTTTAATTATTATTATTATTATTAGGGACCGAGCCCGAAGGGGGACGAGGTCCCTATTGTTGTTGCTTCGTTTCCGTATTATTATTATTCTTGTTCATACACGCTGGGGCAATTTTGAGCATGTTCCCATGCTTCAAAACGAACGAAACTTTGCACGGGCATCACAAAGTGCTGCCAGTACGACCACACAAAGTCCCGTCCCCCAGTGACCCCCAGGAGCTCGATAGCCCCCCCTAGCGCGTTGTCTTTCGGGGCTGGCATACCGTTTAAGATAGGCGCACGAAATTCGGTAGAGACGTGTATCTCAATAAGACGAACAAACGCCTCACTGCAATGTCATGGCCACGCCCAACAGGAAGTGAGATAATTGGCCTTTTGTGTGATTTTGGGGTATTTGACATAGAATGGAATTTGAAACACTTCTCCTACACCGTACCTCAGATAGGCTTAAATTTTGGTGAACATAATCTTAAGACGTTGGAGATGTTAAATTGCGAAAGATTTTCAAATAGGCAGTAATATGACGATACGGCGGATCAATAAAGTTAGGTATTTATTGAATGGGAGTTAGGAGTTATGAATGGGAGGTATTTGTTGCTAGGCAACGCCCTGATCAAAGATCTTTGATCTTTGTACCTTTGATCTGTCTTTGGCCACGCCCAACAGGAAGTGAGATAATTGTGCCAGGCACACGAAATTTGGTATGGGTGTGCGTCTCAGTAAGACGAACAAACGCAGGTGCGAGGTCCCGACCAACGCCGCTTGCGGCTTTAATTAGGGACCGAGCCCGAAGGGGGACGAAGGTCCCTATTGTTGTTGCTTCGTTTCCGTATTATTATTAGGGACCGAGCCCCGAAGGGGGACGAAGGTCCCTATTGTTGTTGCTTTGTTTCCCTATTATTATTATTATTATTATTATTATTATTCTTGTTCTTGTTCACACTCGCTGGGGCAATTTTGAGCATGTTCCCATGCTTCAAAACGAACGAAACTTTGCACGGGCATCACAAAGTGCTGCCAGTACGACCACACAAAGTCCCGTCCCCCAGTGACCCCCAGGAGCTCGATAGCGCCCCCTAGCGCGTTGTCTTTCGGGGCTGGCATACCGTTTAAGATAGGCGCACGAAATTCGGTAGGGACGTGTATCTCAAT
The DNA here is from genome assembly GCA_036785185.1 of Paratrypauchen microcephalus. Classification (NCBI taxonomy): domain Eukaryota; kingdom Metazoa; phylum Chordata; class Actinopteri; order Gobiiformes; family Gobiidae; genus Paratrypauchen; species Paratrypauchen microcephalus. The sequence goes on along the minus strand of JAVJIX010000141.1, from coordinate 2,631,721 downwards.
AAGACGAACAAACGCCTCACTGCAATGTCATGGCCACGACCAACAGGAAGTGAGATAATTGGGCTTTTGTGTGATTTTTGGGTATTGGACATAGAATGGAATTTGAAACACTTCTCCTACACCGTACCTCAGATGGGCTTAAATTTTGGTGAACATAATCTTAAGACGTTGGAGATGTTAAATTGCGAAGGATTTTCAAATAGGCGGTAATATGACGATACGGCGGATCGATAAAATTAGGTATTTATTGAATGGGAGTGATGAGTTATGAATGGGAGGTATTTGTTGCTAGGCAACGCCCTGATCAAAGGTCTTTGATCTTTGTACCTTTGATCTGATATAGCTGCAAGCAGCAATGTGGGGACAAGCATCGAAGGTTCATGTAGGCCTCAGCATGGAGGCCACATGCAGGGTCTGACAGGGTCTGACAGAGTCTGACAGGGTCTAACAGAGTCTGACAGGGTCTGACAGGGTCTGACAGGGTCTGACAGGGTCTGTTCTGACAGGGTATCTACAATGTCATGGCCACGCCCAACAGGAAGTGAGATAATTGTGCCAGGCACACGAAATTTCGTATGGCTGTGCGTCTCAGTAAGACGAACAAACGCAGGTGCGAGGTCCCGACCAACGCCGCTTGCGGCTTTAATTATTATTATTATTCTTGTTCATACACGCTGGGGCAATTTTGAGCATGTTCCCATGCTTCAAAACGAACGAAACTTTGCACGGGCATCACAAAGTGCTGCCAGTACAACCACAAAAAGTCCCGTCCCCCGGGGACCCCCAGGAGCTCGATAGCGCCCCCTAGCGCGTTGTCTTTCGGGGCTGGCATACCGTTTAAGATAGGCGCACGAAATTCGGTAGGGACGTGTATCTCAATAAGACGAACAAACGCCTCACTGCAATGTCATGGCCACGCCCAACAGGAAGTGAGATAATTGGCCTTTTGTGTGATTTTGGGGCATTTGACATAGAATGGAATTTGAAACACTTCTCCTACACCGTACCTCAGATGGGCTTAAATTTTAGTGAACATAATCTTAAGACGTTGGAGATGTTAAATTGCGAAGGATTTTCAAATAGGCGGTAATATGACGATACGGCGGATCAATAAAGTTAGGTATTTATTGAATGGGAGTGATGAGTTATGAATGGGAGGTATTTGTTGCTAGGCAACGCCCTGATCAAAGGTCTTTGATCTTTGTACCTTTGATCTGATATAGCTGCAAGCAGCAATGTGGGGACAAGCATCGAAGGTTCATGTAGGCCTCAGCATGTAGGCCACATGCAGGGTCTGACAGGGTCTGACAGGGTCTGACAGGGTCTGACAGGGTCTGTTCTGACAGGGTATCTACAATGTCATGGCCACGCCCAACAGGAAGTGAGCTAATTGTGCCAGGCACACGAAATTTGGCATGGCTGTGCGTCTCAGTAAGACGAACAAACGCAGGTGCGAGGTCCCGACCAACGCCGCTTGCGGCTTTAATTAGGGACCGAGCCCGAAGGGGCACGAAGGTCCCTATTGTTGTTGCTTTGTTTCCGTATTATTATTATTCTTGTTCATACACGCTGGGGCAATTTTGAGCATGTTCCCATGCTTCAAAACGAACGAAACTTTGCACGGGCATCACAAAGTGCTGCCAGTACGACCACACAAAGTCCCGTCCCCCAGTGACCCCCAGGAGCTCGATAGCGCCCCCTAGCGCGTTGTCTTTCGGGGCTGGCATACTGTTTAAGATAGGCGCACGAAATTCGGTAGGGACGTGTATCTCAATAAGACGAACAAACGCCTCACTGCAATGTCATGGCCACGCCCAACAGGAAGTGAGATAATTGGCCTTTTGTGTGATTTTGGGGTATTTGACATAGAATGGAATTTGAAACACTTCTCCTACACCGTACCTCAGATGGGCTTAAATTTTGGTGAACATAATCTTAAGACGTTGGAGATGTTAAATTGCGAAGGATTTTCAAATAGGCGGTAATATGACGATACGGCGGATCGATAAAGTTAGGTATGGAATTTGAAACACTTCTCCTACACCGTACCTCAGATAGGCTTAAATTTTGGTGAACATAATCTTAAGACATTGGAGATGTTAAATTGCGAAGGATTTTCAAATAGGCGGTAATATGACGATACGGCGGATCGATAAAGTTAGGTATTTATTGAATGAGAGTTATGAGTTATGAATGGGAGGTATTTGTTGCTAGGCAACGCCCTGATCAAAGGTCTTTGATCTTTGTACCTTTGATCTGATATAGCTGCAAGCAGCAATGTGGGGACAAGCATCGAAGGTTCATGTAGGCCTCAGCATGTAGGCCACATGCAGGGTCTGACAGGGTCTAACAGAGTCTGACAGGGTCTGACAGGGTCTGACAGGGTCTGACAGGGTCTGTTCTGACAGGGTATCTACAATGTCATGGCCACGCCCAACAGGAAGTGAGCTAATTGTGCCAGGCACACGAAATTTGGCATGGCTGTGCGTCTCAGTAAGACGAACAAACGCAGGTGCGAGGTCCCGACCAACGCCGCTTGCGGCTTTAATTAGGGACCGAGCCCGAAGGGGCACGAAGGTCCCTATTGTTGTTGCTTTGTTTCCGTATTATTATTATTCTTGTTCATACACGCTGGGGCAATTTTGAGCATGTTCCCATGCTTCAAAACGAACGAAACTTTGCACGGGCATCACAAAGTGCTGCCAGTACGACCACACAAAGTCCCGTCCCCCAGTGACCCCCAGGAGCTCGATAGCGCCCCCTAGCGCGTTGTCTTTCGGGGCTGGCATACTGTTTAAGATAGGCGCACGAAATTCGGTAGGGACGTGTATCTCAATAAGACGAACAAACGCCTCACTGCAATGTCATGGCCACGCCCAACAGGAAGTGAGATAATTGGCCTTTTGTGTGATTTTGGGGTATTTGACATAGAATGGAATTTGAAACACTTCTCCTACACCGTACCTCAGATGGGCTTAAATTTTGGTGAACATAATCTTAAGACGTTGGAGATGTTAAATTGCGAAGGATTTTCAAATAGGCGGTAATATGACGATACGGCGGATCGATAAAGTTAGGTATGGAATTTGAAACACTTCTCCTACACCGTACCTCAGATAGGCTTAAATTTTGGTGAACATAATCTTAAGACATTGGAGATGTTAAATTGCGAAGGATTTTCAAATAGGCGGTAATATGACGATACGGCGGATCGATAAAGTTAGGTATTTATTGAATGAGAGTTATGAGTTATGAATGGGAGGTATTTGTTGCTAGGCAACGCCCTGATCAAAGGTCTTTGATCTTTGTACCTTTGATCTGATATAGCTGCAAGCAGCAATGTGGGGACAAGCATCGAAGGTTCATGTAGGCCTCAGCATGTAGGCCACATGCAGGGTCTGACAGGGTCTAACAGAGTCTGACAGGGTCTGACAGGGTCTGACAGGGTCTGACAGGGTCTGTTCTGACAGGGTATCTACAATGTCATGGCCACGCCCAACAGGAAGTGAGATAATTGTGCCAGGCACACGAAATTTGGTATGGCTGTGCGTCTCAGTAAGACGAACAAACGCAGGTGCGAGGTCCCGACCAACGCCGCTTGCGGCTTTAATTAGGGACCGAGCCCCGAAGGGGGACGAAGGTCCCTATTGTTGTTGCTTTGTTTCCCTATTATTATTATTATTATTATTATTATTATTATTATTATTATTATTATTATTATTATTATTATTATTCTTGTTCTTGTTCACACTCGCTGGGGCAATTTTGAGCATGTTCCCATGCTTCAAAACGAACGAAACTTTGCACGGGCATCACAAAGTGCTGCCAGTACGACCACACAAAGTCCCGTCCCCCAGTGACCCCCAGGAGCTCGATAGCGCCCCCTAGCGCGTTGTCTTTCGGGGCTGGCATACCGTTTAAGATAGGCGCACGAAATTCGGTAGGGACGTGTATCTCAATAAGACGAACAAACGCCTCACTGCAATGTCATGGCCACGCCCAACAGGAAGTGAGATAATTGGGCTTTTGTGTGATTTTTGGGTATTGGACATAGAATGGAATTTGAAACACTTCTCCTACACCGTACCTCAGATGGGCTTAAATTTTGGTCAAAATAATCTTAAGACGTTGGAGATGTTAAATTGCGAAGGATTTTCAAATAGGTGGTAATATGACGATACGGCGGATCGATAAAGTTAGGTATGGAATTTGAAACACTTCTCCTACACCGTACCTCAGATAGGCTTAAATTTTGGTGAACATAATCTTAAGACGTTGGAGATGTTAAATTGCGAAGGATTTTCAAATAGGCGGTAATATGACGATACGGCGGATCGATAAAATTAGGTATTTATTGAATGGAAGTGATGAGTTATGAATGGGAGGTATTTGTTGCCAGGCAACGCCCTGATCAAAGGTCTTTGATCTTTGTACCTTTGATCTGATATAGCTGCAAGCAGCAATGTGGGGACAAGCATCGAAGGTTCATGTAGGCCTCAGCATGTAGGCCACATGCAGGGTCTGACAGGGTCTGACAGGGTCTGACAGGGTCTGACAGGGTCTGTTCTGACAGGGTATCTACAATGTCATGGCCACGCCCAACAGGAAGTGAGATAATTGTGCCAGGCACACGAAATTTGGTATGGCTGTGCGTCTCAGTAAGACGAACAAACGCAGGTGCGAGGTCCCGACCAACGCCGCTTGCGGCTTTAATTATTATTATTCTTGTTCTTGTTCACACTTGCTGGGGCAATTTTGAGCATGTTCCCATGCTTCAAAACGAACGAAACTTTGCACGGGCATCACAAAGTGCTGCCAGTACGACCACACAAAGTCCCGTCCCCCAGTGACCCCCAGGAGCTCGATAGCGCCCCCTAGCGCGTTGTCTTTCGGGGCTGGCATACCGTTTAAGATAGGCGCACGAAATTCGGTAGGGACGTGTATCTCAATAAGACGAACAAACGCCTCACTGCAATGTCATGGCCACGCCCAACAGGAAGTGAGATAATTGGCATTTTGTGTGATTTTGTAATATTGGACAGACAATGGAATTTGAAACACTTCTCCTACACCGTACCTCAGATGGGCTTAAATTTTGGTGAACATAATCTTAAGACGTTGGAGATGTTAAATTGCGAAGGATTTTCAAATAGGCGGTAATATGACGATACGGCGGATCGATAAAGTTAGGTATGGAATTTGAAACACTTCTCCTACACCGTACCTCAGATAGGCTTAAATTTTGGTGAACATAATCTTAAGACGTTGGAGATGTTAAATTGCGAAGGATTTTCAAATAGGCGGTAATATGACGATACGGCGGATCGATAAAATTAGGTATTTATTGAATGGGAGTGATGAGTTATGAATGGGAGGTATTTGTTGCTAGGCAACGCCCTGATCAAAGGTCTTTGATCTTTGTACCTTTGATCTGATATAGCTGCAAGCAGCAATGTGGGGGACAAGCATCGAAGGTTCATGTAGGCCTCAGCATGTAGGCCACATGCAGGGTCTGACAGGGTCTGACAGGGTCTGACAGGGTCTGACAGGGTCTGACAGGGTCTGACAGGGTCTGTTCTGACAGGGTATCTACAATGTCATGGCCATGCCCAACAGGAAGTGAGATAATTGTGCCAGGCACACGAAATTTGGTATGGCTGTGCGTCTCAGTAAGACGAACAAACGCAGGTGCGAGGTCCCGACCAACGCCGCTTGCGGCTTTAATTATTATTATTATTATTATTATTATTATTATTATTATTATTATTATTAATTTCATGAAGTATAAAAAGACATCATCAGTGTGATAAAAATACAAAAAAATTGAATGAAAGGAGCAGAAAGAAGAGTAATCTTATGTTCTCTGCCCCTCTTCCCTTTTCCAGACATTAACACCAATAGTGACTATAAAACATTTCATCAGTACATTCCATTTCAATCACAATTATTAATCAGTTGTAAACATAAAGATTCATTATTATTATTATTATTATTATTATTATTATTATTATTATTATTTATATTTATATTATTTATATTTATAATTATGTCTCATTTGACACTGGTCTATTGCTCTTTGGTTGCTATTCCATCTATTTTTTGTTACCCTCTGCTATATTATATTTGATGAGTGAGCTACTCCAAAACAATTTCCCTTGTGGATCAAAAAAGTTTGTCGAAGTCGAAGTAAGTCTAAACTGAACAGTATTACCTAGTTCTATTTCATTAGTGAAACTGAACAGGAATGGCTCTTGTTATGCTTTCTGTTTGGTTTAACGTTATCTTGTCTTGTGCTGTATTGTTATTATTTATTTATTTATTTTGGGCAAGTAAGCAATTTATAATCTTTTAAAAGTGTAGTAACAGAAGTAATAATAATTAAAAAAAACATTTGCCCAAAAAGGAGTGTGAAGAAAACCAATTTAATCCCACCCTCTCTTCTAATTATAACTGAGTGTAATAACCTTGGATAAAAAGTTTAGGCTTGCGTTTGGTTGAATTCATTATCCATAATCATTATAATGAGAAGTACATGGAGCCTAAAGTGGATTCTAATCTCATAGGTAATGATAAATAAATGATTGATAAACTGCTTCACACTTTTACACTTATGGCAACAAACTGTATTGTTCTATGCTAAAATATGTATCCATGGTGATTAAAAAAAAAAAAGTTATTAAATGTGGACTTAATGGGAATTTGCTGATAGAGTACCTCTATCAGCAGGTATGTCTATACCTCTATAGACAGTTAATTGAAATACTAAAAAAAAAATATATATACAGTATGTCATAAATGCTGTTGATGATATGAACAATTAATATATAAGTGTTTTGTTTGTAATTTAAAAAAGCTGCAAAAACAAAAACAAAAATTGCTATGTTCTAAATTTACATTTAAGGGTAAATGATATGCACTTTTGTGGGTCATTTCACATTTGTCTGATACTTAAATCTCAATTTTTACATTTAAAAACAAATTTCGGACATATTTCTGTTGAATTGACATAATTTCATCTGAATATCAGGATACTCAAAAAAGCATTGAGATAACCTACTTTTAAAAAAAATCAATATCCCTCACATCTAATAGTTTAAATGCTTTTTTTTTCTTGTTACCTCTTTTTTTAATTCATATTCTCCGTGATATAACAATCTTCATCAACCAGACTAAATAATAAACATAAATATAAACAAAAATAATATTTAACAACCAAAGAATAAGCCATACTGACCAAAAAGGAGACAAAAAATAACAATTTAAATGCTCAATTTAAAATATTTTTTAATTCACATGCTTTTTAAATTCAATATTTCATAGTTTTAAATGTAATATTTTATCCCTCTATATTATAATTTTAGTTCTATCATTACTGAAACATAACATTGACTTTAAAAGACTACACTTTCTTTCTTGCATTTGTTTTGTTTTGCATTTTTATTTTTTGTAACCGTTGCTCACTGATGAGAACAATTTGTTTTGTTTTTTTTACAAACTTGACAAAATTTACTTCCTAGATTTCCCCAACTGAAGTCATTTCCACACAGTACCAAATACACATCACCGAGCCCTGTATACCTGGGTACATGTTACTCAGCCTGACATGTGCCATCAAAAGTTTACTCTTTCATTGCGCACTGACAAACCCTCTTACCTTTTGTGCGTCTTCCTGTGGGGAAATCACTGGAGACAGAGCTTTCCTTTGTGTTGCAGCATGTCTCCACTGCCCCACAGTCACAGAAATCACTCGTTGTTGGAGGACAGATTGTTCATGAATTTTGTATCTCTCCTTTTGGCTTTTATGAATTAGAAATGTTCTTTGCCACAAGTTGTGCGCATCACTGAGAGGGACTGCCAAGAAGTGCCAAGTGCCATGTAAGGGCAGGCGTACGTAAACATATGCCGCTTTTGATCGCCGCGGATACATATTTTAGCATAGAACAATACGCTCTGTCGCCGTTAGTGTAAAAGTGAAGCGGTACCGGTGTTGAGCCTTGCGGGATACACGTGTAGATTGAACATATGAAGTGGAACGTTTTCAAGGCAGAAAATAACTGTTTTATTGTTAAAAGTGCATTGTGTAACTTTTCTGGTAAAGGACCCATGAAATGAAACCTTTTTATCTGCATGGAGAACAAACCAGACCAAGATACAAGTCAGCTCTGTGGAGAGGCGACTCCACTCACAGTCAGAATGCCTGTTTTTCTGTTATTTTTGAGCTATAAAACCAGCTGTAATTGAATAAATGTATTTTTTTTTAATTATAACTTTATTTAACCAGTGAAATCCCACTGAGATTAAAAACCAGCAAAAAGGCAGCAAAAAAGGCAATTACAACACAATTAAAATGACATACAAATTAGTTAAAACAGGCTGCAAAAAAGACAATTACAACACAATTAAAATGACATACAAATTAGTTAAAACAGGTTGTAAAAAAGGCAATTACAACGCAATTAAAATGATATTTAGTTAAAACATACAATTTATGGAGGCTGTCTCAAGTGCTCTTCGTCTGTATTTAAAGCCATTCAATGAGATAAGTTCCGTTAACTTCCAGTCCTTTTGTAGCTTGTTCCATGTCAAGGGGGCAAAGAAGGCAAAAGGTAAAGCTGTTTAATGTCATACTGTGGAACATTCCAGGCATAGCAATGACATATCTATAGAAACAAGCAGGTGACGGACCTCCCCAACCAAAAATGTCCACAGCGCACCTTTAAAATCCTTTGAAATAGCAATACAAAATCCTATAAGTGTTCTTAGATGACTTATTTAGACTTTTTTCAGGAAATATGCCTCCTCTGAATGACTGGAAAATCTATAGACAGCATTTTACAAATCTGTACCAGTAATAGTCTATGTAAGATATTCCATTTGTAGATCAATGTGAGCTATAATATAAATATACTTCCGTCTCATCCTAGTACCATGAGGTAGAAATGCTTTTGTGAACAGTGAATGTAATCGGCTGCACTGATGCTGCCTTCATGTGCTGTAGAATAAATCGGAAATGTGGAAATGTGAAAATGTGGCATGTTTTTTATGTCAATTGAAGGATAAACAAGCTTCGTATAAGAAGTACGAGAATAAGTCTGTTATTTCCTAAGTTTATGTTAAAGAATGTTAAGTTCCACCACCACCTCTGTATAAAAACTGTCCGTTCTGAGATTCACTTTCTCGTACGCAGCAGAGCCAGAAATCTTCAGAAAATGCGTTTGCGGTCCCTTTTGTTTGTTTATTTCATTCAAAAAGTATAAAAAGACATCAACAGTGTGATGCCATTACAAGAATTGAATGAAAAGGAGCAGAAAGAAGAGTAATCTTATGTTATCTGCCCCTCTTCCCTTTTCCAGACATTAACACCGATAGTATTTATAAAACATTTCATCAATACATTCCATTTCAATCACAGCTATTAATCAATTGTAAACAGAAAGCTTCACTTTTATGTGCAACAACTTAGTTTTCTTTTTCATACATACACATTACTGCGGAACCCGGGAGGGCTCAGGGAAAAATCTTTTTTGAGGGGTAGCAAGAAAGCGTGCGCTCACTTTGCAAAGCTTGCCCTCCTTTTATTAAGTCGCATGTTCGTGTAAGTAGAGCGTGCTCTCAGTTTACTAAATACACGCTCGTTTAAATATAACGTGTGCTCGTTTACCTAAATCGTTTACCTGGTTTACTAAATCGTGCGCTCGTGTGTGTGCGTGTGTGTGTGTGCTCGTTTTGAAATCATGGCCACGCTTTAGTAAATCGTGCTCGCGAGGTTTATAACGTGGGCACGACCCAGTTTTAGTGAGCACACAGTTTTAGTAAGACGACTCCACGATTTAGGTAAACGAGCGAACGCTCTATTTACACGGACACGCGACTTAATAAAACGAGGACACGATTTCACAAAACGAGGACACGCTTTGCAAAGTGAGCGCGCTTTATTGACACTCCCCAAAAATGATTTTCTGTGAGCCTTTACGGGCTCTGTACATTACACTGGATTTTATTTATTTTTAAATGCTGTTATTGTACCTGATTCTTTGATTTCTCCATAACCTCGGTTCTGAATCTGGGTTTTTTAAACATGTCGGTTCCTTTTAAATTGTAGTTCTTGTTCTCGTCTCAAACAGTATTTGAATATTTACAGGAAACACTCTGCACTTTGCTTTATACATGACTTTGAGGAGACTTAATTCAACAATATCACACATTTTTAACACTTTAAGTTGAACAGATAATGGGTTGGATGTCTCTGACTGTTGGTGATAATTCTCAAAGCCCTTTTCTGTAAAATAAATAATGTCTGTAGGTAAGTTTTACATGTCGACCCCTAAATTTCCACACAGAACATCAGATATGGTGCGATTACAGAGTTATACAAGGTTAATAATGAGAAATTTACTTTTTGCAACAGCAGCAATTGCTTTGGAAATGTTGCTTTTAGTGTAATTTATATTTTTATACCTCCAGTTTAGACCTTCATCAGTCATGACTCTTCTATTGTACAGCAACCAGAAACTCATGAAATCAAAAACTGTACAGTCATTTGCTCAAGTCGGAGAAATGGGAATTCTGGAAACAACACGATCCTGACTTATTTTGTCAGGGATGGAAATCAAAATAGACGTCGCAACAAAATTTAAAAAAAAAAAAAAAATCGTTTCTGCTCAAAATATTGGATCACAAACATATACAGAGCGAGATCACAGCGTCCGACCAAAATGCAAACGCAAACGGGTCAAGTCAACCTACGCCAGATATTAAAAATTCAGATATAAGACAGAAAATTTGAATAATGATTTGAACCAAAAACTTTCAACTGTGAAGGAGACACAGACAAGTGCATATGTCTCAATGTTGGCTGTGTCTTACATCACGTATAAAAGTATCAGTTTTTATTAGTATTATGGACACTAATGGATACTACTGATAAAGTCTAACTCTTATCTGTTGTCATAGATTGGTCAAAGTTTGGACACACTTTTAAATGTATGTTTCTTCTTTATTTCCATGATTCTTCACACTGTAGATTCTCTCTGAAGGCATCGAAACTATGAACGAGCGCGTGTGGAGTGTAGTAAACAAAACTTCTGTTATATTTTTCATTTATTTATGTCATGACCACCCTTTGCTTTGAACTCTGCTTTGCACTTTTGGCATTTCTTGACCCTGAAAACACAGCTGGGAAGTGAAAACCATCTCAGGAGACTTGAAGAAACTCGGTGAGAGAAGGCCAAGGGTTTACAGCCAAGGGTATATAAAAAATAAAAAAAATAAAAAATTCAGTTATTGAGGTATTTAAACTTTTGTCTTTGCAATAATTACATATTTCCTGCTTCATACAGTATATTTAACATTTTCTCTATGAATATAAAATGTAGAAAGTGGTAAATTTAAAGAAAAAAGTGTGTCCAAACCTTTGAGTGGTACTGAAAACGATTATGCTTACCAATGTACAACCAGTTAATGTATTATTCAGGACTAGTTTGTGCGTGTAAGTGTGTGTTTGTGATCAAAACAAGTTGATTAACGCAGCATTACTGTATAAATAAAGCCACCGGTTCAACTAATGCTCTTCCAAGTAATTATCCTGAAGGTCAGCGGAGGCAGATAAATCAAAACTGTCTCTGGAAGAACTCAGTGCAGAGATCCAAGTTTCTTTAAACCAGAGCTCCTTCTCCCAATGAGACATCTATGTACCAGAGCTGTGTGTGTGTGTGTGTGTGTGTAATCCCACCCTGACCCGAGTCAAACCAGCAGAGCGGCGCTTATCTCGGCCTCTGTTTTTGTTCCTGTACGCACTGATTACTCCAGGCCACGCTGTCTGAAGTATGAACCTGCGAGTGTGTAGACTCGATTAAAGGGCCATATTACGCTATTTTATATGTTATAATGTTGTTTTCTCATCACAAACGTACCTGGGGGGTATTCCACGAACGTCGCTAAACTTAGCCGCGACTAAGTGCTAAGTTCTCGCCTGGCTGAGACACAACTTAGACAAAAGCTTGAACCCGTTCCACTAACGCGTTTCAGCTGCGCCTAGTCAGAGCTAAGCTCAGTCTGGCCTAATCAGGCCGGACCTAGACGCGTGCACGGGGTAAATAAGAAGCCCTGAACAAGCGACTGTCGAAAACGCGATCATGTCGAAGATTCGGGCCGATTATTTCAGCGCATCAGAACAGAAGTTGCTTTTGGAACTCTACAACACATTTGCAATAACCAAGACCAGAGACATGGCGTGGCAGAAGATCGCCGAACGCTTAAATACGTAAGTTAAGTCCCATAACAGTGCTGGACATTGAGTTTTTTAAGTCTGTTTTTCACCATTGACGTCAACGCTGATTTGTGGCGCAGGGGTAAAGTTACCGTCTGGAGAGCGGGAGATTGTGAGTTCGATACTCATGGTAGGCAGTTGATGGCATAATTATTATACATTTGTATAGCAGTCTTGTCAGTTGTAATTTATTTTTACTGTGTAAAAGTATTTGCTCCAACTAATACGTTAAATTGTGTTATCTTGTCTTTGAGCAGGAATAATGTGAAGAGGACTGTTTTGCAGGTAAAGACAAAGCATAATAACATTTTGCAGAGTGCTAAGTAAGATAATATTAATATTATTATTCAGTGAAATTAGTAATACTGTTGAAATGGTACCTTAATTTAATTTAAAATGAACAGTAGCTACCAAGCCACAGGAGGTGGGAGCCCCCCTCAAAATCTTTCACCTGTAGAGGAGCTGGCACTGGCCCTAAACCGGGGTCGCCCACTGGTGGAGGTAACTGAAGGAGGGACCCCAACAAAGATCCTTCCTGCGAGTTCTCCTGAAGAGTATATTCAAGTTACTGAAGATGGCGTACACTTGGACCCTCCTCAGCAGTCCTCCAGCAGTGCCTTGCCTGACCCTCAGCAGTCCTCCAGCAGTGGCCTCACACCAGAATGTCATACCTAATGTCTTTTATTGTTTTATGCCTATTGATGGAAATTGATAAATAGGATTTCATTAAAAAGGCTTGCACAGCATCTCTTAAGCAAATTTGTTGAATCATTGAAATGTTGCATCATGGAGCGTGCCTGTTATTTGGCTACATTTTGTTTTAAAAGTAAAGGTTTACCTGTAACTTTATTCTTTGATAGAGATGTCACATAAAATATAAAGTGTCAATGTCGTCAAGTGAGAGTCATGTTAGGCCCAGCTGATATAATTTGATGTGATGATAACAGTAATTGTAGGTTAAATTCATTTCCATTTCTGTAATATGTTGCAAATATAAATGCGTGAAAATTTAACTGAAATTTGACGTGGGCATCAATAGGTCAATAGTGGGAATCAAACCCGGCCCACACATACGAGAGTCAAAGCACATAACCACTCGACCACAGATATTCTTTAAAATACTGCTGGAATTCTTCTATATGTTAATGTCGTAAAGACAGCGGTTGAAAAGCACATGTTTAGATTACCGGAGAATTGTCAAGAACCGAGAACGTAAGGTAATTTGTTTTTTTGCTGATGTTGTTTTCGGACAACACAGATACTCATGCGGGGAGGTGTGCGGAACGGTGTGTTTGACACTCTGTTTACGTCAGGTACGTATTCTCTGCGACACGGCCTAAGTAAGACAGAACTTTAGCCTTGCCGCGACCAGACTATCTGCTAAGACCATGTTGCCCCAGTAACTCAGCGGGAACTAAGTTTAGCGAGCGTCGTGGAACCGAACTCTCACTTAAACTAGCGCCAACTGACGAATACAGCCGGGCTTTGAGCTTAGTAGCTTTCGTGGAATACCCCTCTGGAGTTGTGTTTTGTTTCATTCACACACGTTTAACGCACAAACCCTGCAGATTTAGGCTGTGTTCTTCTCTCTGTTCCACCTTGTCATGCAATAAAACATGATAAAAGGATAAATTCAATTTGTCAACTGGACAAAGTTTGTTTGGTCGAAAACTTTTCGCCGCTCATCCGAGAGGCTTCGTCAGCTCTGGTTCTAGTGCTGGTTAGACCCTGTTTATATCTAGCTGCAGGGAGGAGCTCCCTACACTGAAATAGCTCTGACACTATCTCAACTAATCTGTCTCTTTGTTTTTCAAATTTCTCTGGCGTCTAGTTTAGCCTCCCTATTCAAGCCTAACAACCCTCTCCACCCCTCTGCCCTGGCTTGTCTCCCCTAATGTTACTTTGTCTGTTTTTGACTTGGTTTGAGAATCGAATTATAAATGGGAGACAAGTTATGTCTAACTCCCCCATTTCTGTTTAACGACGGATTCTCTTTTTTGACAAAAATGGCCTCTTTAACTCCCCTCTCAAACCAGTTCTTTTCCCTGGCTAAGATCTGAACCTCACTGTCCTCAAAAGAATAATAAAACATGTAAAACAACACTGTATTAACATGTTTTATCAGTTTTACTTCTGTTTTTGACCCTCTGAGTGCCCCCTCTTTTTGCTCTCCGCGCTAAGTCACTCCCCTTCAGAGCGCTATCACGACACAAGCATGCATCCCGCTAATGAAACGGCTGCACATCGCATCAGGTTTGTCACGTTGCGGTGCTGCGCTGTGTTTTTAAACTCCACGCACCTTTGCTCCTTAAGTGGAGGAGTTCAAGTATCTCGGAGTCTTGTTCACGAGTGAGGGGAGGATGGAGCATGAGATTGACAGATTGGTGCGGCGTCGGCAGTGATGCGGTCGCTGTACCGGACCGTTGTGGTGAAGAGGGAGCTGAGCCAAAAGGCAAAGCTCTTGATTTACCGTCGATCTACGTTCCTCCCCTCACCTATGGTTATGAGCTCTGGGTAATGACCGAAAGGACAAGATCGCCGATACAAGCGGCCGAAATGAGTTTCCTCCGCAGAGTGGCTGGGTGCTCCCTTAGAGATAGGGCGAGGAGATCAGTCACACGGGAGGAGCTCAAAGTAGAGCCACTGCTCATCCATGTCAAGAGGAACAGCTGAGGTGGCTCGGGCACCTGTTCTGGACGCCTCCTGGACGCCTCACTCGGGAGGTGTTCCAGGCATGTCCCACTGGGAGGAGGCCCCGGGAAAGGACACGCTGGAGGGACTATGTGTCCCGGCTGGCCTGGGAACGCCTTGGGGTCCCCCCGGAGGAGCTGGAGGAAGTGTCGGAGTGAAAGACGTCTGGGAGTCCCTGTTTAGACTGTTGCCCGCACGACCCGGCCCCGGAGAAGTGTAAGAAAATGGATGGTGGACACTTTTGCCAGAATCATTCGGATGATTTCAGCTCTGGAACTCCTAATCTCGTCTGAACTAAAGGTAAAAGGAGCCGGTAACTTAAAAACCACCACTTCATGACATCCCAAGGTGGAACAGAGCATTTTGAGCCTTGGAGATGTAGCCAGTCCAGAAATGCAGAATTACACAAACAAGTGTGAATGAAACAAAACACAACTCCAGGTCTGTTTTTGGGAACAACATTATAACATGACTTAAAGCTCACAAGAGACAGTTTTTCCTTTAAATAATGTCGCAGGAAGTAATGGAATATCATCATGCAGACTGTTTGGAAAGCGAAATGGAAAAGAGGAAGGGGTGTGGGTTTTGACTGGAATGCTTTTTTTGGACCAAAGAGATACCAATACGAGAAGTCTGGTGTTATGCCCATAGACTCATTTAAAGATGATTGAGTTTTTATCTTTATATAGATACAGAATCACATTTGATTCATTTCTTTCCATTTAAACGAGACAAAAAGTGACCACAACGTTTCATAATCAGGGTCTTGTTTGCACTGGCCTCAGAAGTCCAAGTCAGACTGGAATGATCAGACTGTTGCCTTTCTCTCACACATGTACATGGAGGTACATACTGTAGAGGGTGACTGTTTTTCAAACTTACACCACAGACGTCATAATAAAAAAATCATTAAAAAATGTTTCTCCATAGACGTAAATGGACGTAACGAAAGCACAGACTGCATAAAGAAGTGGATTTAGGGAGTGTGACGTCACCCACAGTGTTCGGCTCCAGTCCAGGCTAGCGGTAACAGAGCGTTTTCACGTGACGTCATAATCCGGAAGTCGGCCATGTCGGAGATACTCGAAACAAAACAAACACTGCACTTATGCCACCAAGTAAAAAAAAAAAAGCTAAATGGTCAAACTATTGTTGGGTCCTCGGCGTCACAATAAATCGGACAGAGAAAAACACCTGCAGTTCTATCGTTTACCTAAAGTAGTGACCGACCAGGACTAAACCAGGACTAAACCAGGACTAAACCAGGTCTAAACCAGACAGAGGCGAAAAGACGATGTTCATATTTAAACTTTGCAAAACGTGAATAGTAAAAAGCGATATACTCGTACTTAAACACGTTACACATGTAATACAAGTACAGTGGTACCTCACTTTATGAAATTAATTCGTTCCAGAAGTGGTTTCGTAACGTGAATTTTTCGTAAGTTGAGAAGCTATTTCAATGGAAAAGGCCTGATTCGTTCCAAGGCCCAAGTTTTTTTTATAGTGTAACTTTCTTTTATAGTGTAACACTGTGTTCTGCGTCCTGATTGGCTAAGAGACTGTAGACCCAGGACTAAACGTGGACTAAACCAGGTCTAAACAAGGTCTATACCTGGACTGGACCAGGACTAAACCTGGACTAAACCAGGACTGGACACCAGGATTAAAGTGCCGCGTGCGGGTCTATTTCCTGGTTTCGTGCTAGCTCTGCTATTAGCAGCAGCAGCGGTGTACCTCACGAGTCACGGCTGAGGCGAGAAGCGACTGCGTGTGTGGGGGGAAGGGGGAGGGCGGACACGTGTGTGATAGCGCAGCATGACCCTGCGCGGGGCTGCGAGCACGAGACCCGTGCCTCCTCTAGACCAGATCTAAACCAGGTCTAAACCAGGATTAAACCACCGCGTGCAGGTCTATTTCCTGGTTTCGTGCTAGCTCTGCTGGTGTACCTCACGAGTCATGGCTGAGGCGAGCAGCGAGGAGGGGAGGAGATGTGCCTCCCCTCGGGACGGCACGCAGTCTGAGCGCATGAACAAACGCAGGCAAGAGCCGCGGTGGTTTAATCCTGGTTTCACACTTTACTATTAATACATTTTGTTGAAAATCTATGAAGGTTTGAGTGTTTAAACAGAGACAAATGTGAGAAAAGTTTAAATCCAGTCTGAGAAAAGCGTATAATGTGTGTGGCTGAGCGCACATTATTTGAATTTTTGAGATTTCGCGTTTTGTAACTTGAATTTTCTTTCATATCTAGAGACCAAAATTTAACGTGAAGGCGTTTCGTAACTTGGAATTTTCTTTTGTTGGGTCTTTCGTAAGGTGAGGTACCACTGTATGCCGACCTTTTCCATCACAATACGCTCGTCTATAATTTTCCGCACTTTGGGCTCTCGTACCAGCCACAAACAAACTGGTTGTTCCTCCAGACCTTTAGAGCTCTGAAGGTCTTGTGCTGTATCAGGGCTTGGGGAGAAGAGCAGGTCGTTGACAATATCGGGATCTCTTACAGCAGCAGAATCGACAAATCGCCGCTGTCACTGAACAAACTTGAATCCATCTCATACGGATCTTCTCGGCCAATTCATTTGAGTTTGTTCATATAACGTTCCTTTTCTTTGGCGTCCAACTTATCTCTGTACAACTGGTCAACTGGATCAGAAGTTTTGGATTCCGATGTGGAAGTTTTATCGCAAAATTTTGATTTTTTTTTTTCTGCACGGTTGCTTTATAAGCGTATTTACTTTGAGTGAGCGATGTCTCCAACATGGCCGCATATCCGGATCAAGGTCGGATTTTAATTTCTATTTCTATTTCTATTAATATATAGTCTATGGTGTAATTTTTTTTTTTTTTTTTGAGCTCTGGTTGCAGTTGACTTCTATTGAAAAACTGTGACAAAATAGAAAAAACTCACAATTAAACAACAATTTTATGGAATATATAACTCGATTTGTTCACGATAAACGCAGGACTAAATATTCCAGTATTTCTTTGAGTCTTTTTGTAAGAACAGAAGAGCTGCTGAGTGAACGTGTGGATCTGATTCCCACATGTGCTGCTCCTCTGACATGAGCCACCCCCAGGGCTCTGTTACCGAGGAGGTCACAGCTCCAAATCACTCCCAGACGCCTCCTCTCCTTCTTTTACCCCCTCCCTCACTCTTCCTCTCTTTCATTTACCCCCGTCCTCAACGTCTTTCTTTTCCTCTTACCCCCTTTTTTGTATTACCCCCTTTCTCCCTCACGCTCTGTCTTTTACCTCTGTTTCCTTTCCTCTTTCCCCCTTCCCCCATTTCTCCTCCTCTCTCACTTCCTCCTCTCTTCATCTCCTCCCCCTTCTCTCTCACCTCCTCCTTTCCTCTCTTTACCTCCTCCTCTCTTCATCTCCTCCTCTGTCACCTCCTCCTCTCTTCATCTCCTCCTCTGTCACCTCCTCCTCTCTTCATCTCCTCTCTTCATCTCCTCTTCTGTCAACTCCTCCTCTGTCACCTCCTCCTCTCTTCACCTCCTCTCTCACCTCTTCCTCTCTTCATCTCCTTCTGTCCTCTCTTCACCTCCTCTCTCCTCTCTCACCTCCTCCTCTTTCACCTCCTTCTCTCTTCATCTCCTCTCTCACCTCCTCTCCTCTCTCACCTCCTCCTCTCTTCACCTCCTCTCTCCTCTCTCACCTCCTCCTCTCTTCATCTCCTCCTCTCTCACCTCTTCTCCTCTCTTCACCTCCTCCTCCTCTCCTCTCTCACCTCCTCCTCTCATCACCTTCTCTCTTCACCTCCTCCTCTCCTCTCTCACCTCCTCCTCTCTTCACTCTCTCCTCTCGTCACCTCCTCCTCTTCTCCTCTCACCTCCTCCTCTCCTCTCTCACCTCCTCCTCTCTTAACCTCCTCCTCTCCTCTCTTCATCTCCTCCTCCTCTCCCCTCCCCCTCCTCTCTTCACCTCCTCCTCTCCTCTCTCACCTCCTCCTCTCTCACCTCCTCCTCTCTTCACCTCCTCCTCTCTTCATTTCCTCCTCCTCTCTTCACCTCCTCCTCTCTCTTCATTTCCTCCTCCTCTACACCTCCTCCTCTTCACCTCCTCCTCTCCCACCTCCTCCTCTCCTCTCTCACCTCCCCCTCTCTCACCTCCTCCTCTCTTCACCTCCTCCTCTCCTCTCTCACCTCCTTTCCTCCCTCACTTTCTCCTCTCCTCTCTCACCTCCTCCTCTCTCACATCCTCCTCCTCTCTTCACCTCCTCTCCTCTCTCACCTCCTCCTCTCTCACCTCCTCTCCTCTCTTCACCTCCTCCTGTCTCGCCTCCTCTCCTCTCTCACCTCCTCTCCTCTCTTCACCTCCTCCTGTCTTGCCTCCTCTCCTCTCTCACCTCCTCTCTTCACCTCCTCCTCCTCTCTCACCTCCTCCTCTCTTCACCACCTCCTCCTCTCTTCACCACCTCCTCTCCTCTCTCACCTCCTCTCCTCTCCACCTCCTCCTCTCTTCACCTCCTCCTCTCCTCTCTCACCTCCTCTCCTCTCTCACCCCTCCTCTCCTCTCTCACCTCCTCCTCTCTCACCTCCTTCTCTCTCACCTCCTTCTCTCTTCACCTCCTCCTCTCCTCTCTTTATTTCCTCCTCCTCTCTCACCTCCTCCTCTCTTCATTTCCTCCTCTCCTCTCTCACCTCCTCCTCTCCTTTCTTCACCTCCTCCTCTCTTCACCTCCTCCTCCTCCTCTCTCACCTCCTCCTCTCTCACCTCCTCCTCTCTTCACCTCCTCCTCCTCTTTCACCTCCTCCTCTCTCACTTCCTGCTCTCCTCTCTCACCTCCTCCTCTCCCACCTCCTCCTCTCTCACCTCCTCTCTTCACCTCCTCCTCCATCTCTCTCTCATTTCCACTCTCTCTTATCTCTCTCTCTGTTCCTCCCTTCCTGGTGTGATGCTAAGTGTAGGCACTGCTCTGTCTGAGACTTTGTTATTTAAAATTTAATATGAGTTTCATTTTATCACAATCTGACCAAACAGGTGAGATGATTTTAAACAAGTTCCTCGCTCGTAATCTTACAGCAGTACGTTTGGCAGCGTTGGCTAATGTGTATGTTGCATCTCCACGGTAACGCCACACACATACACATAGAACACCCCCTCGTCTCTGCAGAGTATCAATAGTGAAATAAGCCCCACGGTGGATCCACAGTTGAAGGATTTATTGGTATAAGCAGCAGAGTTAAAACCGTCAATAAACGAAAAACAAGCTCAAAATGTCAAAATAATAACATAGATACTTTTGTACAAACAGGAAGTGTAATTCTAACCCTTCACACAAACCTGTTTATTTACACACTTTTGTGACAGACAAAGGAATTCACTCAGAGACACTATTACAAACTAAACTGCCAATTTAAAGGTGCATTGCGGAACTTTTCTGATGCAGGATGCGTCACTTGCTTGTGAGATGTTATGGCTTTGCCTGAAATGTTCCTCAGTATGATATTAACCTTCTATTTTGCTTTTACTAAATTACTAAATAAGGTGTTTTTGTTGCTAAATAAATACTTAAAAAACACAAAATTTGCACAATATTGATCTAAAACAGCTGATTAAAATAATAATAATAAAAATAAGTGCACTGACTTCCGATGTAAACGTCATCACGCCAATGATCCGTGAAGCTGTCGGCCCCTCCTTTTTTTTTTTTTTCATTTGTACTTAAATGACTACACGATGCTGCCGAAACGTGTCGCACCGATTAAAAAAAATAAAATGACAGAATGATTCAGTGTATGTACAGAGCAGTGGTTGTGCACTGGGGAAGTGAAAACAGGGTTTGATCTCGAAAATAAGCGATTAAAGATTGCTCAAACATGCACGAATCACTCCGAATACAACTTTGGGTGAGTAAACGGTGAGAAGAAACAACTACAAAAGCTCTGTAAAGTCGATTTTACAGAACAGGTCTGCTTTAATACTGTATACTACACTCACTGCGTGCACATGGACGAGTGTAATCCGATTTCAAACGGATTGGGATCGTATCGAATTCATGTGCACAGGCCAAGGATCGTATAGGGATTGGTTTCCTGAATCCGATTGGAACCCCTGGCTTAGGCTGATAGTAATCCACTTGGTGCTGCCTTGTGCACGATATTGGATCGGACTGGCGTACTGCGCATGCGTGGGAATTTTCACCAGGGATTTCACCCGGAAGTGGCAGGAGGCGCCGACGCCGTCATAAGTAGCGATTGTTGCCGGAAAAGTCAGATGAAATCATGCCGGCGAAGAAAGAATGCACAACACGTACACCAATGCTGCTCCGTCAAACTCCTCGAGCGCCATCTTTGTATACCGCCACATAGTTTGTTGTGTTTTTATTGAGTAGCCATCACCCGGAAGTAGTTGGACTACAGCGCCACATAGCGTAGCGGAGCCGGCCAGGTCGCTGACCATTATCCGATTACACAAGTTTCATGTGCACTTGGATCTAAGGACAGACCACCCGCCGAGTAACGGGATCGGATTTGGAGAAATCCAATCTGATCCTACCATGTGCACGCAGTGACTGTGGAACAATTCAGGCAAAGCAAAAACATCTCCATGGAGGCAAAGTTTCAGAACCTCCACCAGAAAGAAATCATCTCTGTGGTTAATCTTATAATGCACAATGAGTGAGAATATCTTTGGTGATTAGCTGTAATTACAAGAACAATATTTACAGTATACAATATAAGAGTGCCCATCACACGTAACACTGACATGGTACAATGAATAAATACACGTACACTTTATAAAAGTGGTTATAAACACAGACGTCTGTTGGTTACAGAAGAACGCTGCAATTTGAATATTCACAGTGAAATAGAATGTTCCGGGTATGACTTCCATTGCTGATCCGAGGCAAAATCTGTAAACATTTACAAACAAATCAAATTCAGTTGGTAAGATCATGTTTTTTTTAATATTTATTTAAAGGTGCATTGCTTAACTTTTCTGCTAGAGGGTCCGTCAAATGCCTTTCTCCGTGGAAAAGTTATTACTTTGTCTGGAATGTTTCACAGTATGGCATTAAACCTTCCCATCTTCACGGAGACCAAACCAGACCAAGTTATAGGTCAGATTTCTTTTACAGATCAGTTTTTCTAGGTATTTTTGAGCTATAAAACCACCTGCAATTAAATAAACCTAAGCTAGAGCTGTTTAATGTCACACTGTGGAACATTCCAGGCAGAGCGATGACATATCCATAGAAACAAGCAGGTGACGGACATCCCAAAAAGCTGCGCAATGTACCTTTACATAAATCTGAAAGGAAAGGTCGCAGACGCTCAGGCTGAATATTACTGCCCCAGTTTAAACGTACTCCAAACTTTCACGAACTGTAAAATCAAAGTAGCCCTTAAAACCTTTCTAACAATATGAAGTAGCGATTATAGCTTTTGGTTCAAGGTGATTACAGTCAGAATTATAGAATTATAACATGACACAATATGTTTACTATGGTAACACTAGCCTGGTGTACTTTATCAAACCTATACAAAAATGAACATCCTTTAAGTCAGGGGTGCCCAACCAGTCGATCGCAGACAGAGTGTCAGTCGATCGTGTATGACTACGTTCACACTGCAGGGCTTAAAGCTCAATTCCGATTTTTTTGTGAAATCCCTTTTTTTTTTTGCGAGGTCGTTCACATTTCCAATTAAATGTGACTTGTATGTGATCTCCAGTGTGAACTTTAAATGCCCCAAAAGTGTCCCGCATGCACCTTGGAGGACACGACGAGGTCACGTGCAGCGAGCGTGCTCAGTGTTTACGGAAGTCGCCTAAAGTTGCTGTCGTACCGGAGCCAAAACATGCACAGCTTATTTGTTTTAAGGAGGAGACGGAGAAGGTTTTTGGCCACGGCGTTTTGTGGGGCAGTGGCATCAACGTCTGCAGAAATGGACGTGTTGGTGTGGAGTCGTAGCCAAGAGTGGTGGCATTGCTACGTGAGTTCATATACAATAATACCTCACCTTACGAAATTAATTCATTCCAGAAGTGGTCTCGTAACGTGATTTTTTCGTAAGTAGAGTCGCAATGTAAAAGGCCTGATTCGTTCCAAGGCCCCCAATAGTACCCCCTAAACCCTTTAACAATTATAAATGTATACCAATTTTGTATGCAATATGTGTTAAAAGTAAAAGAAAATTATTTATTAAACCATTAAAATGAATAAGACATGCAAATCATTTACCATTGGGGTTGGGCAACTATGCCCAAGATACGTAAGGGCGAGTGCGTAGCGAAGTGAAGTAACTCTGTCCTTTACGTGTGTTAGAACTCCGTGACGAACGAGGGTCAACGGCACGGTATCATGGGTATCATGGAGATGCAGCTTCCTCCTAGCCAATGAGAGGCCAGCGGGGTGTTGGGAGGTAGCCAATGGGAGAGCAACTCTATCGCGCCAATTTCAAAACAAAATACAGGATGCTACAAGTGTACTTACGATTCGGGGATTCGGGCGGCTGCGCATTATTTGAATTTTTGAGATTTCGCGTTTCGTAACTTGAATTTTCTTTTGTATTCAGATATTTATGTATATTTATGTATATTTCTTTTCTATTCATGTAAAGGCGTTTCGTAACTTGGATTATTCGTTAGTTGGATCTTTCGTAAGGTGAGGTATGACTGTATTATTTTCGCATGACGAGAAGAACGTTTGTGTACATTTGTGAGCGCCAACTTGTACCACTCTCGCTGGAGGAAACACGCCCAGGTCGGATGAACGCGACCTGGCCGTTCAGACTGAAGTCGCATGCCAAAAAGATCGGATATGTATCGGTTTTAGGACCACATATCTTGGGCTACGTTCACACTGCAGCCTGAAGTGACCCAAATCCAATTTTTTCGGACCTATGCGACTTTAAAAATAATCTCACTCCAAAAGCCCATATTTGCCATGTCTAACAGGTCATTCTAAAATGATCTAGAATGCAGGAAATCACATCTAACCCCCCCCCCAGATCTCGGCACACCATCAACCTCGAAAGTAGATCTTGGTTAAAAAAAGGTTGTGCACCCCTGCTTTACGTCATTATTTGCGATACAGGCATGTCCAGAGCTGTCGTGGTGGCCTGTAACACCGCCTCGTCCCACACGGGGGTATTACGTGGAGTTAAGACCAAAATACATTTCCTACAAGGCTCAAACTGTTATAGTGTGTAATGTAAGTGTAAGTACTCCCTGAGATATAAAGTAATTTGGGATCAGGATAAACATGGCTGGTTATTTTGATACATTTGTGTGATGAGATTTTATAATGTACAGAACAACATAGTTTCCCTTTAATGTGAAATAACAAATTCCACATAAATAAAAGCAGCACGTATATGATCATTATAATATTATAAGTTGTGATGTCAAGGCCACACTTTGAATTATGTGAAATAAAATTAAAATAAAGCATCTTAAATCGAAGTAAATTGAAAATGGAAATATTGGAAAGTAAATATTTTGATTCATGTTTTTACTGTGTTATAGCTTATAGTTAAAGGTGCATTGTGTAACTTTTCTGTTGGAGGGTCCATCCAATGCTCTGGAATGTTTCACAGTGTGGTAATAAACCTTTCTATCGTCATGGAGACCAAACCAGACCAAGTTACAGGTCAGATCTGTGGAGAAGCAACCCCGCTTAAAGTCAGAATATCTGTTTTTCTAGGTATTTTTGAGCTGTAAAACCGCCTGTAATTGAAAAAATGTCAAGGAGAGCTGTTTAAAGTCATACTGTGGAACATTCTAAACAGCGCACTGATGTATCCATAGAAACAAACAGGTGACAGATCCCCAACTGAAAAGTTACACAGTGCAATTACAAACAAAAGTTGAAAAACCAATGCTGATCCGCACAAATAGCCTAGATTTAAAAGTGGACTGCGTATCTTTTCTGGTGGAGGGTCCGCCACCTGCTTGTCTCCATGGAAATGTTATTACTTTGTCTAGAATGTTCCACAGTATAGATTAAACCTATTTATCATGAGGGAGAGGAGTTTACAGCACGGAGGAGCAGGGAGGAGTTTACAGCACTTCCCTATACAGTGGTCCCTCACTATAACACAGTTCACCTTTCACTGCCTCATTTCACGGATTTTTTTTAAATTCCAATTTTTTTTTATAGTGTATCAGCGGGCATTGTGTTCTGCGTCCTGATTGGCTAAGGGTCTGTAGACCTTTGCAGATTTGTCGGTCATTCTCAGTACAGAATGTGTTCAGCCAAATTTATATAAATGTTCGATTGCAGTGTGACTCTAAAGTGCTGTTTGTTTACAAGTTTTCTCCCCGACAAAACCCGCGACAGCAGAGCGTCGCCAGGACGAAGAGGCCCGGTCAGAGGAACTACGAAATACACGCATGAATCACTATTAATCATTTCTTATGTTCCCATGCTCGTAGGTTGATCATTAAAATTTAATTTGTTATTTCTAAAAGCGATCATATTGTTTTTTATATAGGAAAACGTTTACTTTTCGAACTATAAGCCACTACTTTTTTCTCAAACTTCAGACCCTGCGGCTTATAGTCATAGTATGTATGGATTAATTCTTTATCAAGACCTTATCAAATAAGTGAGGAGCCACTTAAAATCTCCTACAGGTATCAACAGTTCCGTGAGATTGAGTTTGAGGGTTTACCCTTAAAGTTAAACTTGAAACTTTATTTTACAGTTGTTTTACTGCCGTGTTTCTGCCGTGTTACTGCCGTAGGCGCTGTTTGACAAAAGCACGTACCAGTATTTAGGTTAATTTAAAAAAATTATAAAAAAATCCTTTTGTATACCATCTTTCTGTGTGAAAAGTCCCTCAGTCATCCAGGTAGAATCCATGATCAAAGGAGAAGTTCAATTTGTCAACTGGACAAAGTTTGTTTGGTTGAAAACGTTTCGCCGCTCATCCGAGAGGCTTCGTCAGCTCTGAGAAGTTCAATTTGTCAACTGGACAAAGTTTGTTTGGTTGAAAACGTTTCGCCGCTCATCCGAGAGGCTTCGTCAGCTGACGAAGCCTCTCGGATGAGCGGCGAAACGTTTTCAAC
This sequence comes from Paratrypauchen microcephalus, assembly GCA_036785185.1. Lineage (NCBI taxonomy): Eukaryota > Metazoa > Chordata > Actinopteri > Gobiiformes > Gobiidae > Paratrypauchen > Paratrypauchen microcephalus. The sequence goes on along the minus strand of JAVJIX010000141.1, from coordinate 2,605,734 downwards.
CAAACAAACTTTGTCCAGTTGACAAATTGAACTTCTCCTTTGATCATCTTTCTGTGTAAATTTCTCAAGTTACAATGTGGACACCTGCGGCTTATATATGTACAAATCTTAATTTTTAAAAAAAGTTTGGTTGGCGCAGCTTATAGTCAGGTGCGGCTTATAGTACGAAAAGTACGGTATGTTTTGATTTCTCAAACAAATACAGTATGTTTAGGGCCTGAAAACAGATTTTGATCTTTGGTTTCATTCTATAATCCTGTGCTTTTTTTGTTGAAAATCTACGAAAGTTTGAGTGTTTAAACAAGAAAAGTGGCGTGTGTGGTGAGGCGTTTACAGCTTTAAAACATGTAGAATAATTGTAAAATATAAAACTGACAACTTCGTGGATTTCGCCTATTGCGGGTTATTTTTAGAACGTAACCACTACGATAAACAAGGGACCTTTGTATTACAAATCAGATCTGTGGAGAGTCGTCCCTGTTCACAGAAGGAATTGTTTTATTTTTGAGCAATAGAAACAAACCTGTAATGAATAAATGCTAGATGGATATGTTTGATGTCATACCATGGAACATTCCAAGGAAAGCAATAACATCTCCATGGAAAAGTTACACAGTGCACCTTTAAAGATCATTTTTGTTTCCTTCTTACTTCTAAATGTCTAACATACTGTAGATTTCCTCTCAAATTTCCTGCCTGAGATGAAGTTTAGTATCAGAAAAAAAAACAAAAAAGGGAAAAACCTGTTGCCATTTATGGTATTTTATCTTCAAAGTTGTCCACAGATGCACCCACTCACCACATGTGCACATCCCCATCGCCAAAAATTGTCTCTGGCAGCAATATTCTTCGGGGCATCTTTCCCAGTGGTCCTGCCCTTTTCGAAGGAATATTTATAGCCACTGTTCAGCTGCATCCTGTTTAAGGCTGTTTCTCTTGCTACACATCGTGTTCGCAGTTTCTCCTCTTGGACGTTTGCATCACTGTCTGTATTCTGGGAGTTTATTCAGAGGAAGAGGGGTCCTTGGAGAGCCCGGGTCAAGTTGGAAGTCCATTGTCCTTCCATTAACTCCTTAAAACGTCTTGACATCATCTTCCTGGAAAAACAAGTTGACCTTTTCGCCGAGGTTGGGTAACAACATGGAAAAAAAACTCACGATTTGAAGATTTGGAAAATGATGTCAAACAAAAACACTACAAGCTGAAGGACTGCATTTCAAGACGATGTGCCATTGTGAGATAAGGATGATTACGAGCTCCAGCCACGAGGACGCAGTAAAGGCGAAAATGTATAGTTTAGATTATAGATTATAGTTTAGATGTATAGATTTTTTTTCCCCCCAAAGTATGAACTCAACAATTACAAATAAAAATGTAGATTCCATTCTCCATAGGGGACAATATGCAATTTTGTGTTTACTTTTAGCACGCCCTTAACATTTTGAGATACCACAATGCAGAAGTTTACTCACAGTGCATCAAATTACACAACCAGTCAGAAGTTTGGACACACTTTGGACACACCATTTCTGTTTTCTCGTGGAAAGCGCAAAACCTGAATGGACACAAAGTACAACAGACACAAGTTTTAGATCAAAGTTTTTCTCTTTACTTTGATCACTGCTTTTTCTTTAACCCTGAAAAGTTCACCAACGGATTTCAGCCCTGCCAACAAAGCAAAGAATGGATACTCTGAGCATTTGAATATATAAAAATTAATGCTGTCAGGCAATTAAAAAAATAAATCTAATTAATTACAGCATTTGTAATGAATTAATCGAATGATTAAATTGATTCATTCATTCATTTAATGCATGAATGAATGAATGAGAGAGAGAGGCTTTTGCTCATTCGTTTCATTTGTTGGTTTGGTGGTTTGCTCTGGACGTGTTTGTCGTTCAAATGATCTGTCAGGCTGGAGCAGTTTCGGGGATCGGAATTTTTTTTTTTTTTTACAAAAGCTACAAATCACGGCGTTCTTGTTGATCGCCTTTTTATAAATGAAGTTGCCGTTCAAATAACCTGGGAAATCCCAGGCTGCTTTGTACGATCGTTCCGTTTTTGTTTTGCCTTCTGTTTTCGTGGAGATTGGGGAAAATGGCGGTGTTTCCTTCTCTTCTCCCCGGTCGTCGCTCTAACTACGTCATCAAGTACAACTGACATGATTGGCTATGGGCTACATATACGCCAAATGATAGACATTCGTAACGCCCAATAAACGGCCGTTGGCAATCGTAAACCACACCTCCGCTACGAGATATTCAGTAGGTGGCTCCCATATATCACTTGTGATATGGTCTGGTGTAAACCAGGCAACCGTTCTTCGGCCCTGGCAGCGATTCGCTCCTCGCCCCCTGAGTCGAGTTCATGTCAGTTTCCTCCAGGATTTATTTGTTTGATCAGCGACGCAGGTGGAAGTGACGCCACTGCCAAGTCGCCTACAGGTCCTTCAATGGGACAAATTTAAAATGCACGCATTGAATTAACACTCATAATTAATTGCGTTAATTTTTATAACGCATTAATTTGCAGTGTACTTAATTAAAGTTTAAAGTTTAACGCGTTAAACTGACAGCCCTAAAAAAGATATATATATATATTAATTTAACTTTTCTTTTCTACATAATTCCATATATCTTGCTTCATATATTTGATCTTTTCTGTTTGTATCCAAAATGTAGAAAGTTGGAATAAAAACAGAAAGAAAAACTACACTGGTTGAGAAGGTGTGTCCGAACGTTTGACTGGTAGTGTATATCTACAAGTTTATTTTATATGTAGATTTTACTATTCAAGTTACAACTCAGCGTGCAACTGTAAAAGACACAAAAATGAAAATACTACCTACTAACATTTAATCTGTATAACAATGTCAAGATGGTTACTACTAACTGGATATCAAGTGAATTCATATATGGACGAATAATTTACCTTGTGGATCAATAGACTTGTCAGACTTGTCTAAGTCTAAGAATGATTCACCTATAAACGAATATTGCTTATTGGAGTCCAGGTCGTATAAAACGTCTGTAGATACCACCTCCAGCCATAGGGGGCAGTAGTGGAAAAAAAATCCACGTTTCTGCCATGTAGTACTAGACAACGATGACTTAATCCACGAAGCATGTGCCCAGTGAACGCTTCAATTTTCCAACGTTTTTTTTAACTTTCTCAAACAGAGTCCACCATCTCCAAGTGCTTCAAGTTGAAATAATAGTTTTTTACATTTTTTTTTTTTTTTACATTTCAGTCACTGTCTTTCCTCAAACTTCGATCCGTGAGGAGGTTGTTTGGCTCTGGACTCTTGCACTGGATGCTGGTCCCGTTCATTTGTCCGATGCTGCTGACCTGGTTGTCGGAGTAGCACCAGCAGCAGAGGCACGACTGGGGAGAGATTTGGGAAAGGTAAACATGAGCATAAAACCGCATCACAGACACGAGGGGTTCATGTGTGTTACGTGAGAAGAGCAGTCATGGTTTATCTCCGTGGGGCCAGCTCTGACTTTTAAAAGTACAACCTGAGACTGTGAACTCAAACAGGGCAGATGGGAGACGTTCCTCACCGAGAGTCATCCCTGTACCCCGGACTATGAGTCATTTCTGTGTTTACTCAGGTCTTAAAATCTGTCTTTGCACTTGGGAGTCATGTGATTTACAGAAAGTTAAATGAAATGACTACATCTTCTGGACTGGAAAGTCTGTATTCATTATCCTGTCCTCTTAAAAGTGCATTATGTAACTTTTTAGTTGGGGGTCCGTCACCTGCTTGTTTCTATGGATATGTCGTTGCTTTGCCTGGAATGTTCCACAGTATCACATTGAACAACTCTACCTTATATATGAAGTTACAGGTGGTTTTGTAGCTAAAAAATACCTAGAAAAACAGACATTCTGACTGTGAGCAGGGTCACCTCTCCACAGATCTGACCTGTAACTAGGTCTAGTTTGGTCTCCATAAAGACAGAAAGGTTTAAAGCCATAGTGTGAAACATTCCAGACAAAGTGATAACATCTCCATGGAGAAAAGTATTTGACGGACCCTCCAGCAGAAAAATTACACAATGCAGCTTTAAAGGGCCAGTAAGTTTTATTTCTTCTAAGTCAGAGTACGTCCACTGACAATTATAAACCTACCAGCACAACTGACGTTTAATTCTGTAATTCTGCGGTACGTTTGCCCAGTGTGAGCGACACTGAACCGCACCCAGGCACGGCCCAATTAGGACTTTGGACTGGTTCTGACTTTGGCCAAGTTGGCTTGATTGGGACTTTGGCCTGGTTAGGACTCTGGCCAAATTGGAACTTTGGCCTGGTTAGGACTCTGGCCAAGTTGGGACTTTGGCCTGGTTGGGGCTTTGGCCTGGTTCTGACTTTTGCTTGTGTACGCATGCACTTTACTATACGACGCCTGTGTGTGCACTGATGTCACTCACACAAAGAAAACAGTGAATAAACTCTGCTCCAAAACATATGGCGAACATGCACTGACCTTCAACGAGGAGTGTGGCAGAGACAGAAGTTTTGCAGCCTCGTCTCCGGCTGTCCTCACTCCTCTGTTTTTATATCTGTATATCTGGAGGAGCTCATATCTCTCTCACTATGTAATAGATATTTCATGCCGATGGCCTTGTGTTCTCCGCTAAAGTGAAAGCATCACTGCGCGACATGTAAACAAACGGTGCTGTGTGATGATGTTTACACGTGTGAGTGCGGAACATAGAACCCACAGCAATCGTGCTTTAGAATGGCATGGTTCTAAAGTCCTAGTGCGAGTGTGTCGTAAATGTACTTTCTACCTTGCAGTATCTTACCTTGAAACAGTTCTTGAACTTTTTACTGACAAAATACAATATAATGGGGTTGATGCAAGAGTTGATGGTCGCGAGGTTGATGCCGACGTAATCAAGCACCAACAGGAAACTGAAAGTAGACGTAAAAAAACACATCTGGTGTTAGCTTATCATAGGTTTGTTTTGGGAATCGTTTGGGACAGTGACTCACTTGAAAAATTCACACCGTGACTCATCGTTGGGGTAATAGACGACCTTCTTCAGGATCCGGCTCAGATGGAGCGGGAACCAGCACAGAGCAAATATGAGAACCAGACAGAAGACGGCTTTGGCCACTTCCCTCCTCTGCAAAAGAAAAATGTGTTTACTATGAATCTTACAAAATATACACAATCATGTTGTAATGTAAGCATGAGTGACCTGTTTGAGATGCTCGCTGAGGGCGATGCGCAGACTGCCGTTCCTGTGGGTTAACATCTCCAGGGTCATCAGCGTGTAGAAGATGGCCGTGCAGGTCAGAGGAACACAGAAGTAAAACCCAAACAGCCACCAGTCCTTTGCATCTTTGTAGAACTGAAACAAAACAAGCACAGGTCATCTATGTACTATTTCCTTTCACTGAAGCCACAAGTGAGGCTTATGTTGCAAAAAAACGCAAAAAAATCTACATTAAATATTTGAAATGACCTGAATTCCATAGTAGTGTTGAACAAATTTTTGTGATTCTCAACGTTTGACTTAATTTGTAAATATAAATTCTAGTTTTACACAAATCAAGAAACAATTTGTGAAAAAAAAACTTGAAACATCTGCTGAAAATTACAGGAAGTGGAATGGCGTCACACAAGTTCGCCACATTTTTCACAAATGAAACCATTTTTTCCTGATTCTTTAAACATGATTTCAACACAATAAAAGTGTTATATTTGTATATTTGGAGTTTTGTTAGATAACAGCTATGTAATTCCCCAGTGTGATGTCATGCTTTCCAACCAGGACTTAACATTTTAAACCAAAATGGAAAAACAAGTTTGAATGTTGCAAAAAGCTTTAAATATAATGATCTTTAGTGCATTTTAGTAACACAAGCAGAGTCATAAGCACTTTAAATGACCTGTTTCATGACATTTCTATCTGGTTTTAATACAATTTTGCTCAAAATAAGAAAATCAGTCTGCCGTCTGCCAACAGTAAAAATGGATCTCGCTTCAAATAAATAACGATATCTCTTAAAAATCAAATAACATTTCCTCGAGACAAGCAATCGTCTATGTTTTTATATTACTTGCAGTTAAAACGGGAGTTGACGATCTTGAAAATTAGCGATTAAAGATGAATCAAACACGAATCACTGCAAATACAGACGATTTTGCAGAATGGAAATAAAAATCTCACATTTCTTTCGTAAAGCTTTAGCGTTGTTTAATAAAACCAACCACAGCATCCTCATCTCCAGTCGCTCCCTGCACTCCCGCTCCCCATAACTCCAGTTCTTCACCGCCACTGCTTCTCTGTACATCGTTACGAGCACCTTCTTCTAATTTCACTGTGGTATAATGGGGCCACCCTGCTCTCTGCGGCTCTATACCGTAAACACGCTCTCAGACAAAACATTTTCCTTGGTTTGAGCACTACTTTTTCACTGTTTTTTTTTTACGACGGCTGGCATGGAGGAGCGGATATTTGAGGCTCGTACATGTGGTACACAAACACATGTGGCTTCAGGCTCTGTAATTACTCTTGGCCTGCAATCAATTATGTGCTCTGACCATGTACGCGGGCCTGATCCCTGTAAGCCCAGAGAACAGCTCTTAAAGGGATACAACACGGAGAATTAGTTTTATCTTGTGATCAGTATTTGACTATAGAACCGCAGTATGTCAGTATCTGTGTCTATACTTATGTCGGCCTATACTTAATGAGGAACTAAAAGCTCGTTTAGGGGCCTTACTCCAGAATAATCACAACCAAGAACCAGATTTGTCAAACTATTTTAAGTTTGAGCAGTCAATACATTTTTTCTTTACCTAAAACATGTTTATGTATGCACATAACTTGTCATATATCTATTTTTAGCTGTTGCTGCAAAAAAAACAACATTTTTTGAGTGCATGGTGCAAAGAAAAAAAAAATCTTAGAAAAGAGAGCCCAAATGACATACCTCTTTTTAAAATTTTATTTTATGTATTTATTTTATTATTTATTGATACATTTTACCTATTGCTGCAAAAAAGAGAAAAAAAGACAAGATTATGTATTATCTTTTTATTGTATTATTTATTTAATAATTTTAGCTATTGTTGCAAAAAAAAGATTTTTTTTTTGAGTTCTTGGTGTCCCCATTTTGCCTGATGAAGGCCTAGGGCTGAAACATTGCATGTCTTAATAAACTTCTCATTTTGCAAGTAAGACGGAGTGCGGGATTGTTTGCAAAAAAACAAAAAAAACAAAAACAAATGACATACCTCTTTTTTATTTTATTTTATGTAAAAAAAAAAAAGACAAGATTTTTTTTAATTTCTTGGTGCAAAGAAAAAAAATTCTTAGAAAATAGAGCCCAAATGACATTCCTATTTTTTCTTTAATTGCTTGCCACTCAGTGCTTTCATAATTCATACTGTGTTTGTGTGTGTGTGTAAGGTATTATTTGTATTAATTTTAAATTGCATGTATTTATTGTATTATTTATTTAATAATTTTAGCTATTGCTGCAAAAAAGACAAGATTTTTTTTTTGAGATCTTGATGCAAAGAAAAAAAAAAGACATCTCTCTTTTTTTGTTTTTTTTGCTTACCACTGTTACTTTCGATATGTATGGATTATGTTATTGATTTTACAGCCTCAGTAACGGTGTGCCAACCCAAAATAGCTCATGTGAGTGTGCCAGGCGCCCATTACTGACTCAAACCTCAATGGAAATTTAAACTTTTACTTTACGATATTTTCACATTCAAGTTTGTTATTCTCCTGCGGCTTGTTTTGTCTCTGATCTAACCATTCACAATCTGCACCAAAGTAAAAGAAATACTTAAAGGCAAATTATTATTTTTGTCTAGTAATAGGCTACATAGTCACACAACTATAACATATGTAGCTAATTTTTTAAAAGAGGCTTTTTTTTGTCAAGAAAGAGAATCCTTCCTTGAACAGAAATGGAGGTCTCAGACATCATTTGTCTCCATCTATAACTCTATCCTCAAACCTAAATCAAACTAATAGAAAACAATAGTGCAGCAGGTCAGGTCCAGAGGTGTGAAAACACCATTATGGTCCTGAATGGTTCTGCTAACAAGACCCACACTCCACTCCCACTGCAGATCTAATAGGCCCACCTAACTAACACAAACTGTAAACAAAGAGGTAGGATAGTTTCATAGTAATTTCATTGCAGTTATCTCCTCCCTGCAGCTAGTGTCCACCTTGCCTGGTTTACACCAGACCATATCACAGTGATATATGGTCTGGGAGCACCTACTGAGTATCTCGTAGCGGAGCTGTGGTTTACGATCGCCAACGGCCATTTATTGGGCGTTACGAATGTCTATCATTTGGCGTATACGTAGCCCATAGCCAATCATGTCAGTTGTCAGTTCAAACTACAAGTTTCCGTTTGTCACGTAGTACACGTCACCGTCTTTCCACTCCTCCCCGCTCTCTGATTGATTCCCAAAATCAGGAGAGCTCACTTAGCCTAGTTGCCAGGCTGTCTATGAGGTCGGAACGAATGAAAGCAGCCTGGGATTTCCCAGGTTAAGTGTCCACCAGCACTCTAGCCAGAACTGAGGAAGTAGCTTGAATGAGCTGAGAAACGTATTCGACCAAAAATAAACTTTGTCCAGTTGACAAATTGAATTTCTCCTCTTGCCATCATTTTTTTTTACAATTTATTCTGGTCTAAAACTAACCTTACACAGTGAGATGGATTCTTGAGACAGTTTTTAGTTCAAATTTGTTCAAAGACGCAGTCCTCAAAACAAAATGGGGATGACAACAGATGTACTTAAGCCTATTTTAGTGAAAATACAGACTATTTTGTTTGGGAAAATGTGCAGAAGCCCTTTGTGCATTTGTGGAAAGGAAAGATGTCTGTGCTTTTCTCTCAGCTGAATGTTACAGAAGTTAGATTTTTTGGCTTTTTCCACTTTCACATTAAAATAGCCGTCATGACACTCTGTGTTTTCCCATTCACATTCAGAAAGAGCCATTCTAAAGAGATAATGTGTAAAACTCACTTCAGAGTGACACATACTGTATATTAATAGAAAGTTTTGCATATTTCTCCTTTAACTGTCATTTTGTAATCCGTCATGTAAGAACACTTCTCTTACTATCATGAAGTTTGACTGGGGGTTGAGCATGCAGGTGCGATACGTCTGGTTTCTGTAGGTGAACGGGACGATGTCAAAACCAATGGCTTCCGGAACGGCGAGGAGGAGCGAGAGAACCCAGATGGACACGATCTCGATCACAGTGAAAAGCGGGATGCCCACGCCCTGAACTCTGCTCCAGGAGGCCACAGCACGATACCTGGAAAAAACGAAACGAAAACAATGAGAGCAGCTGTCAGTTTTTATCCGTTTAAGTTGACAGAAAGACTGGAGATGTTTCTGGAAACTTGAACTTCTGGAAACATCATCTTAATTTGAATTTCATAACATTTAAAGGGCCTGTATCCAGTTTTTTCCCATGCATTTGAACAAAAAATGCCTTGCTTCAGTACAGATATATCATATAAACAGCTCTTGAGGTCATATTCCTAAGTCTCATTTTCTTTTATGATTATCAGAAAGTGCACGTTATCATGCTAGTTGATATTAGCTAGCTTTACCGTCACGCAATACTCCTCTTTGGCCTCTTGAGAGTTGTGAAAAGTGCTTATAAACTCATTGTGGTGAATAAATAGAATGCTCTGGAATAACTTTGGAACTCTGTAAACCATTTAAAATGTTTTTAAGATGATAAAAATCAGTAGTACCTTAAAAAAAAAGTCTAATTTAACATATATACACATTTTTTTAACGTTTTACTTAAAGAGTAAAAAGTATTTAGTATATGAAGTAGTATTTAGTATATGAGGAGATTTTCAGAACAATTAAAGAATGAAATATAATGATTTTGATAAAGAATTCTGGTGATTTTCATTGATTTCTTATTTTTTCTAGTCATTTTTGTGTTTTTGTGTATCGTGTTGTTCAAAGCTGGGGTGGAAACTCAAATTAAATGTAAATAAGTGTCAGCTTTTTCAGAAGGTCCATAAAGAACCATAAAGAAAAGTACTTTTTACTTTTCGGTCCAAATCTAAAAAGTAGTGGAGTAGAAAGTACACAGTAAAAGTAAAAAGTATTTAATGTAAAATGTACTTAAGTAAAGTACAGATACTTAAAATTTGTACTTTTACTTCTGTACTTTGTTACTTTCTACCATTATATCTGTGTAATCCCTCACTGGTCCAGGTAGGTTCCATAGAGGTCCAGGTCCAAACCAGGTCCAGACAAGGTCTAAACCAGGTCAAAAGCAGGTCTAAACCAGGTAAAAAGCAGGTATAAACCAGGTCTAAACCAGGACTAAACCAGGTCAAAACCAGGTCTAAACCAGGTCTAAACCAGGTCTAAACCAGGACTAAACCAATTCTAAACCAGGTCTAAACCAGGACTAAACCAGGTCTAAACCAGGACTAAACCAGGTCAAAAGCAGGTCTAAATCAGGTCTAAACCAGGACTAAACCAGGACTAAACCAGGTGAAAACCAGGTCTAAACCAGGTCTAAACCAGGACTAAACCAGGTCAAAAGCAGGTCTAAACCAAGTCTAAACCAGGACTAAACCAGGACTAAACCAGGACTAAACCAGGTGAAAACCAGGTCTAAACCAGGTCTAAACCAGGACTAAACCAGGTCAAAACCAGGTCTAAACCAGGACTAAACCAGGTCTAAACCAGGACTAAACCAGGTCTAAACCAGGTCTAAACCAGGTCTAAACCAGGTCCAAACCAGGTCTAAACCAGGTCTAAACCAGGACCAAACCAGGTCTAAGCCAGGTCTAAACCAGGTCTAAACAAGGTCTAAACCAGGTCCAAACCAGGTCTAAGCCAGGTCTAAACCAGGACTAAACCAGGTCTAAACCAGATCTAAACCAGGTCTAAACCAGGACTAAACCAATTCTAAACCAGGTCTAAACCAGGACTAAACCACGTCTAAACCAGGACTAAACCAGGTCAAAAGCAGGTCTAAACCAGGTCTAAACCAGGACTAAACCAGGACTAAACCAGGACTAAACCAGGTGAAAACCAGGTCTAAACCAGGTCTAAACCAGGTCTAAACCAGGACTAAACCAGGTCAAAAGCAGGTCTAAACCAAGTCTAAACCAGGACTAAACCAGGACTAAACCAGGACTAAACCAGGTGAAAACCAGGTCTAAACCAGGTCTAAACCAATTCTAAACGAGGTCTAAACCAGGTCTAAACCAGGTCTAAACCAGGACCAAACCAGGTCTAAACCAGGTCTAACCCAGGACCAAACCAGGACCAAACCAGGTCTAAACCAGGACTAAACCAGGTCTAATTTCAGTCTCAAATCTTATATAGGTACATTTGTCTCGTTCTCAAAGTCCAAGGCTGGATAAATGAGTAAATCTAAGATGCTCAGAACTATTCAAAAATCTACTGTATACAAAATGGTGTGATTGTGGCATGCCCTTGAGTGAACACGCCAAGAACCATAAAAAGACAAACGAAAATCAACAAGCAGCAAATATTTGGTTAACTTGAAACCAAAAACGATGAATGAGATGAATTAAGAATGAAAGAATGGATAAGAAAATACATATACATATACATATACAAATAAAGAAAAACAACAACTCAAATAATAAAAAATAAAAAAAAATAATAAAATAAAAAAAAAATAAAAAAAATAATAATAAAATAAAAAATAATAATAAAAAATAATAAAAAAACTAAGTTGAATGTTGTATGAATTAAGAAAACAAAAAAACACTTAAAATTGGTAGAAGATTTTACTTGTCAACTTGAATCTACTCAAATAAAGTAAAATGTTCTTAATTTAAAGGTGCATTGTGTAACTTTTCTGGTGCAGTATCGGTCAAATGATTTTCTGTAAGGAGAAAAAAGTGACTGCTTTGTCTGGAATGTTTCACAGTATGGCATTATCTTTCTATCTTTCTATCTTCATGGAGACCAAACGAGATCAAGTTACAGGTCAGATCTGTGGAGAGGCGACCCCAGTCACAGTCAGAATGCCTGTTTTTCTATGTATTTTTGAGATCTAAAACCATTTGTAATTGAATAAATGTAAGGTAGAGCTGTTTAATGTCACACTGTGGAACATTCCAGACAAAGCAATGACATACGTATCCATAGAAACAAGCAGATGATGGACCCCCAACCAAAAAGTTACACAGTGCACCTTTAAACCTCAAAGAATCCATCATGCGTAATATAGGACCTTTTTGAGGACATAATAATGAATAATTCAAGTATCATTTTTCCTATCGATCGATCTATCTATCTATCAATCGATCTATTGATCTCTTATACCCATATTTCTCTCTCTTGATCTTCGCACTAGCAATGGCAGCCCCCCAAACACAACAAAGCGTCGCATCAGCAAGAAGACTACGAAAACGTTAAGCTTTAATGAACAGAGATAATCTATTGTTTATTTTGAAGATCCAATATTTATACTTATCGCGGAGCCTCCAGACTGGCCCGCATTGGCAGACGGGTCCGTTGGCGTCTGTCTCCCATGTACTCCATACTGGTTTGCGTGTTTGTTTCATTAATAGGAACCACTTGTCGAAATGTTTTAGTAAAATCCGCCATCAAGATTTCATGGCAAAAACGATGTATTTTTCATGACACATTTGAATTTCTCTGTAGAACAACGTGGCGGCATTTATATTTCAATAAGTGATAATGTTCCCAACCTTTTCCTCTTCCTCCGACATCGAAAAGATGCAAAACACGCTCGATAATATGTAAGGGTGTGGGCTAACTGTAGGCACTGCTCTGTCTGTGGGTTTGCTCGACTTGTGGCTTTTTTCAACACAAAGAGCTGCTTTAGTTAGAATTACAACAATTAAACTGATTTTTTACTGTTCAACAAGTCAAAAAAAAATCTCAAAAAACATTACAGTCACAAGGTAGACATTTTTTCTGACATTTTTGTTGAAAATTAAATTCATAAACTGGACCACAAACGCTTGGACTGATCACAGGCTCCTGTAAATGTGCTGTTTAAATATGTTTTGGATTTTATCTTAAGTTTTCAGACAATCTTGAAACTTTGCAAAACTTTAAGGGGCAGGAGTGCTACTTGGATGTGTAGAAATTGTGTGAAATTGTCCTTTTAGTGCTCAGGATCAGGCTCAAATCAAAGTTTAAAAAGCTGAGGCACTCAAAAAGTACAAAATAAATCTTTAAACTATGTATCGTCTCACCATGATAACAATGAATATTCCGCCATAGTGGGGGTGTGCTACATATAGCACACCCCCAGCCTGACGTCACTGCAAAGTATCAACAATACACTACTTATAAATTCAAATTTGAAATTTCCAATATAAAATTCTCAAAACTCACCCTGATTTCTTTTTTTTATTGATCTACACATACAGCTCTGGAAAAAAATAAAAGACCACTGCATTTTTTTCTGAAATCAGCATCTCTACATGTATTACAGCCATTCCATTCCAGCGTCTGTTGAATTCCAACACAAACACAAAGCTGAGCTACTTCAGTTCTTGCACCAGGAGTGGAATAAAGTCACCCAAGAACAATGTGAAAGACTGGGACTAAACCAGGTCTGAACCAAGACTAAACCAGATCTGAACCAAGACTAAACCAGATCTGAACCAGGACTAAACCAGGGATGAACCAGGACTAAACCAGGTCTAAACTAGGACTAAACCAGGTCTGAACCAAGACTAAACCAGATCTAAATTAGGACCCAAGAACAATGTGAAAGAGAAATGTGGAGAGCATGCCAAGATGCATGAAAGCTGTGATTAAAAATAAGGGTTATTGCACCAAATATTGATTTGTGAACTCTTCTTAAGTGTAAACATTAGTATTATGTTGTTTTAAAATGAATTTGATATTGTTTCTTTGCATTGTTTGAGCTCTGAAAACATGTACACTGCCTGACAAAAGTATTAGGACGAAAGTCCTAGTCTAGTCCTGGTTTAGACCTGAGTTAGACCTACACTGCGATGAGTCCCCATTTTTGCAATAATACGCCTTTACACATGATGAAATTTGCTTTAATATATCAATAAATTGATTTGTTGTCATTACCAATACGTCTTGTTATAATTATTTCTGAAAGTTCAGAAATACACAATTGTCCTAATACAGGCAGTGTATCGTTTTTGTTATTTTGACCATTTGTCATTTTCTGCAAATAAATGCTCTAAACGATAATATTTTTATTTGGAATTTGGGGGAAATGTTGTCAGTAGTTTATAGACTCAAACAAAAATGTTCCTTTTGCCCAAACACAAACCTATAAGAAGTAAAATCAGAAAAAACTCGTCATTTTGCAGTGTTCTCTATTTTTTTCCAGAGATGTACATATACAGTAGAAACAAACAATAAAAAAGCATAAAGACTGTGAAATGCTTCAGAAAACATTTCCCCACAACATTTCCCCACAAACTAAACACATTATTTTATGCTCCCTATGTAACTTATTTATTTATTATTTATATTTTTCTGTGTGTCTGTCTACTTATCTTTCTTAGGTACAGTTTGTTATATATGTAATTTTCATTTGTAAAACAACTTTAATCTCTCAATATATTGATTTCTTCTGTTAGATATTTTGTAAATTGATAATTTTTTTTTAAATTTGCCGCAGATATCCTGAAAACAAATGCGTATTCGCTGTTGTATACACGTAAACAAAGTGCAGGCATCCTCCTTTCTGCGAATTTGCCCATTAAATCTGTCTGCCAGCCTGTGCCACGCTGTTCTTTAGTGCTCTTAACAATTAGATAACACTACAGCACTTCCAAATCATCATTTATTTACCACAGCACCTCTGATAAGGTACCACTAAAAGTACATTTAAGATGGAATTATTCATATGCATAAAGGGATATAGGCATTATAGTTTTAATGCTGCTATTAAAAGATTTCCATTGTCTGAAGAGGGCAGGGGACGGCAGGGCTAATGCACTATGGATGAGCTCACCGAGTATTTCTACTGACAGAAAAGAACGGAAACTTTTATTTGGCGTTACTAAATAATAACTGCACCTTAAAGAGCGGGTATTTGACTTCTACGGGGTAATAACTGCTAACGCATTACCTTTTTAGATCACTATGTTAGCTTTTATTGTTTAAAAAATGCTATATTCGCCGAAAAAACATATTAATGTGTTGTTTTTAAAAAAAAGTTAAGTCACTTCCCCTTATTTGAATTGATTTGTTTGGAGGATAAGCCCCTTTAGATGTCTCGTCATCTCATTTTCATCAGAGAATCACAACAACAAGACAAATACAGTGGGGCAGGCAGTAAGTAAATAAAGTAAGTACATTTTATTCATACAGCACATTTAAAAACAGTAAAAACTGGCCAAAGTGCTGTACAATGTCGAAAAACTAAAATTAAATAACAAATTTGCCAATAGCAAAACAAAAGTAGGCTACATAAATTCAAAATAAAACATAGAAAAACAAAACAAAAATACGATTACAGCGGTCCCTCATTTATCACGGTGGTTACGTTCTAAAAATAACGAAATCCGTGAAGTCGTCAGCTTTATATTTTACAATTATTCTCCATGTTTTAAGGCTGTAAACGCCGCACCACACACATTCTACACTTTTCTCAGACCGGAATTAACGTTTTCTCACATTTCTCTCTCGTTTAAACACTCAAACTTTCGTAGATTTTCAACAAAAAACTGTATTAATAGTGACGCGTGTATTTCACAGTTCCTCTGACCGTGCCTCTTCGTCCTGGCCCCGCTCTGCCTCGGTCCGAGCGTCTTTTTCCGAGTGAAGAACATGGTTATGGGTATGATCAAAGGAGAAGTTCAATTTGTCAACTGGACAAAGTTTGTTTGGTTGAAAACGTTTCGCCGCTCATCCGAGAGCCGAGCTGACGAAGCCTCTCGGATGAGCGGCGAAACGTTTTCAACCAAACAAACTTTGTCCAGTTGACAAATTGAACTTCTCCTTTGATCATGGATTCTACCTGGACGACTGAGGGACTTTTCACGCATGGTTATGGGTAGTTGTTGGCGCCCTTTTTTCATTTGGGCGAGAAGATAATTATAAACAGCCATGCCACCTTCGATTATATTTGCAAAAGTTTCGTCAACATCGTGGGTTTTGTCGGGGAGAAAACTTGCAAACATACAGCACTTCAGAGTCACACTGTGATCCAACATTTATATAAATCTGGCAAACTGAACACACAGAGGAGAATGACAAATCGGCAAAGGTCTACAGTCTCTTAGCCAATCAGGACGCAGAACACAATGCGCCTTTATACACAATAAGAAATTGGAATTTAAAAAAATCTGCGAAACAGCGAAAAGTGAACCGTGATATAGCGAGGGACCACTGTATACGCCCATGGACCACTGTGGAACCTACCTGGACCACTGAGGGAGTACATAGATATAAGACCACACGGGAATATAAAATAAAGTACTACGATTTAAAGGAAAAGTAAAGTTTTTTACAATCTGAGCCTTATTTCGGTAATAAAAAAATAATAATAATAATAAAAAAGTTGTTTTACTCACCCATAGCACTTTGGTGTCATATGGAGCACTTCCGGAGATGTTTTAGATTTGCGATCTCCATAACGTGAGTTCTCGGGGCATATGTTTGCGGTCTCCAAATAACACAAACTTCACAAAATCATAGAAGCTCGATGTCTTAGTCTACGATTTCGTTAGGTCAAAAGTGGCTTGTAATCCGAGATTTATCCATAGTTTCAAGTAGATGAGGACGCCAGTGTGCATGTACGGAGTCACAGCTTATTTCGCTCTCAGCTCTCGGGACCCAAACATGAAACGCAAAGCTGTAAACTATGGATAAATCTCGGATTACAGGCCACTTTTGACTCAAACTAAATCGTAGACTAAGACATCGAGCTTCTATGATTTGAAAAGTGCTAAAGTTTGTGTTATTTGGAGCCCGCATGGGGCATATTACATGCTCGGGGACTATATTATATGCCCCGAGCTATGGCTAGAAGTCGCGCTAGGCTAACGCAAATCTAAAACATCTCTGGAAGTGCTCCATATGACACCAAAGTGCTATGGGTGAGTAAAACAACTTGTTTTATTACCGAAATAAGGCTCAAATTGTAAAAAACGTTATTAAAAAAGTGTTTATTATCGTTGTTTGGCGTATACAAAACAAAACAAACAAAAAAACATAAAACTGGAGAAGCAGCTTGGATGAGCTGCGAAACGTATTCGGCCAAATAAACTTTTGTCCAGTTGACAAATTGAATTTCTCCTTTTCATAGAAAAACAAAATAATAAAATCAACACAACCACACACAGTCGCTCACACTTGACTGATACACACAGAATAAGTCAAATCTGAACAAAAACTAAGACAGAGTTCAAATATCGTCCCAAAAATCGTCAACACAATCAGCTAATGAAACTACTGCACATCGCCTCAGGTTTTAAAGTTGTTGGTACAGTTTTGCATCACGTTTTTGTGTATTTATGGAGAATTATCGTGTGGGAGCATGGGTGATGTAGTTCCTAACAACTTAACAAACCTGTCATGTGATGATAGCGCTCTGAAGGGGGAGCAACTTAACGCAGGGAGCACAGGGGAAGCTCAGAACTTGTCAAATATACTTTTCTGTATCAGTTTTGTGCTTTGGTATCTGATGTTGTGTTAACATCGTTGGTATTATCTGTGTTATTGTAGTTGTGCTTACGCTATTGGTATTTTTTGTGTTACCGTTGCTTGTGTTTACTTGTTGCGGTCTTTAAATGTTCCTGATAGAAACATCTTATGTGTAATTTATTGTCCCTGATCAAAAGTTGTTTTTTCTTTGTCCAAGAATGGAATTTGGAATGGAATTGTACAGAAGTCGACAGAGGCCATATTCATAAGCAGTATTTTTTCTTCCGTGTTATCCCAAAATAACGAGATAATTAATTTGTGATCTCGAGAAAACGAAACAATTACAGGGGGTCCTCGGGTTACGGCGTTGATCCGTTCTTAAGACGCGTCGTAACCCGAATTTCGTCGTAAGTCGGATTTTGCCTTTGATCTTCCAACCAAAGCACCAATAACCGTTCCATCTCAATAATTAGACCACTACGCTGCTTGGTTATCACTGCCGCTTTCATAGGAGCAGATCAGAGCCCACATCAGGTACTTCCGCCCACATTGGGCACGCACACCAGGCTGTCTTCTTCTCCCTACAACCACAACAAAGCGTATTCTTCCGCCGTGCGCCGCGCCGTTCGCGTTTGTTTACATCTCTTACCACGCTAAACCGCGTAAGACGGAATGACGCGTAATATATATATATTTTTTTAATGGGGGCGCGTTCGTAACCACGAAACGTCGTAAACCGAGACCGTCGTAACCCGAGGACCCCCTGTATTTCATGATCTCAAGAAAACAACTGTAACGTCTACCGCCACGTTGTGACAGTCTGACTTCGGGGCTGTTTCTCATTCTGAATAGACGCGTTTTTGGTCATTAGAATGTCTGGAATAATAATCGATCAACTGATAAGGCAATATTTTGATCAGGGGTTGACACAGGGGGAGATTGCATTAAGTCTTATCTTATCTTATCTTATCTTATCTTAATTCGTGATAATTTCAAGATAAGTCCGCGGCACCTCCGCAGAAGACTGGCCCGGCTTTGTCTTTACCGACGGAGATACAGTGTTTTCTCGAGATCACGGAATAACTCTTTGTTTTCTTGAGATCTCGAAATAACAGTTTTGTTTTCTCGAGATCACAAATTAATTTTCTCATTATTAAGGTGAAAAACAATCATTACGAACATGGCCTCTGTCGGCTTCCGTACCTTTGTTTTGTTTTTGTGTATTTCAACTGAACTGACAAGGAAGCTAAATCAGTAATTTAAGTTATGTTTTGGAAGACAGGGGTGGGATTCAATAAGTTTTCTTCTTCCCGCTCCTTTTCGAGCAAAATACGAATAAATTTGGCTGTATATTTGTTACATGTATTTATTTCCTTGTGTTGACCTGCTCGAAATGAATAAATAAATGAAATGAACTTCAAAAACAAAAGTGGAACTCATAATTCGTTGCTTGCGGCGATTATAGCATTTCAAAAACAATAAAAGGTAACATGGTGAGCTAAATATGTCATGTGTTAGCGGTTAATCCCCCGTAAAAGTTAAAAATGTCCTCTATGAAAATGTGAAAAACAGACTCATTCATTTTAAAGCCTACCCCTGTCTGCCCCCTTCAGCGAACTCCCTTGGTAGTGATTCATAAGTGGGCCGTGTTTTTCTAAGGCGAGCTAAGGCTGACATCATATTAGCTTTAGCGTTAGCAATTCCCAGGCTACATTCATCATTTAAAGGCCCTGTACCTCACGTCTGGTTCATTATAAACTTATACCTTTTCTAATGCATTACAATCTTAATTAAATTTAAATGTACATTTTTTCGCTCTTTGTTATAGCAGCCATTTGCTAAAATCATTTAAGTTCATTTTTTTCCCTCATTAATCTTCACACAGCACCCCATACAGAAAAGTATCAGTTATAGTAGTAGTAATAGTAGTAGTATCAGTAGTAGTAGTAGTAGTAGTAGTAGTAGTAGAAGTAGTAGTAGCAGTCGTAGTAGTAGAAGTAGTAGCAGTAGTAGTAGCAGTAGTAGTAGTAGTAGTAGTAGCAGTAGTAGTAGTAGCAGTAGTAGTAGTAGTAGTAGTAGTAGTAGTAGAAGTAGTAGCAGTAGTAGTAGTAGTAGTATCAGTAGTAGTATCAGTTGTAGTAGTAGTAGTATCAGTAGTAGTATCAGTTGTAGTAGTAGTAGTATCAGTAGTAGTAGTAGTAGTATCAGCAGGAGTAGTAGTAGAAGTAGTATCAGTAGTAGCAGTAGTAGTAGTAGTAGTAGTAGTAGTAGCAGTAGTAGTAGTAGTAGTAGTAGTAGTAGTATCAGTAGTAGTATCAGTAGTAGTAGTAGTATCAGTAGTAGTAGTAGTATCAGCAGTAGTAGTAGTAGAAGTAGTATCAGTAGTAGCAGTAGTAGTAGTAGTAGTAGCAGTAGCAGTAGTAGTAGTAGTAGTAGTAGTAGTAGTAGAAGTAGTATCAGTAGTAGTAGTAGTAGTAGTAGTAGTAGTAGTAGTAGTAGCAGTAGTAGTAATAGTAGTAGTAGTAGTAGTAGTAGTAGTAGTAGTATCAGCAGTAGTAGTAGTAGTAGTAGTATCAGTAGTAGTAGTATCAGTAGTAGTAGTAGTAGTAGTAGTAGTAGTATTAGCAGTAGTAGTAATAGTAGTAGTAGTAGTAGTAATAGTAGTAGTAGTAGTAGTAGTATCAGCAGTAGTAGTAGTAGTAGTAGTATCAGTAGCAGTAGCAGTAGCAGTAGTAGTAGTAGTAGTAGTAGTAGTAGTAGTAGTAGTAGTAGTAGTAGGACCCCATATTGACAGATAAACAGCCTTGTTGACATTTTTGCAGATGTATTAAAAAAAGAAAAACTGAAATATCACACGGTCATAAATATTTCAGACCCTTTGCTCAGTATGAACTTAAATGATTGATCTGAATACTTTCCGTACCCACTGTATATTGGATGAAGATTTAATGTTGACCCTAAAAGCTGCTAAAAAATGTGTACACGGCATGTTAGTGTTGTCATGATACTAAAATTTCAATACTAAGGAATAGACTTGCCACTCAATACTGATTCCGATACCACAATGATAATAAACACTTTATTTAGACAAAAGAATGTGATTTTCAACATTAAATCATAGTCCTTTCTTTTATATTCCCATGTGGTTTTATATGTGTGTAATCCTCAGTGCTCCATGGACGTAAACTCGTCTATGTGATCTTATACTTGTTCTGATTTAGCTCAAGATCATTCTAAAACTATTAAAAAAGGTTCATTTCTGTCCTGTGAATGTGATGTTTTAATATTGATACCTACTCAAATAAGTATCTAGTTTTGATACTAGTTTTAGTGCTGATTTTCGATACTTTCGCCAACCCTAGTGCGTGCATGAGACTCACCTGTCCACGCTGAGAGCACACAGGTTGAGGACAGTGATTCCGACCGACGCTTTCTGCACAAACGGCACCAGTTTGCACAAAAACAGCCCGAAAAAGTTATCCGCAAATGGCCACCGGGATTCAAGCAGCTGCAAAAAACATAATAAAGAAATGTTAGTTAGAATATTGCTGTTAAAATGGAGCTAAATGCTAAATATATGGTGTTTTAATAGCATTATCTACTGTTTTTGGTAACTGTGCAACCAGGGCTGGACTGGGACATAAAAACGGCCCTGGCATTTTTGGCTTAGACCGGCCCCTCATAATTAGCGGAGCACAACGGACTAATTTATGTTTGTGTTGCCCGAAGCAAAGTATTTTACTGTTGTTACGTCTTCAAAGTATGTGAAGAATCCCTCAGTCGTCCAGGTAGAATCCATGATAAAAGGAGAAATTCAATTTGTCAACTGGACAAAGTTTATTTGGTCGAGCTGCGAAAGGTTTTCGACCAAATAAACGTTGTCCAGTCTTCAAAATAGCAAATTTTGCCAAAAGGTGAGAGATTTTCATGTCTGTCCATCACCTAAAAGTCCCAGTATTATCCTAACATTACTACTTGCTGTGCTTGTGCGACACTTCCCTGGTCACTCTGTCCCTCGGGTTCCCTCGGGTTCCCTCGGGTTCCCTCGGGTTCCCTCGGGTTCCCTGTCCACAGTCTCTGGCTGCTCCTCTCCCTGTCCACCTTCAGCCTGCAGAGGACGTGGAGGCTCCAGCCCCTCCAGAGAATATGTCTGTTATTTTAGAACATTTTGCAGCGTCTGTACCAGGGGTGTGCAAACTTTTTGACTCGTGGGCCACAAAGGGTTCAAAATTTGACAGAAGGGCCGGACCAGGAGCAGCTGGATTTAGTGTTTTGGTAATCCACCTCATAAAAAAGTAACATAGGATATGTAGAAAACATGTGCTTTATTTCAATTAAAAATTAACCAAAGCATTACAACAAAATGTCCATCTTTCAAGTTCCACGGTATTTAGCTGTTTATTGAAATGACTCTTAAAACAGAGAAAATTTAATAAATAAAATACAGCTTTTTTGTAATTATTACTAACAGTTACTATTTTAAAGCACTGAAAGTTCTGTTATCATTCAGGTTTTTATCATCAGCACTCTCCTCCTGACTGTCTTTTTTTCAAAAACAGGAGGAGATGCAGATCTACTTGTCCTGCTGCTTCTATTCAGTGTGCTTCCCCAGTGCCAAAACTCAACAACCAGCGCAAGGATGAAACAGTGACAGCGTGCCAGTATGCGAAGCACATTATATTTGAAATTAAAACATTAAAAGATTAACAAGGTTTATTAATATAAGGTTTATTAATATAATTTCTTCAAGTTGGCGGGCCGGATTAAAAAGCTTAATGGGCCGCATATGGCCCCCGGGCCGTAGTTTGCCCATGCCTGGTCTATAGTGAAGTTTTTTAATCTTTTAGCCCGTAACTTCTCCACACCCCCTTTCTCCACGCTCAACACTGAAACTGTCGGATCAGTGCAGAGAAAGGGGTGGGACCGCTCTCGTAAGCTTCTCTATCCTGATTGGTTTAGTCCACTGTCTGTATTGAAGATGGACCAATGGGCCGCCTCCTCTAAATTGTGGGCCGGTCTCTAAGTAAAAAAACAAAACAAAAAAACAACAGCATCGGCTGCTAGGACTGTCGGCCCATCGGGAAAATGCCCGGTATGCCTGATTACCAGTCCAGGCCTGTGTGCAAATCTCTGTAGGTCAATTTGCAGCTTTCTGGTGACTAAATCGAACTTGGTGTCACCTCATTTTCCTCTGCAATTTCAAGTAGTTGGTGACATCATGAAAAACTGCCCTGATTACAGCCAGGTGTTTCTGATACAAACATCTGGCTACAGGGACAGATTTAGAAGTGTGGATCCCTTACCTCTTAGACCAATCACACTGTTCCTTATACTTCCTGACTCCACCCTTCCTCGCCTCTTTTATGTTCACAAATATGGAGTATTTGGAAGAAAAAAACAATGGGCAGAACTGTAGACTTTTTTATTTTATAGCAAAAACAACAGAGCTCAACTGTGCCCTCTTGCTCTGGTTCCGAAAATGAATTTTCCATTATTATTTTTCCCATAGATTTACTAAAATTTTAAATATTAAGAGTTCAAAGACGCATATGTGACCCACAGCGGCCAAATAGGACACAAGTCGTCCTGGAGGCGTTTT